>CM077256.1:9358013-9853013 GCA_039654775.1 Spinibarbus caldwelli | reverse complement strand
TCTGGCCAGCCAGTGTTGACCGTCAACTTGATTTATCTTGTTGCTCCTCAAACACTCACATACAGTAAATTGCATCCTGGACAGTAATGGTTTTAAGGGGGAGTACATGTCTGGAGATGTGGTGAGTGTTATATGTAACTGTTGCAGGCAGAAGCAAACATCAGTCTTATCATTGATCTAAAACAAGAACATTCCCACAGGATAGACTCTTTAATAGCTCAATCGTTTCTTCTAGAAACGGAGAGCAAATGGACACTTCTGCTTCTCAGATGATTCTATTGAGAATAAGACTTCATTAATCTTGCATGTGTCTCTTCTAGAGTTCCAGAGGAGAACAATCTCTCAAACTGTTCTCAGATTGCCAAAATTTGGAAGCAAAAGTTCGAAATCTCAACATAAACTTAAAAATTTCTCATCAAACTCTCAAAGAAACCAAACTATATAGGCTAGGCTAAAATTTTCACAACATTTTAGGAGAATCATTTGATCCTTCAATGAAAGATATCTCAGATATTACGAGATACAAAAAAACAACTGCTGCAGTAAAATTTTCCTTTTTGTTCTAGCCTGTAGACCTTGTTCCTTTTTTCACTCAAATTCAAAACACATTCCGATCTCAGCTACTGGAAGTAGTTAAGATCCATCAACAAAAGGAGATAATAAATCAGCTTACGAAAGCAAATGAATCTTTGCCATCAGATGTAAAGATCTGCTTCTCTTGGCAATATGCGCACAAAGGTAAAACCTCTGAGAGAACTGCAGGATGTATACGTGTTCCTCATGGAGCACAAAAACAGGAACCGGTACAGCAGAGTGGGCAAAGTCATTGCGCCCTGACCCTTTAGATTCCAAACAATGTTTGCGCTTCATGCGTTAATATCAAAGTCACTCGTTTAGTGACTCTTTGAGCAGAGGCACAGCACTGTTAATTTAATTATTTGATGATTAATGGGAAGCCCATGATGAGTCTGCCTGCACACAGTGGCTAATTAAATTTGCGATCTCACTTGCTGGTACTTGTTAGAAGAGATAATTGTGAATAATGAGCTGACAACTGGCTGTGAGACGGGAATTTCGATGAGAGTGGCCTACTGCACTGTTAAACACTCAGAAAGCTTTTGTAGGAGGAAAATTATGAATTTGAATTCATTCATATTTGATACTAGCATTTATGGTGTCACCTTACTCAAACGCATGCACATTGTAGAATGATCTCATTTGTTTTAAAGGGAAAGATCACTCCATAATTTTCTGTGAATAAATATGGTCTGTTCCTCATATAAAAGTATGTAATGTTTAAATTGTACAAACTACTTTTATGGTGCTTTCTGGAGACCATATCTCCATTTGCTTTCATTGTATTAAAAAAGTACATTTCTCCTGTTGCGTTCCAAAAAGGAAGTCATACAGGTTTAGAACAAAATTGAGAAATTATGACAAAATCTCTTTAAATATTTAGTAGGCAACCCTTTAGAGCTTCATATTGCATATGGGAATATGAACTGCTTCTTATACATGCATAGAGCTTGTTTGCTTGCATGCTATTCACGGATGTGACCCTATGACCTCATGACTTCCTGACTGGCGGTCACCTGACCTGTGTTTTTCAGTGGAGCCCGAGTTCAAGTACGTAGGGAACATGCATGGGAATGAGGTGCTCGGCAGGGAGCTGCTCATCTACTTAGCCCAGTTCCTGTGTGAGGAATACCGGGCAGGAAACGAGCGAATAACACACCTCATCCATGATACACGGATCCACATTCTTCCTTCGATGAACCCAGATGGATATGAGGTTGCAGCCGGGCAGGTATACAGCCCTTAATAGCTAATCTACATTGCAAAACAAGTGTACTAAAACAGCATTTGTTCATGGTGTGAATGTGACCATGCATATGTATACACTTATTTATTCAGTGTGGCAGCTGTGGCGTGGGAGTGTTGTAAGTCTCTGGTGGCCCCCAGTTTGTTATGAAGGAATCAGCCATATCCCAGAGTGCATTGCTGGCTTTCTTCTGAGACTAATTACACCAGAAAAACTCACAAAAATAACATCCAAATATAAAACAATGCACACAAAAATACACACAAAGTTTTTTTCTTGAACAAACCATCCATATACCTACTGTACTACATTCACACATCTAGAATGCAAAATTACAGTAATACAGACTCCTTCTTGATCTTAGACACTAATTATATGTCCAGCAGTAAATGGTGGTTGAATGTGGCCACACACACCCAGTTATCAAGCGTCTCACTGGACCAGACATGAACTAGCAGAGAAAACCACCTTAGCACCAGACAGGATTTTTTTTTTTTTACATCTTACGCAATATACACAAGCACAATAAACTACTTGAGATATAGGTTTCACACCTGACATACTGAGAATGTTACAAGGTGATATCCCTCCCCAAAGGTTACTTAAAGGATAGGAAATAATTTGCTCTTTTCTCTGACTTATAGGGTCCAGAGTTCAATGGCTACTTAGTGGGACGTGGAAATGCAAAAGAGGTGGACCTGAACCGTAATTTCCCAGACCTGAATGGTCTTATGTATTACTACGAGAAGCACAACGGCCAAAACCACCACCTGCCACTGCCTGACAACTGGGAACTACAGGTGGGCATCAATCAGTGTCACATACACTGCTATAGGAGAGGAGACACTGTCTGTTCAGAATGAGATGAGTGGGAGAGACCAGTCAAGCAATTAGTCATGGAGGTTGTGTAGCGATTTGAAAGTGCAGAAAGATGTTTAGACAATATAAGATACACTTTTCAAGGGTTACAATAACACGGAATGTTTGTATATATTAAAGGTCATATGCTAAACATTTATGTACACTACTGGCTAAAGTTTGGCGTCAGTGTGATTTTTTTTTTTTAATTAAATAGATTCTAAATAATACTTTTTAAAAGGATGTGTTAAATTGATGAAAAATTACAGATAATGTTACAAAAGATTTTTTTTAAATAAATGCTGTTCTTTTGATCAAAGTTCTGATTTTTTTTTTTTTTTTTTTTTCAAAAATAGCAGCACAACTGTTTTCAACCTAACACTAAAACTAAATTAATTCTTGAGATGATGCTTTTTAGTGAGTAAAGAAACATACAGCACAACCAGTGTAGTTTGATTCCTGAATCACATGACTTTTATGAACCAGTTCTTTTTAGGGAATCAAAAACGCAAAACACGACCAATTTAGTCTGATTCCAAAAATACTGTTTATTCAAAATATAGGCAAAAATAAAAAAAAATAAAAAAATTACTTAAAAAAGAATCATTATTGGAGCTAAAATCTTTAAGAGGAAGAGGAATCTGTATTGTTCATTTATTTCCTTGGAAAATCAAACCTATTATCAGACTGATTTTGGAGAAAAATCTGTGGAATAACACTAAGAAAAAAGTATAAAAATCTCAAATTATCCAAAATATTTAATAATTAAATAAACATGTAATGAGGAATGTGTAGAGCTTTGTGAAAGACTGGGAATGAATCCCAGATTCAGTTATCTGTGGGTCGTTCTGCCCATGACATTGGTGTTGCTAACATCATGTTCTACCAGTGGAGCTACAGGAACTTTCTGTATATGTTTTCATTGGGTGACTTTTTATTGCTCGAACAATATATATATATATATATATATATATATATATATATATATATATATATACACAGATAAATCACTGTTCCAGTCTGAAGTAAAATACAGGATAAAGACAGTATCCTGCACTGCGAAGAAAAACGTTTTTGTTTTTACAGTTGGACAGCACAATTAAGCTCTCCATTAGTCTGTCAGTAATCCACCCAGCTCTCGTTCTGCTATCTATCAACCACCAACAGGCCCACCTTTCACAAAATAGAGAGCCTTGGCCTGTGTAAATGGACTGTTTAGCCTGTACTGCTGTTAGTCTTCATGAGCTCTGGATATTTTGGTTAGCCTTTCACAACTTGCTGAGAAATACAAAGTCAATTTCATCTGTGAGGATCCATGCTATCCATCGTGACTTAAAAATGTTAAAGAAAATCTTGTGGTTCAGTGTAAGCAGAAACATCTGACCTATAGTACAAATTAGTTCACAAATATGCTCAATTGAAATAGTACAGAAATTAAATATTTATTTTTGATTTTATGTAATAAAATGAAAGAATTGCCAGACTTTTGGAGCCCGTCAGAATAATACAAAAGGTTTAAACAGCTCTTTCCAGGAACAACTCTTTATTTTCCTCAGCCTAAAATGAGAACTCCAGCTTTGGAGAAGTAAGTATGTTCACTGGCAGCCAGACATCCCTCAGGACAACAACAGAAGAACTGCAGTTGGAGGAGTATGACACGTTCCAATCATTTTTCTGTGAGTCAAGAGCTGTCACTCTCACATCAAACCCTAAGCAGGGCGAAAAACATCTGTGTGAGTTAACAGCACGAAACCTAACTCTTCAATGACAGCTTAGGCCAAAGGGACCCTTGGATGTTTATATATACAGATCCATGCATAATAAATACAGCGTCTCCTCAAAACAGAGCACGAACGGGATCAATACCCAGCAGCCATCTCCAAGGAGCCGGCCAGACTGATCTTACTTAATACAACAGGGCCAGGTGGAGGTTTATTATCCCTTCACCTCTTAAAAAAAAAAAATGAAAAAAAAAAAGTGAAGTGACATGATGTGTGGCCAAGTATGGTGACCCATACTCGGAATTTGTGCTCTGCATTTAACCCATCCAAGTGCACACACACAGTAGTGAACACACACACACACCGTGAACACACACCCGGAGCAGTGGGCAGCCAATGCTGCGGCGCCCGGGGAGCAGTTGGGGGTTCGGTGCCTTGTTCAAGGGTCTCACCTCAGTCATGGTATTGAGGGTGGAGAGCGCTGGACATTCACTCCCCCCACCGACAATCCCTGCTGGACCTGAGACTTGACCTTCGGGTTACAAGTCCGACTCTCTATCCATTAGGCCACGATTGCCCCCCCTCTTGTGGGATACATTACCACATGTCAGATTTCTCAGATAACAGAGCTGAAGGAATATTCCAGAAAGTCCGTAAAATGCTGTTGGAGTGTCATGGCACAAAAACTTAAAACAAACCGTGTTTTCTAATCTGAAAGTTTTTTCTCTGTATTCTTGGTTCTTGCAGGTTGAGCCGGAGACTTTAGCGGTGATAAAATGGATGCAGAATTACAACTTTGTTCTGTCGGCTAACCTCCACGGTGGCGCTGTAGTCGCTAACTACCCCTTTGATAAGTCTCGCGAACCCCGGATAAGAGGCAAAACGTCATACTCGGCTACCCCTGATGATAAAATATTCAGAAAGGTGTGTTGTTGTTTTTTTATTCAAAGGTTATGTGTATAATTTTCTACTTTCTAAAAAGTTTAATGTCCAAAAACAGTTAGCAAAAGCAAGCCATTTATAAGTTAATTTCCCTGAAAAGGTGTAATTACTGGTGTGTTTTGGGGGGTGGGGTTATCTGTTAGCTTGACCAATGGGAGAAGGGGGGAGTGTTAGTGAAACCTGTTTGAAATCAGTCATTATTTTTGCAACTCCATTTCATGATGCTGGTTTAAGATGTCTTATCAGCTGAAAAGTGCCCAAAATCCCAGCAATACCAGTCAAATTAGATCAATTTAGACAAACAGCCCAGATTTAAGACTGATTTAAGATGTGTTTTTTTTTTCCCCAGCAGAGTAATTGCACAGAAATCACACACTTAAACTAATGAGGAGTTGGTTGTTGTTTTTTTCCCCCCAATTCTCTGGTGAATATTTACAGATTTTTATGTTTATGCACTATGTGTGTGTAGTTGGCAAAGACGTACTCCTATGCCCACAGCTGGATGCATAAGGGCTGGAACTGCGGCGATTACTTTGATGAGGGAATCACAAATGGAGCCAGCTGGTACTCTCTGTCTAAGGGTGGGTTATATATTACATTCCACAGTTCTCGTTCAATTACTTCAACAAGGCTTGTGGTTTTGTCTCATCTAGAAGCCTTGTAATTTAGCTGAAATTTGGGAATTACAAGCACTTTTATCTTAAAAGACACATAACTGTTTTCTATTTAAAGCTATTTCATTAGTAAGTGTGCCCGTCAGAAATTAACTTCCTGGGGCAATATTCAAATTGATTTTAAATTTAATTTTTAGGGGTTAGTTTTACATTTATAAGGTCATATTACAAAACTTAAATGAAACTTAAATTAAACAAAACTTAAATGAGACTAAACAAAACTTTTGCATAAGAAAAAAATATAGCAGAAAATGGTAAATCATGAGCATGTGAACGGTATTCTTGTTCGTGGAGGTTTTTTGTGTATGAGTGAACGTTTTTCTTGAAAATATGAATTTAGGGGCACAATACAAATATTATGAAATGTTTGTTCTAAAACAGAGAACATTTTAAATATGTGGAGCATCTTTGTCTTTTTTTTTTTTTTTTTTTGGGATTTCTTGACTCCAACCCTGGTTAATTTCTGACCCTAGCCAACACTCTGCTGTATGTAATATATTTTTAGTGTGTGATTTATGAAGAATTATCACTTAATGTCTCTGAAGGGATGCAGGACTTCAACTACCTCCACACAAACTGCTTTGAGATCACTCTGGAGCTCAGCTGTGATAAATTTCCTCCAGCAAGGGCTCTCGCCAGTGAGTGGCTGGCCAACAGAGAGGCTCTGGTGTCCTACATGGAGCAGGTGAGGAACTCCTCTTCTCACATTTGACTGTTTTACTGCTTTAATCTCAGCTCTGTCTGCCTGAAATGAAACAAGTAGAAGTTCGAATTCCATTTCTACACTCAAAACATGTAGCAAATTGAGAGAGAGCTTTTATTCAAAAGCAAAAAAGAAAAAGAGGCCAGTATTCTAGCAAACACAGGTAAGAAGGACAAATTGGTTCTTCATGGCACTAACAAGTAATGAACCTGTCCCTAGATACTTCTAATGTGAAATTGATATGGAGCTTCAGGGGTCTTGTTGTGAGTTCAAGTAACTCTACACTGCTTGCCAGCACATTTAATGTAATGGATGGAATCGGTTTACCACTTTGAGTGCATTGCCTGCACTTAATTGACATATATCTGGACTGTCTCCTGTCCTTCAGGTGCACCATGGGATTAAAGGCATGGTCTACGATGAGAACAACAACCTAATTAGCAATGCCGTGATCTCTGTGGCAGGCATGAACCATGATATCACCAGCGGTGAGAGTTGTTCTACATTTAAAAGCTGATTTTGTAGAAAGTACATGCTTTAATACGTCATTTAATGTATCTGATGCTGTTTCAGGAACGGATGGAGACTATTTCCGTCTGCTCTTGCCTGGTACCTACACAGTGACGGCTTCTGCACTAGGTTACCAACCTTTTACCAAAACAGTAACAGTGGGACCGGCTGAAGCTGTACAGGTGATAAACAACATCACAAATACACTATTCATTACTGACTTTTTTCAATAATAGACTAACATTTTGTTCTTCTTTCCAGTTGGATTTCTATTTGAAAGTTCAACCAAAAGGGACAAACTTGAACGTTAAAGCTTATCCCAACAAGAAAGGTTCATCAACGGCTAAAATTCCTCCGACCAACCTTGGCCCAAGATAAAGAGCAAGAACTCTTCCCTCAACACAGACAAAACGAGTCTTTGCTTTTTTAACTGAAGAACAACAAAGGAAAACATGGACTCTCACTGTGACGAACCTCACTTTACTATGTCACATAAATTCCCTGTTGTTTGTATAAATGCATAAAAGTGTGTTTTTCATTGTGAAATCCATATTTTGCTCTCATGTTCTTGTGGAGCTTAAATATATATGTATGTCTTATAATGGCTTGGATTATAAAGAAACTGGGAAAAAGTAGGTAATGTACTGTAAACAAAAGATATTTCTTTTTCAATGAGAAATCAATCATAGATTAATGGAGACATTTAGATGGACTGTTACTGGAAATTATGTCTGAATATGATAAGCGGTTGATCAGTATAAGATTAATTATCTCATGTGGATAATAATAATAATAAAATAAACATTTTATCATTTAAAGTATACTAAGGTTTTTTTTTTATCTACTCTTTGGACGATTTTTTTTTTTAGGAATATGAACACGTTTAATGTGTAATGAAATGAGCATGTGTGAATTTTGTAAAAAATGTATTGAAATTTTCATGAAGGTATATTGTATACACTGTTATAAAAAAAAACTATTTTATCACATGGATATACATTTTCTTATGATTTTTAAATATCAGTATATGATGATATTTGATTAAACGAGGCATATTTTAGTTTGCAATTTGCATGTAAAGTACAGATTTAGTGTAATGATCTGTGGACATCCTAAACTCCAATTTACATCAAATACCATAAAGCAGTTTAAGTGAAGTTCTTTGCATAAATTAAAACAAAGAGTATGTACAGCTGTATAGATAGTCATCTGCTAACTCGAGTACATCCCTGTGTAAAAATTACATAAAGGACTTCAGCACTTTTTCAGCACTACAACTATGTAAAGTGCTGATGTGGCAGATATAGATAGATAGATAGATAGATAGATAGATAGATAGATAGATAGATAGATTGATTGATTGATTGATAGATAGATAGATAGATAGATAGATAGATAGATAGATAGATAGACAGACAGATACATAGATGCATGCATAGAGTTGGTGAGAATTACTTTATTATATATACAACAATTCAAAGAGCCCTTAAAGAAAGTGAATGTCTTCATTTTTGCTATCAATCATAGCAATCTTTTGCTATCTGTAAATCTTCTTCTCAGTGCACTGAAATTTTGACATCTGATTATTTATGTCTATTCAAAAAATGTTAAACTGCAAGTCTACACTCCTCTCGATTATGCAGGCTCTTGATGAGAAGCATGCATAAGGTATAAAGTGTTTTAAATCAGCTATCATTTGTGCTTTCCAATTAATATATTCAATGGATATTTAAGAAAGAATCTCATTCTTATTAAATTCTCAGCTGTAAGCATATTCATGTTTACTGAAACTACAGGAACACTAGGGGTCAGTGCTGTAGCGGTACGGTCAAGCCACTGCTATTACTCTGCTGAAAAGTGTTGAAAATACCAGAAAACATAGTAACAAAAGATGTAAGAGCAGCATAAAATAGATTAAGTGGAGCTAAAATTCCCTTTGATATTTCCTACTCCAAATTCCCGTTTCAAAAGGAAAAACATCAAAAAATAAAAAAACTTTGCTTGCCAAACAATTTATTTTAAAACCTGCAGCTTAAAAAACTATAATTTAGTAATTTAATACCATAATTCAGTATGATCTTCTTGAATAGTGAAAGAACATTCAGTTCAAGAACATCAAGACTCAATATGTATAATAACTGATCATTGTGTTTTTAATTCTGCAGTGAATGTTCCAATAAAATGATCCATCAAAAATACATTTGCTTTAGATGCAAATATTTATGTAAAGTAAACAGTGCTAATATTTTTCTGTTCTTCCTGGTTATCAAAAATAAACAGAATAACAGTGCCCTCTGAATAACAGGAAAAAGGAAAATGTACTCAAGGAATGTTGCGCACGAGGATTAGAAGTCTCTGCAGCTGGAAAATGTGAGCAATACTTAATCTCTCATAACCAAGAATAATGATGTTCGGAGAGTTGCGCCATCAATGAGACTGAAAATTTAGTGTAAAAAGTGTGCCAAGAAAAATGATGATTCATACCAACTATTAGTGGTCTGCTTCCAATCAGAAGATCAACATTCTGTCATTTACAGTCCATGAATAAACTGTACGAACAGTCGCAAAATGAAGTGACAGGATTTCATTGTAAGCGAGGAAGCTTCAGTGACATAAAGTTCATGAATACATCAACAAGAATGAATGGCAACAAAAAGCTCAAGCTCACATGGTCTTTCTCAATGAAAATGTCACAGTAGGAGAGGACAACAGAAGCTTTTCATGCTTCCAGGATATGACAGATCTGGCATTTTCTCATAGATGCCGTGGGCATGTTGTGTCAGAGCGGCTTACAACACAGAGCTGAATGCGACAATGAAACCCACACAGCAACTGTTATTATCTGCCCTCACTCTAATCTAATGGATGCCCACTTGGCCTCAGCTTTGTAACTGAGTTTAAAAGGGAATCTGAGTCAAGTGATCCAGTCAGGTGACAAGTATTGGTGTTGGCTGGATTGTGCACAGAATAATGTGCATTTAGGGTCAAGATTTGACGTAACAATTCTGCACTACCTTACAAACAAAGGCCTCACAGGCAGCTTCCTTTCATTGTTTCTGTATATAAGGAAGTCATGGTTAATGTAGACACAGCAAAAATAACCTTACTTCTGACTGTGTGTCTTAAAACATTATGTTCCCTCATAGCAATAATACTGACACTGATGAGTCTACGCAAAGCAGCTGTCCTTTCCACCAACTATTATCAAATGCAGAATATCTCAGAGTCAGAGAGCCTTGAAACAATAATCAGACAGTTTTATCCTCTGTATCTGAACATTTGACAATATAATGGTGTTTTTTAACTTCAGGTATTTTTATGTTCCATGGATTGATTTTATTAAAACTGGTAAAACGTTTTCTTTTTGTTTTATCATGGTCACATGAAACGTTTTACTGCTACTTTTTGCATGCCATTTGTCGCATACCCATGTCCCCAGACATTTAATATTAAAATATAAAAACCAATCTCAAAAATATGAATGTGTGCAAAATTGGGATTGCCTAATCAAAGAATAAAATATACATAAACCATTCCAATATTTACTTTGTGCAAATATTTTCCAATGCAACAACAATTTTGCTCTATTAAAGTTTAAAAAGTGTATTTTATTTATTGTTTGTTTGTTTATTTGTTTATTTTTTAGCAAATAACTTCCTTAAAAAATCTTCATGTGGTGCATGTATGCCCACTATTAGTTGACAAATTGTTAGTTTTGTTAGTAGAAAAAGTGAAGTGAGTTTTTTATTTTTATTTTTTTCTAATAACTCATAATCTTTTGTTCTTTTTTAGTTAAGTTTAGTTAAGTTTAAAAGTTTTTACAACCTACATCATTTTTAAAATCTATAAAAATCACATATACGGTATGATAACATAATATAACAAACCGTTTGACTTCAGGTTGTCTTTATATGATGTAGTGTCACTACAGAACTGAGAAATAAAATAAAATGTCGACATCCATTTTTTTTTTTTTTTTTTTTTTTTCTCAGACTAGTGGTACAAGACTGTAATTTCACTGGAGTATTTCCCTCATTTCAAAACGCTGAGGAGTCGAAAGACACGTAATACCTTGTGCTATTGGGAATTTCCTTCAGGCGTGTTGAAGGCAGCCCTGCGCTGGGGTTGGTGTCTGTCAGCAGAGGGTGGTGTGTTGGTGTTGATGTTGATGTCAGCATGGAGGGAGCCGAGGATCAGCCTGCTGCGACTTTCATTGGGATGACAGCTGATCCCGTCGTGGTGTAGATGACCATCGGGATCGGATCAACTGCAACGTGTGAGCCAAGTAATGACAGGCTGGAGAAACGCCTGTTGCCCTCATCTGATATCTGATATCTAAGCAACATTGAACGATACAAAGTTAATGGCAGAAGGGAAACGAGCATCCACTGGATGGTGAAAGTTCCCTTGCTGTTGGTTTTTAATTGAGCCTTTTCAGCAACGCAGTCTAATCGCATTGAGGGCATTTGTGATCACACAGGTAAGTGAAAACTTGTATTTAATCCTGTATTAAGCTCGTAGTCTTGTAGCGGTTTTAATGGTAGCCTCGGTCACATCCAGAACTGAAGATAAACCGCGAGTGGTTAACTATAACATTGTGTCTTCTGTTTGAAACCGTTATACTGCTGTATTTTGCGTAAATAGTGGTGCTGAGGGAATTTCGTTAGCATATATTTGTCCAGCATCGACTAACATGCACATTTGTTTACTTTTTTCTTATAAAACACGACTGTCCGCTAGTGTTGTGGATTTCGAATCTTTTCAGTGATTCGAATCTTCTGAATTGATTCGTTCTGTTGCTCTTTCGACAAGTTACACTGTAACAGTGTTTGTCAATGAGTCTCTTCTGTGAGTTATAAGTGAGTCACAGATTGAATCTTCGCTCAAAAGTCATTAATGACCAAAAAACTCAGAGTGATATGCAAAACATTGAGTAATGAAGGGGGCGTATTAGTTCAGGAGGTCCATTCAGTGAAATGCTTCAGTGAACTAAATATACAAAAAGAAAAAAATTAAACCAGTTTAAGATGTTTTGCTGGTCTAAGCTGGTTGGAGATGATGGTCTCACAGCCTGGCCAGGCTGAAGGTGAACTGGTTTCATGAGTTTAACTGGTTGACAACCCAGTTTCCTGAAATAGGTAAAATCCGGATTAAGCTTGGAGACTAGGGGGCTGTTTCATAAAACAAATTTACCAAATAAGCTAGGTTTATTTCAGTTAGTCTGACTTATTGTCAGTTGATTTGGTTCAAAATAAGTCAGACTAACTGAAATAAGCCTGGTTTATTTGGTAAACTTGTTTTATGAAACAGGCCCCAGCAAGCCAGCTTAGACAAGGATGTGTTTTTAAGCAGGGTTAGGTGTGCTTACATTTGCAGGAAAGCGTGGATCATTTATTCAAATGTTGTGACTCTGTGGCAACTATGGTAAACCATAAATATCCATATCAATCACTGAACAGTAACAATATAGGTTTTAAAAGACTACAAGCCAATTGAAACATGCAGGTTTGAGTCTTGCCACCTGTCAAATGGCAACTGTTCAGTCAGTTGTCTCTCTTGCTGTGAAAGCAGTAGTGTGTCAGACTTTGGGACACCATTCATTCACCTAAATCAAACTATGTGTGCTATTCATCAGCGCAGAATACACTTGTATAGGTGCTGGCCAGCGTAACGGTGCTGTATTTACCAAAAGATTAACGGAACGCTCTTATTTGTCTGTTTTGAAATCCGATGTACTCAAACATTGTTGTGTTGTTTGTCATTCAGACCGCACTGATACAGTTAGTACATGTGAAACCGGTTTAGGCCTTTTTCTTTGGTGCTTTCAGTAGATGACGATGATGTTAAAAATATGCACTAACAAGACAAGCAGGATACAAACTGATGTAAAAAGTTTATGTATTAAGTAATTATTTTGAATTATTCTAAATATTCTGCTTCCAATTTTTTTTTTTCAATTTTCTCACCAATGACTCACTATGGGCTAGCATCATCAGATAGAAAAAGAATGTTGCAATTATTTATTATTGTATTGACAAAAAAGTGTTGACAAGCATTAATGTCAATTAATTAATTGAGACTACAGGATGGTTTCAAACTGATTTTCATCTAAATTTACTTAATTATCATCATAACAGTACATAAACATAAAATAAACATAAGCAAAGTCTTATATTGTTGACAAAATAACCATATTTTGTATATCGCACAGAAATTAAATGCTGTACCTATTTTTCTGGCATTTTTATTAATTGGACCTAGAATAAAATGCAAAATATTTAAAATATTTTATATGTTTAACTTTATAAAAAGTTTATATGATTATAAATTAATATTATACAATTTTACATAAAAAATTGCAAATAGAGAAAGAGAGAGATCAGTGTATGAATAAGCTGTTCTGTAGCAGTTACTGTTAGTGCTCTTTCGAATATATTTGAATAAAGTATTTTTAAAATGATCCATCAGTGTGTAGGTGTTGTTGTAGAAAACTACCTGTAGAGACTACGTTCCTTGTTGCACGTGGAGGGTTTGAATTATTAATATAGTCAGCAGTAGTATTCCCTGTCCATGCTTGTCATTTGAGCCTTGTTATGTTGATATATAAGAAGTGGCTTGTATCTGAAACATGACAGCTAATGCTAATGCACCACAGCTGTCCTGCAAAACATCACCTTCCTCTCAAAATTATATTTGTGATTTTACAGAGGCAACTGCTGACCTGCCTTCATCACCAGATGTCATTCTGATTAGATTCGCTGTAGAGTGCAGGTTATGTTCATCATAACATGTAGAGACTTCACGCCACTTCACTGCAGTCCAGAGAAAAGAAAGTTGGGAACATTCTTGGCATTCTTTTCCAGCCACAACTGACGCTGGAAAAATGACATCTTAAATCATCAGGGAATAGAGAATTGGCATTGTCTGTATGAGAGAGCATTATTGTCTCCTGAGACTCCTTGACTCAACTGTAAGCTTGCAATGCATATCTCAGCCCGTGTACTGTAATTGATATCAGTTTGTTTTATGTCATGTGCACCATTCAGATTCAGTGGATACTATTAATCGTGGAACAACTGATGGCTGCCATTTATCTAGAACACCAGGGGCCTGTTTCATAAAACAAGTTTACCAAATAAGCCAGGTTTATTTCAGTTAGTCTGACTTATCGTCAGTTGATTTGGTTCAAAATAAGTCAGACTAACTGAAATAAGCCTGGCTTTTTTGGTAAACTTGTTTTATGGAACAGGCCCCAACTGTGTTCTTGGGACCTTGTGTTGCTCGTATTGCACATGACCTCTACTATTTGACTCAAAGAAGAATTGAAATTGTCAGATTAGGGTACAGAATGGCGGTTATGTGGAGCCAAGTCATGTGACTTTGCTAGATACGTGCTACTTGCCACGCCACACCAGAGGTGATACAAGGAAAGCACAGTTGAAATGAATCTGAGATGGATGTAACATTTGGATGGCCTTTGTCTATTGTTTTTTAGTCCTTGCTTTTGGTTTTTGAGAAGTTGTGGCCCGTGGTGGATGATCTTCTTTTGTGTTTGTAAGAGCCAGGTTGTAGTTTATATCACTGTTCTATAGCCAGCTTCACATGGATGTACATGACACCTCTCTCAATGAGTCAGTGCTAACGTATGACTTTGTGTAAGTAAGTCAAAATAGTATTATGTGTGGTACATTGTAAAGTTCTGTATTTTGGTCTGTATGGAGTATTGCTAAATGAAATTTCATGATGATTTTCCAATTACAAATTCTGCTGACTCATATGTATTATTCTGGAAGCATAGTTTTTGTAATTGTATTTCATTTGTTTTGGTCATTAATGGGTTTAAAATGCTAAAAGTTATGATTAGATAAAGTTTAATGCAGTGTTTAAAAATATAACATATAAACATTAAATTAGTTATATGTACAAATGAATGAAAGGCTATTATGGCATATGGAATACTTTTATATGTATAAAGAATTAAATCATTAATCAAAATTGAATTGAATTTCATTGCAAAAAGAATCAAATAATTCTGAATTTACAAAATCATTCTTGGATCCAATTGAAAACCTATGAATCGTGAATAGAATTGTGAATAGAATTTAATCAAAAATAAATTCCATTGTTAGTTGAATCAAATTGATTTTGAATCACATCAAAAACCTGTAAATTGTCTTTTGAATTAAATCCAATCTAATCAGGAAATAGAAATAATAAATAATTCTTGAATCAAATAAAAAAAAAACTTATGAATTGTGAATCAGATTGAATCTAATTTAATCAGGAAACAGAATTGTTCTCTGTTTGCAAAACCCAAAAATTCACACCCCTAGGGCTAGCTAAATGCCTTTTATACTTATGAGGATTTTTTTTTTTTTCCTGTTAAACGATGGCCCTATTCACCATGTAAAGTAATACTAACTTGTTTGTTTCAGATCCTTATTTCACTAATGCAAATTGCTCTGAACTAAATGGTAACAGGAACCATCGCTGCCCAAAAAGGGGCTTCCTTGTGGTATTTTAGGTATTTCACATTCTCTCAAAAGACTCATTGATAATTGATTGATAGTTTTATCTTGGTTTTCTTGAATGTTCTGTGGAAAATCAGTCCTTTTTGCAAATCATTTGAGCTTCTTTAAGCCTCAGTGGTGGGCCGTAGTCCAGTAGCCTCATTAGATGCTCTGTAGGAGATTGTTTTCTGCATAGCCTGTAAATAAAGAACAGCCTCTCAAGGTTGTGTTTGTGGGGGGAGGTGTGTCTGGGAGAATGTGACATTTCAGAAAGTCCTCTCTCACACAGGCCTGCAAACCTCTTGGTCTCCACAGTAACTGAGTCCATCTGGGTTGTGCTTCTCAAGACACAATGTTTGTGCAGGGAAAGTTCCCCATGCACGGTCTCTTGTGAACCTTGGATTTAAAACTCCACTTGGACCTGCCAAAGATACACCTCCCATCCTCGTTTTTGAGAAGACAGCCTAGAAACATGGCACCCAGAGAAAGCGGTGGAATGAGGAAGTTTGAAGTAAGAGCCGTGCAAGAATGTTTAGAGAAAGAGAGCTGTCTTAAATTACTTAGAAGCAAAGCAGAAGCATTGAGAAACACAGAAGTTATAAAATGCATAAATTACATGAGTACTGCTGTACTGAGTATGAGTGCTGCTTTAAAGGGGCAGTACTTACAAAAAATGAATCTTCTGTTATTATTTCTTCATCCTCATGTCATTTTCAACATGTATGACATATGTTCTTCAGTAGAACACAAAAGGAAAATTAGTTGCTCTTTACCAAGCAGTTACATTGAATGGGGACTGAAGCATTCAAATTTCAAAAATGGACTATAAATGTATCATAAAAATTGTCCATGTTCGTGTAATAAACAGACTGAAATTTAAGTTTTTTTCAGTGATAATCACGTAGTGTGTCCTACTTGAGGAGAACCATATCAGATTCAAAACAAACCATTCAGACTGTTTTTGTGAACCATTATCACCCATTTCATTGAAAAAATCTAGCAAAACTTTTTTGTTCATTATTAGGACAGTGCTATTTAGATTATGTCAAGTTTTTCATGAATTAAAACTTAAATTTCAGTCTCTTGGACCAATTTTAAGATATTTTCATGGTGCTTTGTGTCCTTTTTGATGCTTGAAAGCTTAATTTATGTTCATTGTAATTGGATGGAAAGGAGCACTCTACATAATTTCTCCTAAATTATGTCATTTTTAAATTAGAGAATAGAATCGTTGTAGAACTGAGTTGAAAATGCCTTTGCCTTGAAACAATCTGTTTTCTTACATTGTGTCTTGCAATTATGTGAATATGAGTATGTGTCAAGATGAACAAATTGATGAATTTTGTATAGGTTGCAAAATAATGGTTTATCGTGCCAAGATTCAATATAGGAGGGTACCATCTGATTTCCCCATCACATTATCACATAATTTTGGTTCATTTTTGTGTCAAGCTTACTTTTTGTTTCATTTTTATCAAAAAATGATTGTGATTCTACTGAGAAAACATTGATGGATTCATTAAATATTTGCATGGTTATCTCTAATGCTCACTTGAATTGGTTCTTCATCTCAAAAGCCTTGCAAACCACTTTTAGGAGGTACCTAATACAAAAACGCTTTCTGTTAAGTCATTGACTGACTGGCAGTTTTGGACGCAGCCCACATCCTGTAATAGATATCCTCTTTCATTGGAGTTGTATTAGCCTTATTGCTTCTTGTTGTTATTGCGTGACATTATTACTTCCCACAACCCTGATCCTTTCAAAATCTACAGTATTTTCTCCCATGCTGAGAAAGGAGCCACATCAGTTTGAGCTTATCTAGAATGATCCAAGGGCTGTTTTGAAATGAATGCATTTAAATGGATGCAACACTCACGTGCCTGACTGTGGGCACACACAATGCCAGTGCTGAAACACCCAACAGTAATATAAAAAGCAGCAGACCTGTTCCACAATATGGAAGCTTCCAGTCCTGAATGTGTGTTGCAATAGCAGAGAGAGGCAGGGAGCAACCCACCTCCATGCATATCTCCCCCCTATTGTTGGCATGAAATCGGACCTGTTCAATAAATAAAAGCAGGCGGTCAGCAGATCGGGTTCCAGAGAGGGAACACTGCAGGAGAATCGGAAAAAGAGGAAAGGGATGGTTAGAGTTTTTAAGGGAGTGTCTTGGATCAGGAGAGGGATGAGGAAGACGGTTGACGTGGAGCCAGGGAAGGATATTTTTACTTAGACTCCATCCAAGGTTGGATCACAGCTACTCATAACAATGAATCATACAGAAAGAGAAAGGACAGAGACTTATATGCTTTATCAGAGTTTGGAAAGGGATGATGGATATGTAGGCTACATTTAAAATGTTTATTCCTGTACACCAGAGGAAAAGATGGGTGGGCTTTTGCTGGAGTTTTAAACTGTGCCCTGACTTGACGTCACGCAACATGTTTCCAGCACGTAATTTGTCCACAAAGAAAGAGAAAATGCTGTGTGAACTAAATCACAGTCAGTCAGAATATTTTGGAAGTTTAAAGTCAACATGAAATGAAAATTGACCCTATTTACTTCAATACATTTTCCTGGTTTTCATGTGATGTTTCATTATTACATGTTATTCTGAAGTAGGTTTTTCCAAATTGGAGATTGCAAACCCTTGTGGATTCATGAGGGAACTGCAGGGGGGATGAAATTACTTAAATAATAAAAATGCAGTAATAAATAATTCTAAAATAAAACAATGAAAACATAAAACATTAAATATTTTAAAGTAAATAAAACTTTGAAGGTGGGGTAAGCGATTTCTGGTAGCCAATGTTAACATTTGAAATCACCAAAACAAACACGCCCCTACCCCAAAAGGGACTCGTTCCTATTTTGATAGCTCCGCCCCATACATACATACACATCCCAGGCAACGATTAGTTTTGTGAAACAAAGCAAAACCAATGTTACTCACCTATCGAGAAGAAACAAAGCAACCTCGGCTTCTGATCTCAGGCCTTCCCGCTCCTTGAGTTCTCTCCAGCGCTGGAAAGCTAATCCAATATTTACACGGGTCCTACTTCTTGCCTTATCGTAACACCGTGTCTACACCAGACGTGAGCGACGCGGCGCGACAAAATACTATAGAACTCATTATAATCAATGATGCTGTCTACACTGGATGCTGCGCCACGACACGACAAATCCCCGACAGTAAACTGCTGCCGCGTTCCATTTATGACATATTGACACAAATTTCAATTGATTTTCAATGGTCGCTTTGTCGCGTCCAGTGTAGACAGACTGTGACAGGACAAATGTCGTGTCTGGTGTAAGCCTTCTTTTGTTCCGCAGACGTTTTCCTCTTTTGTTTTTTATCCGCCACCTCTATCTTTCTGTCGTCGCTCGTCTCAACTAATGTCCGTCATGTGCATCGATGAGCGCTCTCTTCTCGCATCATGAGTAGACGCCCCTTACTGCTGATTGGCCACAAGTTTGTTTTGGTAGTCGGCCCCGACTCGTTTTCTAAAGCGTTTTTGAAAAAATGCCTACCCCACCTTTAAGGGCCAGATTTACTAAACGGGGCACAATTAGTGTTAGAGCACGATTCCATAAAAGCGCCGACAGAAAGTTAAAATTCTGTGTGAGATTTACTGACAATGCTCATATTAAAAAACACAGACGCAGCCAGATCATTTCCATAATGACCAGCAGTATCTACCAAGAGTAGCGCAAATTAGCGGCTGCTTTAAGAAATGCTTTTTTTGGGCGTTAGGGTAAACGTACCTATTAAGCTCACCAAAATCTACATTGAGACATTTTTAGTTCACAAGATATTGGTTTCGGTACAAGAAGTTATGTTAAAATAAAATATTAATCTCTCACACAAAAATATTTAATTTTATTTTAAATGACAAAAGCATTTTGATTAAGATATACATCATTAAATGCAAAAAGTCTGGCTGTACTTAATAGGTACATTTCTGTACCCTTTAAGCACACCCCTGTTCCCATTAAGCTCACATCATGTTTTATTAAAAATTCTTGTTTATTTTAAACAACCTTTTTAAAGAATAATTGAAAAAAGTTTTATTTGAAGGTACAAAGTCAATCACAAAAAAACAGAACACTAAAATCAAGCAACAAGGCACTCAATTTGATCAGTTATATATTCATAGTGAAGTGTCATTTAATCACATTGCAACATCTAGACTAGTCCACGTTCAGCTAAGTAACAAATATTCAAAAATCTAATAAAACAAACCAATAAAACATTTTATTCATGGGGATCAACACAGAGACTAGCCTCATTATGAAGCCTCTTATTAAATGGATGTCAACTTGTCTACAGTCTCTTAAGCCTGGAATACACTACACAATTTTTGCCCCGATTTTTCCACCGATTCACAGTCTGGAGAAGCTGATGCTAGCTGCCAAAGGTCAGAGCCAGTCTGCAGATTTGAGCTGACATATCTAATAGAAAATCACGTAGTGTATGATGATCACAGATTTTTTTAGCTTCAGACTTTAATTCCATCCAGTTGGAGGACATCAAACATGTTTGATATTTTCAGCAGATTTTAAAACATATTGTTTTCATTTGTCACATCTCCTAGCAACAATGCGCACATTTCTGTGTGAGTCTGTTGTGATCGGAAGGAATTTAAAGTCTGTTAGTGTGAGATCTTCAGTTGTTTTGTGTATGATGGCCAGTTTTCCTTTGTGACTATTTACAAAGTCTGTAAGTATATGATGCCTGGTGTTTTAAAAATCTGTTCAAATTGTAAAAGTCATATAGTGTGTTCCAGCCTTTAGTTGTTTTTTGCCTGGACAGATGCGACAGGTTTCTAATAGCTCCTTCTTTGTACGAACGACATGCCTCTTTCATCTTTGGGCAATAGTTACATCAATAGTAAATCATTTTAAAGATTAAATATTTTTTCCATTAATTGTCATCAGAGAATATGTTCTCATGCAAATGTGTTCCCAAATGAATTTCAGGGGGTACTTCAAGTAAGTATTTCCTGTTTTGACTGATATAAAAGTTTTTGGAATCTTAAATCAAAAAATGTTTCTTAAACAACTTTATTTTTCAACTGATCTTATCAAGGCCGCCTATTTTTCTACATCTCTCCTTTATCACTTCAGAATCAGATACAAAAAATCAAGTCCCGCTTTACAGTTTTTCTATCTTTACATTTGCATTGATTTATTTAACTGCCTTTATTCAAAGCAAAATACAAATGAGAGACATTGCAAGCAATTTGTCATAGAGCCAACACTATTTATTGGAATATTCATTGAACATATTAAGTTTTCTCATTGAATTTCCAGTTTTAGTATGAAATACCTAAAAATCATAGTATGAAAGTAAAATTTGATGCATCATGTTGTCTTTAATAAACAGCTATATGGAAAACAATTTTGGATCTTGTCTTGTAGTCACAGCTTGTTAAGAGAAAAACCTTATCATGAAAAAGAGGTTTTCTGCCAATGATTTATACCAAAGTCAGTTTATTCAGAGATCAGCAGCAAAGAGAAATACATTGTATTAGTAGTTGTGATCTAGTGTGAAGGCGGCACATGACCTGCACAAACACAGATAAACAACAGCGATATTACGTCACATTAATCCTCAATACTGATCTTTCGCCTGATGAACAGTTGCTTCTTTGTCTTAACGCCAGCTGTTTGCGTGTGTGTGTGAGAGAGTGTGTGACCCCTTTGAAAGACTGTAGAGTGAGTGTTTACAAAGCTGTCTGTCGTTATACCAGCACTGTCACTCCAGTGCCAAGTGTCTCATTCACACACAAATAAAGAGACCCTCTCTTTCTTTCACTAGTTTGCTTTGTTCATTCATCTTTATTTATTAGCCTGAGATTTGCTCATCATTTCTGTTTCATGTTCTCAATGACCTTAAAATTCAAATGAACTTTTCCTAGCATCGACATTAGATTGTGTCATCAAAACAATTTCAGCATTGATTCAGCAAGGCATGACTTCTTATTATTCAAGGTTTTAGAATTAGAATGAGCTTTTATTGGGGAGATGGACTGAATGGATTGCTGTAGGAACGTAGAGATTTTGTTTGTTTATTTATCCACTAAAAAAAATTCACTGTTAAATTACAGTAAACTACTGGCAGCTACAAACACCAGTATAAAGCTGTTATTCTACAGTGTACTTACTGTAATCTGCAACAACAGTTTATTACTGTAAAAAATATTACAATACCTTGCTGTAAAAAAATATAAGCTTTACAGTATATTACACTGTTATATTAGTATTCCAGTTGTAATTTCATTAGCTCTTTATTACTGTAAAATGTATTAAAGTATTGTAGAATGTGATCTTAACATTGTAACACTGCTAGAAGCTAATAATTTAAAATTTACATTCTAAAATTAAATACAATTTAAAATTACTTGAACACAAATTGCTCAGACAAGAGATGACTTTAAAACATTAGTCTTTTATTAAAGCATTATTAATGACACTGTTCCACTTAACCAGTGAGACTGGACTGAACAGAGCAAAATGCTATGACTTGACATGAACATCTGGTTGCAGAACATGTGACTTCACTTTACTAAATACTGTCCCACTCAAAGTTCATGAGGTTTTTATAAAACCTTGTCCTGTCTTCTTCGACACCACTGTCACTTGGCTGGCCTTTTGTTTCCCTCTCGTGGTTCACACCAATGAAGTGCCTAAAATGTAATAATAAAGGAATATGGGATGTTAGGCGTGGCAAGTAAAGATTAATTGGGAATTAAGATTAAAAGATTAATCCTACTGTGTTTGAGAGAAATAAAAAAAGAGAGAGGTGGGGTGGGAGGTAAAAAGAGAGAACAACAATTTCTGAACAAAGCTGGGAAGAGGGGCAAAAAAATCAAACAATATTTACCTTTTAACAAACTCCAATGTCCCTGTAGCTTTCTCTTGGTTTTGTAAATTGAAGATAGCAGCTGGCGAAAGCTGCAGCAAGCTCTGTGATGAAGCTTTGCTGGATGCCTTCACATGATGTGGCTTTCAATACTGATCATCCAACCTCCAATTGTGACTGTCACCAGCAACTGATGCAGACAACAATAATAGTTCATGTTCAGAAACATTATGAAATATAGGTATCAGACTACACACCGTAACAGCAAAATAATTTTACTAGACCAACACAGACAATCTTTAAGGTTCTCTCTGACAGAATAATAAAATGATTATGGAATAACTAAAACTGTTAGCATAGCTTTAGTGCACATTTCAATAAACCCCTCAACAAATGGTAAAATAAAGCCCAGTCTATCACATAGATTTTATATAAAAAAAATAAAAATAAAAATATCAAAGGATGATAACATATACCACGGACATTTGATTAGATTGCAAAATAACAAAAGTTAAACTCGAATGAACAAGCTAGCTAACTTAGTTTGCTGATTTGTTTACCGTTCATTGGATATGAAAAAAAATAAAATAAAAAATTGTTATTGGTAACTTCATTCAATAAAAAGATGTAACAGTGAGTAAATAATATCACAGGCTAAAACTGACTTTGATAAAAATCACAATTACCTTAGTCGGCGAGTAGAAAAGCAAGCCGGTGAATGTGCTGTCCATTTCGATGCTTATTCTTCTTTCTCTTGTTAATAAAATATTAGTAATTTTAAACCTGCATGAGTGCACACCTCTTGACTGTTGATGGGAGCTAATGCGTCGTGGTTTTGCTCAGATAAGTTGTGAGCGGGCTCAAGCAACAACATCACACGTCTGACTAGACTAAAAAAATACTGTATTATACCGTTAAGACTGAACAGTAGCTTACTCTTAATATGTTATCATCATTTACAGTATTTAACTGTATTTTCATAGAACGGTACATTACTGTAGAAAATTCCCTGTATTTTTACAGTAGTTTTTTACAGTGTATCAATCAGTATTATGTGTTAAATTGTGTATGCTCATTCCCCTTTTTTACATTTAGATTAACTTTGCCGACATAAAATAATTTAATAATACCGTTAAATATAATCTTGAACAAATCTCAGAATGAACGTCCATTAATGTTGTGATCCCTAAATTCACTTGTAGCATTTAAAACAATTTCAGTTTTTAATATTTTAATTTATATTACACAATAATTTATTTGCGATAAATCAGGCCTGATCAATCTAATCAGGCCAAGGCAGATAAAAAAGAGTGACCGTCACAAGAGAGGATTTCTGTCTGACTAACTACTCAAATATTAGTTGTGTTTTAGAACAGAATGCATTTAAGTGTTCAGCCTGTAGCCAAGATAAACATGCAATGATTGAGTAAGCGTTATTGGATTCAGCTGAATTCTGTTGAACAGATTTTCTTTGGAATTGTTGGATAACAAATTAATTTATGAGAATGCAAGTATTGAATTTTAGGGTCCATTAAAATTTCAGAACAGACTTGTTGTTTCTCTCGTAATCCAGTGCAAGCCTTTGTTTTTTTGTTTTACACCTGTGTTTGAGGTGTGTGCCAGCAGAAACCTTCCTTCCTTCTCCAGCCTGGTCAGCGAGTTATCTTTACTAGAGTACTAATCTGGCTTAGTGACCTCCTCACCTCCCAGCAGGACCATATGTCTGCTTGTTTCTGAATGCTCTGTGTGACAGTGGCACATGAAGTAGAGTGTCCTTCAGTCTTGACTTCTGATCACGGGAAACTGGAGACCAGGCGTTGTTTAAAACACCACAGGTACATCTGAAATAAAAAGGTAGAAAGAAAATATTTCATATTTAACCAAACCTGAAATTGTAAATGTTAAAGATGTTCTCATCTTCATTAAATTGTCTGTAAGCATAATGGCAATGTCTTTGTATGCATTATTTGCAGTTTGAGCTTCAGATACATTTGATCATGTCTTAGATTGTGGGTCCTGTTTCTGCACTAATTCCTAAATATGGGTGGGGTGACATAAGTATGAAGTTCTGCTTCAACCTGCCTGAGTTATCACTAGTTAGCACCCCTAAGAATGTTGAAGAAGTTAGTTGTGCTTAAAAAAACAGGCCGTCTGCCCCTTTTCTTAAGATATTTGGGAGCATTCTGGATTGCCTGTTAGTTATGAAAGTGTTGAGCAAGGAATAACTTGTCACATTTACAATTTACTAAATGTGTTGAATAAAAGGCAGCCACTGCTTCTGTTACCACATTCCCACTCATCTGTATCTACCCATCTATGTCCAAGGAACTGAGTCAGACAAACTGGAAGAAAACAAGAAGCAACACATTGCTTCTGGATTCAGAAAGCCTTTCCAACTATTTTTTTTTTTATCATAATATACTGTAACTAATGCATAAATATATATACACAATTTTATTGAAATTCAGAAATTAAAATAAAATTATAAATTATTAAAAAATCTAAGACATTAGTTTATTATATAGTATTTACTATTAATTTTATTAAAAATAGTTTACTATGTTTTGATTAAACTTGGAATTTAAGGCATTTTCTTAGATACGTACTTTTGTGTATTGGATATGTGAAACAGCTGTGTCATATAAAATTTCGCAATAATCTTTAAGTATTGTTTAATGTCTAGCTGCAGGTAAGAACATGACAGTTCAGAATCAGAATCAGAATGAGCTTTATTGCCAGGTATGTTTACACATACGAGGTATTTGTTTTCATGACAGAAGCTTCCACAGTGCAACAGAATGACTGTGACAGAACAAAAAACACAGATAATAAAAAGAAGAATTAAAAAAATATAGAACAAGTAAATAAGGAATAACAATATACAAATTGACAATTGTATGTACAGGTATATATAACAAGAAACAGTTGTATGTCTATTGTTGTTTTTCTCTGCCTGATGTTCAGACATGATGACTCACATGAACTGGACTGACTCATCAGTTGGAAATATCCAGCACTCATTGGAAACTTGCTCTGGGATATCTTTTTTTCCCTCAAAAGATCCTAAAGCAAAGAGACGTACTGTTACTCATCCACTCTTACACTCACAGCCACAGTTCCTGTTGCTTTGCCCTCGTGTCTGAACATGTTCATGTTTGTTCTTCCTTCATTGACAGCAACTTATTTAGTCTGCTTATTGAAGTGGTGCGCAGAGAGTGTGCCGATGACTGAAATCCATTTCTGAGTCAACAAGTCACAAATTTTTCCGTTGTTTCAGAGGGTGTTGATCAGAACAGCAGAACAGGACATAGGGAAGAATGCAAAATGCCTGAAATCATTTTATCCAGTTAGTGTTCTGGTTTCACTTATTTCCCTTTGTGAAAGCAACAAATACTCTGAATCTTTTAGAGAAACAGTTTTTAGCTGATTTTAATGGTTATTAAAACACCCTCAGTGGTGTTAAGGGTATATTTAAGGTTCATCCTCTCCCGTGAGGCTTAAAACTTTGATACTCCCTCATATTCTTGAGTTACGTCAGTGCATTCTTTCTGTAACTGACACACATTGGCTGTGTCCAAAATCAAAAGCAGCTGCCTGTCTTCCCATCAGTCACTTAATAAGCAGCATTTTAGTATGAAGCACCTTGTAAGGTTTTAGACTGCTTTCCGATGCACCATAACATTATGCCCAATGATCATTTAATGAACTTTAGAGAACAAAGCATCTGTTTAATAATTTATTTAATTCAACACTTTCATTTAGAGACGATATAAAAAATATGGTAAGTATGCTACTGATATATCATGATTACATGAGATTTATTTTGGATATTTAACATAATCTTGATTTTGGATATTTAAATGTGTCCCGTATTTTTATTTTTATACTTTTGCCAACATCTAACACTAAAGTTAATCTTTAAAAAACTGTAATAATTTAATGATGCTATTAAATGTAGTCTTTAGCAAGTCTTAAAATGATTATCCATTTTTCATACTGTACATTAGAGTTTAGTAATACATATATTCAGTTTAGTAATACATATATTCAGTTAAAAAAGAAATTTGAACTTTTATTCCGCATTTGTGAATTAAATTAATTATTATTATTATTTAATTAAAGTGACATTAAAGACATTTATGTTTTTTTTTAAATACTTTTTTTCATTCATTAAATAAAAACTGTTTTTATAGTTTGCCAAAAATATTAACCAGTACAACTGGTTTCAACATTAAGATTTGTTGAGTGCAAAATCAGCATATTAGAATTATTTCTGAATTATTTCTTTTTACATTTTAAAATATATTAAATGGGAAAACATTTCTTTAAAATTGTAATAATATTTCAAAATATTTCTGTTTTTACTCTATTTTTAATCAAATAAATGCAGCCTTGGTGAAGATTGTTTCAAAAATCTTACCGACCCCAAACCTTTAAACGGCAGTGTACATTTACAGAGATTAAATTCAGTTTTTAATTTTTTAATTAATAATAAAAAAACATTATAGAAAAGTATAGCCATTGGCACGTTACTGTGGACCTGACAGAGTACAGGAGAAAAAGGTGTCTGTGTTGCTGCCTGACTAAAAAGTTTTCTGTTGAGTTTTTTTCACCCCCAAATTCTTTGCAGATGTACATGAGTGGATTTCACTTCTTTGACTCAAAACATCATGAATACTCTCTCTGCCACAGGGGAAAGAGCAGTGGTGTGGGTTAACACTAGGCTTTTGTATCCACCCTTTTCCCAAACGCAGAAGTCTCATCCGCATCAAAACAGAAAGATGCTTTACATTTCTGGTCGCTGATGTTTCTAGCCAAATAAATGCACAGCTTAACCCTTTGCACATTTTATATTTAGTTATATTTAAAAAGTTTGTTTAATTAGAATCTGTTGTGCTTATTGGTTGCTCAGGAAAAAGGTGGATTGGATTTTGAGTTTTTTTAAGGCTTCAGTATTTTGTATTTTGCCTTCTACTTTTTTATCACACACAGACTAAAACGCAGTCATCTGTGTGCAACATAAAGACAAAATGTCACTGTCAGATACAGTCCTTCACATGGCAACTACACGAGTCCTGCTGTGACCCCTGTCACCTTTCAGTCGGGTCACCTGTTACCCCTCACCCCGACACTTGAGTGGTCCCAAGAGACACACACTCTCTCTCTCTCACACACACAGCAGACAGAGAGTTCTTTGAGCTTCTGAAACATGTGCGTTTCAGCTCTCATTTCCTCTCTTTATGTTTCTCTGTCTCTCTCGTATTCACTCTCACAGTGGTACTTAATCCTCCATTCAGTTGGGATTGGCTTCATTAGTGTGCTAGATCAATCTCCATTTGTTTATCATGGAGGAGGACTGTAACCAATTCTGGCAGAAACATGCTTTCCTATAAATATTTTCATATGAATTCACATTGTTTCAGAGTCACAAGCACTTGTATACTTCATGCACGCTGAACTTTATGACTCATCATTGTCTATTAACTTTGGACCGCACAGTCTCCCGCTCAAGGCCTCCACCCCATTATTGCTCTCATGTGAATGACTTAATGTGTTTTAGAGGGAGAATAAACACATTTGAGCTTGTTGAAGAAATGTTGTCCAGGAAAGAGGTGAAATCAGTCACCCTGTTTCTAAGTTATGCACATTTATTTAGCCAGTCTTATTAACAATGAGAATTGGTTTGTACCAGTGTGATAGAGATTTAAGCCATGAAACCAAACTATTACTTGTGTTGCAATTATGCTGTCAGTTCTGTTCGCATACACGTGGAGTTGCTTTTGAATGAATAGTCTCTTATGCTCACCAAAGCTTAATGTTTGTTTGTTCAAAAAAAGCAAAAAAAAAAAAAAACAGTAATATTGTGAAATGTCATTAATCCAGTCTTTAGTGCCACATGATCCAAACAGCTGTGCTGTTTAATATTTTTATAGAAACTGAATTTTTTCAGGATTCTTTGATGAATCAAACATTTAAAAGAACAGCATTTATTTACAAATTAAGTCTTTATGTAACATTATAAATGTTTTTACTGTCACTTTTGAATTAAACACATCGTTGCTAAATAAAATATTAATTATATATATATTTTTTAATTTACCACAAACTTTTGAACAGTAATGTGTGTGTGTGTGTGTGTGTGTGTGTGTGTGTGTGTGTGTGTGTGTGTGTGTGTGTGTGTGTGTGTGTGTGTGTAAAATATTATACAAAAACTGAAGTAAAAGTGTATCTTTAACTAAATGTTGACATAAGAACTTGTGG
This sequence comes from Spinibarbus caldwelli, assembly GCA_039654775.1. Taxonomy (NCBI): domain Eukaryota; kingdom Metazoa; phylum Chordata; class Actinopteri; order Cypriniformes; family Cyprinidae; genus Spinibarbus; species Spinibarbus caldwelli. The sequence goes on along the minus strand of CM077256.1, from coordinate 9,824,144 downwards.
TTCAGTAATTGATTAAGAAGTTGATTCAGTAACCATTCTGAATTATTTAGTTAGTTAATTCAGAGAGGGATTCATTAAAATGATTCAAACATGTAAGTCTTGGGTTTTTGAATCTTTTTGAATAATTCATTAAAAGAACCCGAATTACCTCATTAGAGTTATTTGTTCATGAATCAGACTACACTCCTAACATTGTATGTTAGGATTTCATGCCACTATTTTTCTGTACAGTGTCTGTTTATCTCATTTAATTCAGAATTTAAATGCACATTGAGAAAAAGAGATTTATTTCACATTGTTGCTGAAGATTCAGCAGAAGTCATGATGAAAACATGGGGGCACCCCTTTAAAGCCAACATGAAATGCCTTTTTACTTTCTTGAGTTAAACAAGATATCGGTTGAGAAAAAAATGCATGTTTAACTCATATTTATTCATAAAACGAATCGTAATGTTTAGTAAAATATATAAACTTTGCTTCTGATACTTAATTTAAAAAATATATATGTTGCTAAAATAGTAAATAAATTACATTTTTAGGGCGTTTTAACTACAACAATAAATAGATTGGGTGGTATTCCCTGGATACTAATAAATGCAGATTCTTATTTTCCAAACAGCTGTTCTGACGTCATCAGGTTTTTAGCTCATCACTTCAGAATGTTTAATGAGTGCAGATCTGTAACAGGAAAGGGCATCCCACTGACAAATACATTGGGAAACTGTAATGAAAATATGTTTGTTGTATAGATCTCATGTTTATTCTATCTCTCTTTTGCTTGTGATGCTCAGGTGATGAGTGAACATGGAGGCTGGATCGGTGGTGCGTGCCGTGTTTGAGTTCCTTCCCAGTGTCTCTGAAGAACTCCCTCTCTTCACTGGAGATGTCATCGAAGTGCTCAGCGTTGTCGATGAATTTTGGCTGCTTGGGATTAAAGATGGAGTCACAGGTAAAGTCATGGAAGGATTCACATTGCATTAGTCTTCTGTCTGTGATATCATATCAGTGTTGATATCTTTTCATTCTTTCTGCCTTCAGGCCAGTTTCCCAGCACTTTTGTGGAGCCTGTTACAATCCCAAGCACCAAGACAGGAGAGAATCTGTATGTGTGCATCAATGACTTTAACTCTGTGGATGCTGGAAACTTACCACTAAAGAGAGGTACATAGATTATTCTCTTAGTTTTAAACATGCATGACTATTACCCAGGTTCATTTAGGTTAATAATACTGTAACAAAGGGGAAATGTTAAAAATTATGAATTATGCTGATGCTTAATGCAGTTTTCATGTTATTCCAAACCTGTATTACTTTCTTATTCATGTAACAATTCAAAGACATAATCCCCATCTCCATAATGAATCCCCATAATGGGACTTTGGGCATTCTGCATTTTTGGAGATTGTGTAGCAAAAAAATAGTATTAAAACAAAGCAGAAAAGTCTTTGCATCTCAAAAAGCTATCGTATGGTTTCCAGAAGACGTTTGTGTTTCACGTAAGAAAGAAAATCATGCAGGTTTGGAACATGAGGGTGATTTATAAATTACGAGAGAATTTTTGTTTTTAAACAAGATGTTGCTTTGACATAAAGACATCTAATCTATACATAATGTTAAAATTTTAAATAGGTTTTGAGTTAAATCTCTTTGTACTGCCATTTTCTCTTTTCTTCAGTATAAATCCTGCTTGCTCAGAGTGACGTAATGTCATATATGAGAGGTATATTTCATTTTATACAGTAGACAGTAGAGCCCTAGATTGTAGATCACCTTTACTGTAGCCACAGAAACAGAGAAAACACACTTTATAAAGGGATTTAGAGGTTTAATAGCTATTTTTGCTATTTTAGCTAGTAGAGATGTTTATCAAAAGTGGACGCTCTTAGTCATCAATCATCTTTATTCCTAATGTATCCAGTTCATGATCTGATTTGGTCTATATATAGTATATAAGCTTATATCATCAGAATTTCCAGATTTTGAGCACTATACATGGAATTGAAAATAGCATTTTCAAGAAGCGTTGATCTCAAGTCACCACTAGGTGTCACTAGTTGTGTGTTTATATTGTGTAGAATAAATGATAGTCATTATCCCAAAAGGTAATACAAAAAATATATTTTTGTATTACTTATCTGTTCTGCAATGTTTTTTTTCCCTTTTTTTCATTGCTTACTTTGGAAAATGTTTCTTTGTGTTTGATGTTTTGCATATTACATGTGTTTATGCTGTATATTGCTTTAGATGTTTGTAGTAGTCAGTACTGATCTAATGTGGAAACTGTGATTTGTCCAGCACACGCTTCCTTTATTTTTATGTGAAAAACACAACTGGGTGAATTTAGTTTCCTCTATCATGTCAGTGGGGATCATATACGCTGTTCTGGTTTATGAGTTGAACACAATGGGAGGCGGAGTGCGTCTGTGTGGAATGTGGCCCTCGTGACCCTAATGGACATTCTGGCTCCTGTTGATGTGTGTGTGTGTGTGTGTGTGTGTGTGTGTGTGTGTGTGTGTGTGTGTGTGTGTGTGTGTGTGTGTGTGTGTGTGTGTGTGTGTGTGTTTGCTAAGTGAAACTGACCACACCAGTGACTTTACCACCATGCAAACTGACTTGAGGTCAGAGGTGAACTTCACACAGCTCTAATGTTATTTACTAGGACAGCATAAAGAAATAAATTTTGTCTTTTGCCCTGGCTGCGAATGTATGTGTCAACACAATTACTCACCTGCTAGTTACAATTAATGCATTTTATCAGATGCTTTAGCATGGATGCAATTCTGAACAAATATACTAGTTATACAAATAAGTGTTATCTAATACAAATAAAACTAATACAGCTAGTACAAAACATAATCCACCTAAATCCTTATATAAACAAGTCAACAGATTTTCTTAACGATCATTTTAAGCTTGACAGAAGTCCTAATGTTCTCATATGTAGAGGAAGTTTTTTACACTATTTGGGTGTGAGAAAAGTAAAGTGCGTATTTCTACTGGAGGGACTATTGGGTGAGGGTGACTAGGGGGCACAGTGGTTGTCAGTCAAAGGGGACGGTCCAATTGTTGGTCTGTGAACACATGCAGATGGTCATTTTTAGAATCTAGTGTCAGTAACCTTGAATTATATGAATAGCATATTCAGACTTGTTTTCAAGAGAATGTGTATTTAAAGAGATGATTGTGTCATTCCAAACCTGTATGAATTTCTTTCTGATGTTGAACACAAAAGAAGATATTTTTAAGAACGCTGTTAATCAAACAATTCATGGTCCCCATTGACTATTTTACTATTACTTTCCCTACTATGGAAGTCAATGGGCACCAGCAACTGTTTGGATCTTCAAAATTCTTCAAAATATCTTCTTTAGTGTTCAACATAAGAAAGACACGTACAGGTTTAGAATGACATGAGGGTGAGTAAATGGTGGCAAAATGTAAATTTTTGGGTGAGCTATTGCTTTAATTACTGCACCAGAGGTTCTTCTTTCTAAGTATACAAGTTAAAAAAATGTTTGTGCTATAAGATAAAATACACTTATTTTAATACATAGAATTAATTATCTTGTTTATCTAGCCCTTATCTCTTTTTAAATGTTAATTAATTTATTTACTTATTTTGATTTAGCCTACTAAACTGAATAGACATAGTCTAGATAGACTAAGTAAATTTATCTTGTTTTTAGGATTTTTATATATTTTTATAATAGAAATAAGACTAATAAAAATTCAGCATGAAGTTTTGCAGTGCATCCCTAGATATCAGCAGGGCTGCTGCATTCTGAATAAACTGCAGAGGTTTCATTACATATGCTGGGAAGTCAGCCAGGACAGTTTTGCAGTAGTTGTTACTGAAAGATTCAAGAGATTTTCACCAGATTGTTTTTTTTATTACCAATATTTTTGTTGAGGATATTTCAATCCTTCTTATCCTGATGCTTACTTTCTACTACTCTCTCCTGCTGTAGGTGATGTAGTTTCTGCTGAAAGCAGTGTGGATGCTGTGTGGATGAGAGGGCATAATGCATGGGGCTCACGCGGGCTCTTCCCCGTCTCTTGCGTTAAAGAGCTGGAGCTTTCCGGGCGATCCAGGCAGCTGTCAGAGCGCAGTGCGGCTGCTCAGGCCTCAGAGCTTCCCCCACATGCGCTGAGCCAGGCCCGTGCCCTCATGAGCCTTCACGCCCAGTTGGACGAAGAGCTGGACTTTCGCGAGGGTGATGTCATCACCATCATAGGCCTACCAGAACCTGGCTGGTTCCAGGGAGAGCTGGACGGCAGGACGGGAGTTTTCCCTGAGGGCTTTGTGGAGCTGCTCGGACCCCTGCGCACACCTCTGGAGGAGCCTGAAGCTCAGAACCTACAACAGTATCCGGTTTTTGGCATGGAGGAAGAAGAGAGGAGGGAGGAGGAAGAGAGGGATGAGGAAAATCAAGAAATGGAGATTCAACAACAGCAAGAGGAAGAAGAGGAGGAGGAGGAAGAGGGAGCTGTATATGGTATAGCGCTTTATGAATTCCGGGCCCTTGAACCTGGTGAGCTGGACTTTGATGTTGGTGATAGGATCCGTATCCTCACCACGCTGGAGGACAGCTGGTTGGAGGGGCAAATACATGGCAGAAGAGGAGTTTTCCCTCATCGATTTGTCAAGATGGAAGGGCAGCTACAGGTTGTCCCACAAACCGAGACTTTAATTAGTGAACCTGAGAGAGAAGAAGAGCGTTACACTCCTGATTATATCTCAACTCAACAAGACTGCACAGCGCCAGAATATGGGCAGGAGTGGGCTACTCAAGAAGACCACACAGTGTGGGACTTGGATTACTTTGAGCGCCGGGAGGAGGAAAGAAAGGATGAGCAAGTGCACTACATGCACGCCGATCAAAGTTCTCAAGGGAGAGGAACGACTCAAAATCAATCGCAAGAAAGAAGGCGAGAAAGACCCCCACCCCCTCACACGCAATCCCACAGGGCGAGTAGCTCAACCCCAAGTACCAGAACAGGCAGCCCCAATCTAGGTAGACCCCAGCTGCCCCCTAGACCGAGTCTACATGCCCTCAGCAACCGAAAATACAGCACCAGTTCTCACACTAATTTACGAGAACCTCCTCCAGCACCCATCTCAAGGAAACAAAGTCTGAATCCGCCCACCAGAACCTCACCTAATTCCACCTGGACAAGAAACAGTGGCAGCTATGCATCTCATGACAGCAGAAACCCATTCAACAGTAAAATCTCTGCTGAGAAGAACAGGCAGAAGAAGTTAACTCGACACGCAAGTGTCAGTGATGCAGACCTAATGTCCGGTGGCCTTAGCAGCCACTGGCCATGGCCTCAGGAACAGGGTTCCAATGGGTTACCAGTGTCTCGGACACTGGGGACTTTAGCTGTGTCAGCTGGGGATCTTGAGGCCAAGCTTTCTCAGCAGCTGATAGAGTTCGAACGGAGCTTGCCAGGTCGTGACAACGGAGCCACAGAACAGAGCCGATGGGAGGAGGTTAGTGGTGGAAGAGGCAATAAAGTTTCCCGCCACTTCTCCATTATGGACTACAGCAATGAGAATGACATAATCCGTGGCTCCTCCCACTCCTCGATGGAACGTCTGTTGCCTACCACTTCCTCTCCCTCTGGCTCCGCCTCCTCCTCTCTGGAGAGGCGGAAAACGCTACGCCCACCTCCTCCTAGACCACGAGTCCTTAGGCCTACAGCACCTACAAACTCACATTGTCCTCAAACCAATGGACGTATTGCTCCTCAACCTTACAGACCTGCACGTCCAGCGCCACGCCCACCTCCTCCGTGCCCACGCACCAACGCTGTGACCCCAGGCCCACCTCCACCCACCTCCAACCCATTCTATAACTCACCTGAAGAGAAAGAGACTGCTGAAGAGGTGGAAGATGCAGAGGATGCTCTGGAGATAGAGAAAGAAATGGAGCGAGAAAGAGAGAGGGAACAGGAGCAATACAGGTTACTCTTGAGGTTGGAGGAGGTGGAAAGAGACATTGATATGTATTCTCACACAGCCCAGGAGCTGCAGGCCATGCTGGAAGAGGAGCAGGATGAGACTTCGAGACAACAGGCTCTTGAGAATCTGGAATTCTGCACCTACACCATGGAGACACTGACCCTGGAACAGCAGCAGCTACAAGGTAGTCACTAATTCCTCTCTTTACTCTCACATCAGTATATGTGTTGTGTTTTTACAACCGTTACAGATACAGATTATGTTCAGTGTCTGATATCTAATATTTATTTATTAATTTATTTATTTATTTGTTTGTTCGTCCCTTTGTTCTAAATTAGGAAACATGCAGCATTTAACAACAACAACAACAACAATATTATTATTATTATTATTATTATTATTATTATTATTATAGTGATGCATGTTTCCCACTTGTTTCTCTCTACCTATTAATTGGTGTATGTCTGTATCTTGACAATAATAATAATAATGCCAAGAAGCAGAAATTATTAGTTAGTGACAAACAAGTGAGAAACATGCATAATAATAATAATAATAATAATAATTATTATTATTATTATTATTATTATTGTTGTTGTTGTTTTTATTAATTATGAATGAATAATAATAATAATTATTATTATTGTTGTTGTTTTGTTGTTGTTGTTGTTGTTATTATTATCATCATTATTATTATTATTATTATTATTATTATTATTATTATTATTATTATTATAGTGATGCATGTTTCCCACTTGTTTTTCTCTACCTAATAATTGGTTTGTGTCTGTTTCTTGACAATAATAATAATGCCAAGAAGCAGAAATTATTAGTTAGTGATAAACAAGTGAGAAACATGCATAATAATAATAATAATAATTATTATTATTATTATTATTATTATTATTATTATTATTATTATTATTATTATTATACATTTTAATAAAATACTGCATGTTTCTCACTTTTGAATGAATGACGGTCATGTACATAGTCATTTTACCTGTTTTACCTGTGTTGGACTATTCTGTAAAACACAAATAGTAGCAGGAAATAGACAGCAAGTAAGACAGTGTCAGTGGATTCTTCGACCTCCCTGAGAATTAGTTTTTCCACGTAAGCCACTTCTGTTCGTTTTATTATGGTCACACTCTCTGACAAAACAGAACAGCTGCTCATATCAGCTTTAGAAAACAACCTGTCAGCTGCTCATTGTGTTCAGCCATGTATTGTTTTGATTTGAATAACTGGATATGTAGATTTACATATCAGCATTCTTGCCTGTGCAATATCCACAATAATCAGCCACTATCCACTTTTGAGGTCAAATTACATCTTGAACATTAGAGGTGTTCCTGATGAGTGCTTTCGATATGCCACTGAAATGTCACCCAAGACAAAGTTCACTTTACTGGGTGTGTCGATACTTTTATTTATGTTGAAATTCTCCATACCGTGTCTGTCAACATAACTTTTTTCCTAAGAAGTCTGTAATCAATATTCATTGGCTGGTTTGTTCACATCTTCTCAAAGTTGTTGTCAACTATATTACAGTCTAAAAGAGGAATTATAAGCCTCCATTCTTCTAATGCTCTCTCAGCAATGTTATGTAATATTCAGTGGTTTCTCATAAATGGTCTCTGCTTGACCTTCACACCTAACCAGGGAATAGAACACACCCAGGCATAGGACTGAACACATGATAGGCGGACCTTTTTCATAAAGGATAGAAACCACTTTGATTCTCAAAGTGGAAAGAATCAGTAGACAGTGGCACTGGAAGTATCATGTCTTTGCACAACATTTGTTAAAGTCTGATGTTAGGCATTGTGGCCATGGTCCACTGTACAGTAGAACATCATGTAAGCCCTCTGTGCCAGATCTCAGCCTCTCAGTCAGGGTGGAAATTTTAGTGCTGTTTGCACAAACTTTACCCAAAAATACTGAAGTAACAGTTTCACCCCTAATAGATTGTCTTATGTATATGTAGTTATAATTTAAAAAGTATTACCTTATAATTGCTTTAACATGGATATATTACCTTTGTATGGAATGCTAGTCCTGTTGGCTACACTTTTCCCATGCACATATAAAATACATGGCCTCTTTGCACCCGTGTTCTTGCTCTCTTTCTCTTGCTATCTATCCCTACATTTCTCTCTGCAAGTCCCAGAATCAGTGTCACGGTTCTGCTCCTGTTTTTTCATATAGTAGTGAACATTACCATAGTAATCAAGCCTTTTTTGGAGATCATGGGCAGCAGTAGTTTTAGAGCCAGACTCTGGAGCTCTCTGGTTCAGCCTGTGGTGCGTCTCACATCCCTTTTTGCCCATGTACTTAGAACCAGAACCACACAAGCACCAGGTAAGACTTGAGCTGGTTGTGTGTATGTTTCTTAATGTGGTATTATAGAGTTTAGAAATAACTTTTTTTCCTTTTCATATGAGATAATTAGTCACTATTTCATAGCCAAGACAGTAATTTTTTTCTTTGCTTTGTGTTTTTGTGTTCACAGCACGTGACACTATTATGTGTGTCACATACACTGTTTGCACACAGCTGTGTACACATCTTGCTTGATAAGTGTAACCTGCTTGCTAGGCACAGCCATCTGTTTTCAAGTATAAGGGTAAAGGAATTCGATTTGAAACTTGGATCGGTTTTAGATTTGATAATGAGTCGATTTTAAAGCAAGGAGCTGCATCAGTGGCCTGCCAGAAGTGATTATCAGGCATAGTGATGCATGCCTTTGGTTTGGAGCACTGCCCAAGTCTTGGTGAATATCACTTGTTTTCTGTGACGCCTGTATGTCTTGGACTAACTGAAGTGGCTCGGAGCAACACTGTTTGTGTATGTGGTTGAATCAACTTTAATTTAAAATTCTTTTTTCATATTAATAATTCTTTGTTGTTCTCAATTTTTAACTAAATTTTCAAATCAAAAAGAATTTTTCGTGGATTTTAATAAAAATGTATTTACATTGTGGAGTAAACAGATAATTAGATAGTCCCTGTGAAATTCTTTAGGTTTTTGATGCTTATGAGTATAGCAATCTGTGTCATATTGAGTCATTGGGTGTCGTAGTGGTGTAAGTAGCATAATTTCCGCGTGGATTTCTCTTTATTCATTAAGGTAGATGTGTGTGTGTGTGTGTGTGTGTGTGTGTTTGTGTGTTTCCACATTTATCATAACAGGGTGTGTTTCTCAACAGGGAGGGTTGAAACAATGATTATTTATTGTTACAGTGCAAGGAGTAAGTCAAGAGCCTATCAGCTATGGAGTTGTACTCGCTGAACAGCGGTTTTCTGCTGGAGGGAGGAGACAAGCTTCTTATTTCATCATCTCTTCTGGAATGGAACAAAAAACAAAACTGAGTTTTGGAGTAAGATAGGATTAGAAGTTATTTGAAACTGTATTTGAAAAGAAAGAAAGAAAGAAAGAACAAATTTGAAGGCAGTTTTGGAGCTTATCAGACCCACGGGCTCTTACATTTCTCATGTATCATTTTCTTTCTGGGAACAGTTCTTGTCGTGTTGTTGGAGGAAAGGCAGAGTTGTGATTTTGGTTTTGACAGGCTCATTTATGAGTGTATTTATGAGCGAGTGTCCCGTTCTAGCCTTCTGTTGCCCCTTCCACAGCTCTTGTTCTAATTGGGATCTGTTTGGGTGCTCATAAAAAGCATCAAGAGCTCATTTGTGTCCTGGATCTAATCTCCAGCTCCCAGCTTTTCTGTGCCTGTCTCATGCACGAAAGCCTATTCAGGTTAACAGAAGGCTCTTTAAAGAGCTGTATGATCCCATCGCCTGCTGGAAAGGCCGTGAGGGATTGGATGGAGGACTATTCTTCGTTGCTGTAATTACTTTTTGGGTCCTGTTGTGTTCTCTGATGGATTCAGACTAATCAAAATGTATGAAACAGGCACTCATTGAGGGACAGTGGCTGTCTTGAATGCTTTTGATCCACAGGTTTGTCTGTGTCCTAAATGAGATTCATACGTTTTTTTCCCCTGTCCTGGGACATTAAGAGCCACTAACTACAGAGCGATGTTTAAAACTCCTTAAGCACCTCATTTTTTTTTAGTCGCACTTTGTATCGTCTACATATCTCTCTTTTTTTAAATAAAAACCTAAAACTGATTATATTTGGCAGATTTTAGATATAAATGTATGAAATGTATGTTTTTGACATAAGGCACCAGGTGCACCATCTTTGAATGTGAGTTCAGTGCCATCTCAAAGGGTTGTACTTGTGTAAACAAAGTAAAACAACTCCATTACACGAGGAATTTTGCTCCTGATGTCTGTGAAGTGAAAAACAACATGCACAGTTTTGGTCTGCCCCATGTAAAGAAATGTGAGATCTTTATAAAAAAGAGACAACAAGCCATCAGACCCACAAAATCTCTTGTTCTCACTTTCTTTTCAGCCTTAACTGGAGCAATATTTTGCATTTTAATCCCTTAAGTAGCTGTAGCAAAAAAACTTTCTTGTTCTCTTTTTACCATGTTTTCACATTACTAGTATTTATATTCAGTGACACATTCTCTGTACTGTGTGCAGTAGGAAATCATGGTACTGTGTACTGTTTTGTCTTTTTTGTAGGGGGGAGTGATGTACCATACTGAAGCACATGAATAGCATTTTTTTTTCTTATTTGCATGAAAAGATGCCCTAGCCTATGAAACCAGGGTGGCCCTTAACAATGGTTCATCGTGCAGTGTGCAGGCACTCAACAGTGCACGGTGCTCTCTGGAATAATCGGCCTGTGTCCAACTTTCCCAGGTCAGCTTGTTGAAACATGAAAGTAGAAGATTATGACATTCATGGGAGCCTTGCTACTGTGAAACTCTGATGAACAAGTTAGAACAGATGAAGCATTGATTCTGCTTTTGACAGAACATTCAGTGTCAGGTTGTTTTTGAAAGCATATACACCTGGTAAAAACACAGAAACTGTGAAATAGTACAGCTTCAAGATCCCTGTTCTAGTTGCAAAACAGCCTAAAAAGAGTCTTTAAGAGGCATATACAACTTTGCTCATGAGTAAAGCCAAGTTTAAAAACACCTCAGAGAAGTTTGTGGAATGAAAGGGGATAATGCTCCCTCCTCTTTTGTGAAGTCCCGCCTGTGTTTTCCTGCAAACAGAGACTTCAGCCAATCACAGCCTCCCTGTAATCCATTCATGTGACTTTGTTCAATGATTAACCCTAAATGCCTCCTCTCTGTTGTTGCTTCTTCCCTCCCCCACCTCCTTCCCTCTCTTCCTCCTATTGGCTGGGTAAGCGGAGAGAGAGACGGAGAGGGAGAGAGAGATTGAGTTTCTCAGGTCTGAACCAGACAGTCCTGTTCAGTCAGCCGTCATAGAAAGAGAGTTAGAGCGAGACCGAGAGTTTGAGCATGCCTGACAGGTGGAGTCCTTTACATCTGGACCTGGAATGTGAAATCTGGGGAAGCTAACACGGCTTGCCCTGTTTGTGGACTCTCATGGCCATTATGAAGGGACAGGTGGTTTTAGGACACCCTATGCCATTTGCCCCAGTGCCCTGGGACTTCAACAGGCCTCCTCCCAAGAGAGGTAAGAGCGTGGAAGAGTTGGTGAGTGAGGGCTGGGAGAAGGAGAGATGCATACAAATGCTGCATTTTCAACAACAGCAACAACTTCAGCAGCAGTCAGTCATGTGTCCTGAGGACTTCAGACCCGCGCCAGGACACTGGGAGCACCAGGCCTACCTCGGACAAGCCAATGGGTACCGTCAACAATGCTGGGAATATGAGGACTGGGACAAGGTTCCTTACCGAGAGGCCCCTCCCCAACAGTTCTTCTATCAGTCTCCAGGAGCAGTGTACCAGGAGCCAAGGAAGCCACAGGAGCGGACTGGCAATCACTATTTCTATCAGAATCAGGAAGAACTGAATTACTCTGACCACAGAGACTTTGCACAGAGCCCAAGGAGTAAGGAATGTCCTGACTATGTGACCCGGTACCCCTCTTGGGAATCAGATGAGTACTGTGAGGGACGAGAGCCTTACAGTCGCAGAGATCGGTATGCGTACAGTTTTGACCGTGATAACCAGGACTACTATGATAAGGAGCTCGATAATTACAGAGATGGGGACCGCAGGGGCCGGGATTACTATGACCATAAAGAGCTGGATAATTATGACCGTTATGACTGCAGAGACAAGCACTATGACAGTAAACATCAAGAACATTACGACAGCAGGAAAAAGGACCGGTACAGATATAGAGAAGCCAACCACTATGACTCCAGAGACAATTACCAGTATGAGCGCTATGATCGTAGAGAGAAAGACCCAAGTGATGACAGAAACAGGGATCGGTATGACCGTAGTTACTGTGAGGAAGGCCGTAGGAGAGGTGACAGCTACCAGTATAGAGAGAGGGATTCAACTGATCGAAGAGACTACGACCGGTATGTAGAAAGGAAGGGAGATTACTATGACTACAAAGAAAAGGAGAAGATCCGCAGTGACTTTAGGAAAGATGACTACTGTGACCGTAGAGAAAGGGACCCCTCTAAACTAGATGACAAGGAATGGTACGAACGTAAGAAAGGTAACCACTATGACCTCAAACTAAGAGACCGTTATGATTACAGAGAAAATAGCCAGTCTGAGCAGAGAGATCGCTTTGAACCTAAAGAAAGAGACTCTTATCAGTACACAGAGGGAGATCAACGTGATTCCAGAGAAAAAGATAATAGAAACTACTGGAAAGATGAACGTTATGATAGCGGTGTTAAAGACTGTTATGAAGACAAGGGTTGTGAGAGTGATCAGTATGACCAGAAAAGCAGGGAGCGTTACAGAGATGTAATGTCAAATTCCTTAGAACAGAGACAAGAGCCTGACCACAACAGTGGAAGACACTGCAAGGATTGGGAAAAGGATGTTTATCAAAAACAGACACTGAAGGAGAGACGGTCGTATGAGGATCCTGTTAACCTCAGTTATGACCACAAGGACCAGTACAGTGATTGCCCGGGTTCAGGAAAAATGGACATGGAAGGTCAAGGCCGGACAGGGAAGCATGTTTACGTGGGTTCACTTGACAGGAACAGCTTCTATAGGAAGACAGCACCCAGCTCTCTCAGGAAGTCAGAGTATGCCACCAACAGGAAAAAGAAACAAGGTAAAGCACTTTAGTACCAGCAGCACATCCAGTACTATGACAATAAATCTGTGAGGGGCAAAACACACCTTGAGGTGGCTGTGGGTGCACTTTGACGTAATAGAATGAGTCAACTATCAATAGTGGGAATGTCCATATGGATATCACTTAAGGTTATAGCTCTCTTTTGAGCTTGTCCTAGAGCTCTGCTTTAGGACATCTCCCAATCAATTCAGGAAATGCCAAAGGTGCTGATTGTGCTGTCACCATCTTAATGCATAGGTATGCTATTGAAGCTGTCAGTGTGGAGCGGAGTTTCACCTTTTTTTTTTTTCTTTAGAGGTGAACTTGGAAATTTAAAGGGAGGGGGGAACTGGTCCAACAGGTTTTGTTGTCTGTCTCCCCCTCGTTCTCTGTCTCTCTCTTTCTCTCTCTCCCTCCCTCCCCTTTTCAGACTTTTTGCTTTTGTTTGACAACCACTAAGTGTTTTATGATGCCATGACTTTAGACAAAAAACAAAAACAACAATACAAAAAAAAAATATGTTAAAACCCAAGAAGTACTATTTTGCATCAGATTTTAAAATCCCTTTTGCCATGAGATTTAAATTGGCCTCATTTAGATATATAAGCTACATTTGTTTGAAAGTGTGATACATAACCATTTTTAATATAATATTTCCTTTATATTTTTCATATGTTTTCAAGCAAAACATTTGCAAAAAGATTTTTAGTATTTATTTTTAATATAATATTTTTAATATAATATTTGGACCAGGTTTTCTAGTCATGCTTTTTAGTTTAGTATGTCCATAGTTAATTTCATGAACTGTTTACTCTGCCTCCATACCTGTATCTAACATAATGCTGACACTAATACTTCTACTAACTGAATAAATGTTGAAAGAAAAGTTAGTTGACAAAAAATTTAGTAGTTGGAAAAAGTTACCAAGTTGCCATTTGGTTTGTGATTTTTGTTTTTTTAATGCAGTGGCATTCATACATCTTCAGTATGGCAATTACTATCCAAATTTTTGGGGCCACTCTATAAACTTTATGCCTCAGAGAAAAAAGTGTGCATTCATTTTTAGAATTTTGTCTTTGAAATTCCATTTTTGTGGTAGCTCTGTATATTTCTATAGCATTGCTGTTAAAGAGTAATTAGCTGGTGAAGTGGATTTACTTATTGTAGAGTTGACAAAAGTTATGTGCATTGTAATATACAAAGCAGATGTCAGTAGACCGGGAAGATGTTAAAATGAGTAGTTCATTCATAAATTCTTATGACCTTACAAACTGGGTCCATGTCTGTATCTGTACTGTCTACTCCTTCAGGTTTCACTGACAGTGAAGAATGAATGGTCCTCAGTTATAGCAGCCTCATCAGTGCTTTTACGCGTGAGGTGATATTGTTATTGTTGTCAGTGATTGGTGATTCCCATAGGTGTCTCAGTGGGACATGCGTCTGGCTTGTGTCATGTCTGACACAGAGCAGGTGGTCAGTTCAGCCCAGGGTAATCCTCTATAGCCTAGTGCTCCAGTCAGCACCTCAGTGTGGAGGAGGAGGAGGAAGAGGAAATGAGACTCCAGGGGAAATCTCTGGGACTAGGATGTGCCTGGTACCAGAACACTCCCCCCAATTCATATAGCCTTCAAAGACCTCTTTCTATTGAGTTTGGGGCACAGTGAAGAGGAGGCCCAGCCTGACTCATAGTCTGAAGTTATCTGTTTCAAGCTTCACAGAACTGTACCTCTGTTTTGGCTCACATTCACTTTTTTCTTATTTTGTAAATGTTGCTGTCCAATAGCAATTTCTGGAGAGCTACATTCTTATTAGTAGAATTTAAGAAGTTACTGAGAAATGTACTGTTCATTTTAATATGAATAATTATTATTATAATTGTGTATGAAAAGCTATTTCCACGGAGCTTTAACTCCAGTGATTCTCTAATCAGCAATCAGATTTACTAGGAATTTTACTAGGAGGTCATTTGGTACTAAATGACCAGCCTAATGATCTTACATTGCTGATAATATACAAATAAGTATGTGTCTGTGTGTGTTGGTGTGCCTTTATTTATTTAGTCGCCTGTTGCTGGTCTTTGTAATCCCTGTGCAGCTGCCCATGCCAGTGGGCTGTTAGGGGATTAGGTGGAAACCTTCAACCAACCCTCACACAACATTTGTACAACATTAAGTCAATGGCCAGCTTGGCAGACAAAAGCCTCAAGTCACAGGCTGAGGAGGGAATTTACTAGTTAATGTAGGTCAGGAGCTCTTACACATACCCTGAAAAACAAATGCTACATTAATGCTCAATGCCACACACCATTGGTTTTGCCCTTGACTTACTGCATTTTTAACATGTGACTGACTATTTACCCACGTGTTGAGCGTAATTTTTCCTCCAATTACTCAAAGTGCTATTCTTTTAGTTTATCAGCACTCAGACACAGACCCTTCATGACTGGAACAGCACAGATGTGTCAATGACAGTGGGCATGAGTAGCTATGATAATATTAAAGCTCTTCTTTGTGTATCTGTAGAGGGAGGGCTCAGTGTGGAGCCATCTATCACGTCTTCCTATTTGTGCTTAAACATTTTGCTTTGTCCCAGTGGGCCCTCTGATAAAAGACAATGAGTGTTAGGATGCTTTAAATTACGACATATTTCTGTAATGCTAATCTCAGCCTGTTAAGGGGATTATATACGACTAAATGACTTAGAATACACCAATATGCCCATTGAGTCATGAGCGTGAGCAGATCACAGATCAGATTCTGTGAATCAAGAGTTCTGTGGGAAAGAAGTGGTTTTGTGAACCTGATATTCAAGCATAACACCAAGATTAGCCAGAATAATGGTGAGATTTTGATGATGTTATATGTGATGAGTCTAGACAACGTCATACAAGTACATGCAGGTGTTCTTGATTGAATTGTGAAAGAGAAGAACTGAAATGTCACAGTAGCCGAATAAACTGTATTGCCAGCTGCTTGATATGTAAAAATTAATAAAACACAAGAAAAAGAGTACAGACCATTTTGTTCTTTTGAGACTAGGGGCCAGATTTACTAACAGCTTGCGCCAGTGCAAACCGTCTTTTGGCGTTAAAATAGTACTGTCAGGATTTACTAAAGACACACAGTGAAGAATTAGCGCTGAAAAGGTGTGGACATTTTTTTTTCCGCCTGACCTTATTGAATATGCATTGTACGATTTTCCCTTTCAGACGCAAAATTTATGGGAGGAGAGTATTAAAATTAATTACACAATGCGATTTACTAACGTTTGCGCTCGTAAAATTACTGGTATTTGCGGCATTATTTAACGCCAAAAAAAGCATGTCTTATAGTAGACGCTAATTGGCGCTGCTCTTGGTAGATTGTGCTGGTCATTATGGAAATGGTCTGTCTGTGTCTGTGTTCTTTAATGTGCGCATTGTCAGTAAATCATACGCAGAATTTTCCCCTTCCATCGGCGCTTTTATGGAATTGCGCTCTAACGTTAATTTGCCCTGTTTAGTAAATCTGGCCCTAAAAGTTCTAGTTTTTAAGGATCTACACACCCAGAGTTACAAGAGTACAGTGATTTCACTTTTATGTTCACAGTACTGGTAAAACACTTACTATAATATAATTATTTTATTTTTTAATTTTTTTCACAGAATATATAGCTACTATGAGTATCGATTTCACTGCAATAATGGATTGCCTCAGAAAAAAATCTAAATGTCTTCAATAGAGTTCCACTTGAAATGACCAGAAATGACATGGACTTACAAGGCTACAAGATTTCATTTGTTCTCAGACTTATTAGCAAACAATGTCTTTATTTAAATTTCCATGTAAGGTTAGGATGTTTTGAAACAAGCATGCGTCTGAGAGGATGTGGAGTGGTTAATGGAATGGTTGCTCATGTTTATTACGGGTGTGTCACATCCCACACAAATCAGACATCTGACTACAACAGAGCGCTGGAATGTGAACCTGCAGCCTTTTGAACAACAAAACAAAAAACGCAGATTTCCGTGACGCAGGTTTCTGCACCAGAATGAAACTGAAAGTGTGTTGTAACTAATATTTGGTAAAGAAGTTTTAGCCCTGTTTCTGTTCTTGTATTTGAAATTAGTTTTTCATTAATTCCACGTATATGCAGGACTTCAATCCTACTTGTAAGCCTTTTAAGATTTGAATGTGACATACTGTCATTTTCCAAGCCGTGTTTACTTCGTTCTTAATTCTGACTAGTGTTGTAAATCTGTCTGAAGGACTGGATTTTTGTGGCTTGCAACAACTTTCAGCTTTCACTCACACACTATGTGTGTCTCACTCCCACACTTACTCTCATGACAGTTGTGAAGGGTATCTGTGGTAACTGGGCGGTCTTATGTGAACTTTGTCTTGAACACACAGGCCTGATAATTCATGTGACCTTAGACTAGAAAGGGACAAAAACAACTCAGCACAGTCAGACCATAAAACAGTTTCACACGAATAACAATGTTATCTTTTCATTTTCAGAGTGATAAAATGGTTGGCTTTCTCTGTAGCACATTTGTTCTTGCAAAACGACTTCATTGTTTGACTCGTAGAGAGTTTATTGAAAGACTAACATATCAGGCAGGCCATTTTATATCCCTGTATGTTTTTTGACTTGATCAATACATATCTGTTTATTGTTTTTGGTCTCCCTTTTGGAAGTTTCTAAATCTGCAGCAGATATTGTGAATATAATATAATATGAAAATAAAATTCATGAATCTCAGTATATGGCAAACATTTATATAATAAAATTATCTATATAATATTATTATAAAAAATACATAAAATTATAAAATCTTATTAATATTACTATTATAAATAATATTAATATTTTATAATACTATAAAATAATAATAGTAAATGTAATAACTATATAATTTATATTTATTAAACAATTAGTTATTAATTCATTATATAAAACATTGTCAAATTATTCTATGTGCATGTGTAGAAAATTTATGATTATTTTATTTTATAATATTTGTAGTGATTATAATTATTTGCAAGTGATTTATTTTAATAATTCATTTTATAAAAATTAGTATTACTTATTAGCATCATATATGTTTTACATTGCTTATCTTAGATAAGTAAATAAATAAATGAAATATTTGACCCTGGATCACAAAACCAGTCATAAGGGTCAATTTTTCGAAATTGAGATTTGAATAAATAAGCTTTCCATTAATGTATGGTTTGTTAGGATAGGACAATATTTGGCTATACAACTATTTGAAAATCTGGAATATGAGGGTGCAAAAAAGACAAAATACTGAGAAAATCGCCTTTAAAGTTGTCCAAATGAAGTTTTTAGCAATACATATTACTAATCAAAAATTAAGTTTTGATATATTTATGGTAGGAAATTTACAAAATATCTTCATGGAACATGATCTTTACTTAATATCATAATGATTTTTGGCATAAAAGAAAAATCAATAATTTTGACCCATACAATGTATTTTGGATATTGCTACAAATATACCCGAGCAGCATAAGACTGGTTTTGTGGTCCAGGGTCACATATAAGTTGAATACCCATATAAGTTTGAAATTCACTGGAGCTTGATGCACATCAAATAAAATGCTCCCCTGGTACACCTGAACAAAGACTTCCACTTTAAACAGAAACAGATTAAAACTGCTGAAAGGCAAAGAGGCCTTGGCTTTGAGAGATCCTCAAGATCTTTATAGAATTCAGGCTCAATAAGGTGGGGCCAGGACCCAAGTCATTCCTAAAACACGACGTAGACCTCCCAAAATGAGAGTGTCAGTGCAGTGTGTGTAACGGCATCAAAACTCCAGCTCCAGGCTTTAGTGTGTGAGTAACTGTCTCTGTGCTTGCTCAGTTGTCTGTGATGGTGCAGGTTCCCATGCATTCAGATGGTAATGCAGGGACAGAATGGAATTTGTGTCTTCTAGAGAGAGCCTTCCCTGTTGATACAGTGGGACAGAGCGATTCTACTAGGCTTTAGAGGAACGCACCGCCTGTGACCTTTGGTGTGTGTTTGTGTGTGGCAGTGAAGACAAGGAGCTTGGGGGTAACAGGTGGGTGACGTCTTGGAGGCCCTGTCTTTTCTTTGGGTGCTGCTGAGTCGCCGACACAGACAAGCCTGAAGAGTCTTTGCTGCATGGATGAATTGAAATGTTCAGTATGAAATGCAAATCAGTTTCAGGTTCGTGGAGTATGGTTTTTGTGAGAGGAAGTGTTGTGTGGCTGTGTACACCGCTTTACACCTCTTGACTTTGTGTGTGAGCATCATGTTTAGTTTAATTGTCCATGGTTGTTCTAAGGTCTTTTCAGATTCAAGAGTAGTGGTTTATGGGAGCATCACCATGATCATTTGGTGTGTTCCTGAGCCTTATTATATATATAAATAAAATAAAATAAATATATATAATATAATATATATTATATTTTTTATATATATATATATATATATATATATATATATATATATATATATATATATATATATATATATATATATATATATATATATATATATATATATATATAACCATAAAATAATTTATTGAAGCTTCATATACAGTGAGGGTCCAAAGTCAGAGAATTCAGCTTCTGCTTTGCTAATGTTTCCATTATAAATATATCCTTGGGTTTGCTATTGTGGGAACTATGTGAGCAACACATAGAACACATTGGCTGGAGCACAACCCTGGAAGCAGACCAAACATAATGTCACAATCAGTTATGTCCACAGACAGAAAGAGAAGCCATTGTGTATGTGTGTGTGCTTAGTCGAGATTACCCTCTCTACCATTCACCAGACCATGGCACACATACAGAAGTCTATGAGCGCTGGAACACACAGTCTTGAAATTAAACAGTTCTAGCGCAGCACAACTGCAGTTCTGTGCAACTCTGAATCTTTTTTTGCTTTCTGTTTCCATTTCTCTCCCACTTTGTTTCACACATTTACAGACATTTTCACCTTCACACGTTTAACCTTTCCTCGTACAGTAAATCACCAAATATCCACAGACCTGATTCATCTCAAGTTGTTTTGATTTTATTCACACGAAACCATGATCCACGAACATTAAAAGGTTTCAGATTAAATTAAATATTTCCAATTCACAGAGGTCATTTTCAGTATGACAGAAAGATTAAATCTGTGGATTTCTTTTCCTGGTCTTGTGGGGTCAAAAGCACCGTAAATCCCCAAAATTCATAACAGTTACACCGTTTTTTTCGATGACTGATTGTTAGTTTCAGTTGTGAAATTGAAGTATTTTATCCAAACACTTTCGTTGTAGACTGTCTCAGCTCACAGTTAAGTTTCATGGATGCACCGAAACTCTGAGACCATGTATTGTGAGAGAACTTGCTCTTTGAAGATTATTTTGTTCAGAGCAATAAATACTCTAGTTCTTTTAACTAGATGTGGGTCACAGCAGATTGTGTTATAGTGGTAATGTGGGTATATGTACTGTATGTGAAGTAGAACAATTAGTACATGGATGAATGATGCTGCATAGCTTCATCTGTGATTAGTATGGGCCACACATGTTAATGGGCCGTGTACAAAGCCAAAATTATCATTATTGTTTTTAGTTAATAATAATTGTTTAAAGGTTATATTGTGCATGATTCATTGGATAATTGCATTCATTATATTAACATTATATTGATAATTAAACATTAATACACAGTTGCCCTGTCTCTCAGAACGGAGGCTTTGAAGATTTCATTTATGAACAGTTTCTGTTTTGCTGTAACATTTCAGAGGTCAAAAGTGCAATGGAATTACAAGGCCTTTTGAGTTGCACTCAAATCAGTCTTTACTGAAACAGCAACATTAAAGCTTTATTATAGCGTGTCGTCAGTACGAGTTACCACATGAGATGGCTATGACGTCTTAAGCTAGAAACAAGCCTAAATGAATCTCTCGTTCCCATTTTGGCTGTAACACAACACTGAAAATCCCCCTCCCACACACATCATGATTATATACACTTACTTATGCACCAATATCTTAGTGTCTTTTCTTTATTTTTAAACTTGTTGGTGTCACGGTCTTATCCAAAGTCCCAGCCCCACGTCAGGTGCCTCCCCCTGCCTCCTGAGAGGGTCCATGTCTCACTGCGTGCTTTGACAATCTTTTGTACATCCATAAAGCACCATCTCAGGCAGCATTGTGGGGAGGCAGCCATGCGTGAGAACAGATCTCCCTCCCACACTCTCCTGCTCCAGACCCATCTGAGTGCCAGTTCTGACCAAAGAGATCAAAGCGCAGTCAAGCTAAACTCCAAGCCGTGACATCCTCTGGACAGGCAATGGCAACACACAGAATAAACTGCCTTCTCTTTCCCATTCTAACTGGCAGCTTAATTCATGTCTCCCATGTTCTTCCTCATGTTTTATAAATGAGTGTAATCCATTCAGAATGGTGTGAAATCTTTTATTATGTCTGTACTGGCAAGATCAAAGTCAAATGGTGGGATCTATCTATCTATCTATCTATCTATCTATTGTTTGTTCATTCTCTTTCATTCTTTCTTTCAGTCTGTCTATCTGTCATTTTCTTTTGCTCTTTATATTGTTCTTTCTGTCTATATCTATCATTCTTTCTGTCAATCTATCTCTCTATCATTCTATGTATCATTATATCTATCTGTATATCTCTCATTCTATCTATCTGTCATTCTGTCTATCATTCTATCTATCATTATATCTGTCATTCTGTTGTTTTATCTAGAGGTATAGGAATGATCTGAAAAGTGTGATTGACATATTTTAAAACTGCCAGGCTTATGAATAATAATTATTTGCCAGTTTTTGCCCAGCAGTAACTGATTTGCTGAATTTTGATTGACTGCAGCAGCCATAAAGTCTTTTTTATATATTATGCTAATGTTTTTTTCACACTGTGTTTTATCAAAAACATTCTTAAAATTGGCCTGATAGTGGCAGACAAAGTTGTAAGTTTGTGGTTGACAAGTGCACTTTTTCATTCTCTCTCATTAGAGATGACCCTGCTTGCGTCCCAGCCTAAGTCTCTTGAACCATCCCCGGCGTCTGCGGCCACCACCGAAGACCCCGAACAAAGAATGTTGGAGAAAAGGTCAAAGGTCATCGAGGAGCTTCTGCAAACAGAACATGACTACATCAAGGATCTTCAGATGTGTGTGAAGGAGATCATTCAACCTCTGCAGAAGAATCAGGCAAGAAACACTCAACAAGCATGAATGTTGTATTTATGTAATGAGAACCATTCAAACCCTCATCTTAAATATCCACATGTCCTGTAGGTCCAGAGTATTGATTTTGATGGTCTCTTTGGAAACATCAGCTCTGTAATTGACCTTTCCCGTCGACTCTACAAGACCCTCCAGGATACTGAGTCAATAGGTTGGAGCAAAAAATCCCTGAACTCACATTATAGATTCAGATCAGTATCCATATTGCTGTTTTATTATATTCATTTGTGTTCATCCAGGGCAAGTGTTCTTGGACTACAAAGGGGAACTGGAGGAGGTTTACAAGATCTATTGCCAAAATCATGACGATGCCATCTCTTTACTGGAGACCTATGAGAAGGATGAGAACATCCAGAAGCACGTGTTGGAATGTCTAGAGAAGCTCAGGTAATTTTCACTGCTATTTTTCATGAATCAGACACCTTCAGCTCATTGCATGGTGTGGTTACCACTACTAACGCAGATCCAGTTAAGCATGTTGATGCCAGTCATGATATTTAACAGTGTGTAACTGTATGAGAAGAAGTTGTGTAGAACACTAATTGTGTGTTATTTAATCTTACACATGATCTGTCAGTTTTAATGGTATCTGGGATATTCTGACATGTGACATAGACAGAATTTTATAGTAATACATCATCAACAGAAACAATGCTACAGGGTGTGCTGGCTTACTTGTGTTATCATAAGTCTTAGTGTCTCAAAATCTAGAGGAACCAGTCTATTTTTTTTTATTTCTACTTTGACTCATCTGATTGGACATAGGATGACTGAAGACATCTGTGGCATTCCAAAACAGGAAACATCTTTGCCCTTCTCATTGTCTGGTTCTGAAGTTTTACTTATGATATTATACTATAACCTGATTAATATGCCAGATGCCACATAAGAGTGAGAGAAATGGGATGCTCCCTTTTTTATGTGAAAGTACACTATTGTTCAAAAGTTTGGGTTCAATGCAGTTTTTTTTTAAAGAAATTAATATTTTTATTCAGCAAGTATGCAATAAATTAAAAGTGACAATAAAGTTACATTGTTACTGAATATATATATATATATATATATATATATATATATATATATATATATATATATATATATATATATATATATATTTATATATTTATATATTTATTTATTTGAACTTTCTGTTGATTAAAGGATCCAGAAAAAAAATCATCACGGTAAGCTCTTTTATTAATAATAAGAAGAAAGAATAACAATCTTGAGCACCAAATCAGCATATTATATTGATTTCTGAAGGCTCATGTGACACTAAAAACTGGAGTAATGCCTGCTGAATATTCAGTTTTGCCATAACAGGAATAGTTTTTTTTTTTTTTTTACAGAATTAAAACAATTGTTTTAAACTGTAATATTTCACAATATTACTGTTTTTACTGTATATTTGATCAAATAAAACAGCCTTGCTGAGCATAAGAGACTTCTTTTGAAAACACTGAAAAATCTTACCGACCCCAAACTTCTGAATGGTAGTCTATTTGCATAACAGAGAAGCTTTATGTCTCTCAGTTTTCAGATCTTTGTTATTGTGAATTAGTAATGCATGGCGGGAGAGGAATGCGCCTCACCTAGTTTCGCCACTTTGTTGGTTTCACCAATCGTTTCCGGCCTGTTCCTCTAGTGTTATATCTTAAGCTTTATTTGAACTTAAACACAGTTTGCCTGTGGCAACCGCGTTTCTTGACTAGTTTGTTATTGTAAACATTTATACTGCCATCTACCTCTTTTAAGCTAAGTCACTTCCTGTCAGTACAGAGTTTAGTTTGTTCTTGATATTTGCTTTAGCGCTTTACCAATCAAGCAAAGAATACAAGGAAATATTCAGCAGATTTTCCCAGAAGTTCCAGAAATGTTTTTTAGTAGGGAGTGGGAACATGGAGCTGTTTGTCCCAAGTATCGAGACATTTGAGAAATGAATGTGCGCTTTGCCAAGACTATGGCTTAGCTTTATCCCAAATGACTCTGAATCCAGTCGAAAAATTGCTAACATGTTGATTCTCTGGCAGGATGTTACTGTAATGAAGCTAGCCATGAAAAAGAGGAATAAATCCTCTAAAAAGCTCCTTAAGAATAATGTCTGCAGTCTTTTATTACTTTTGAACTTCCACACTTGAGTGCACTAGACTCTGACTGACATTTCATTTTGGCTCTCAGTGGGAGATCAGAAAGGGGCCAGTGGAGGCCCCACAGAGGCTTACTGCTTGCCTAAAGCGGGTCACCCGTGGCATGAGTTGCCCCAGCAACGGGCAACTTATTAATCAAGTGCACGAATAGTTTTTCAGTTTCACGTTTGTCATCTTGCCCTTTTGCCCGCTGCATTCGTGTTCATTGCAGCATAATGGCAAGACATGACTTTTATTTTAAAAATAAGCTGTTTGAAACAAGGACATTATATGTGATAAGCTCATTAGCTTCTTTCTAATAAGAGACAGAGGTGGTTTAACCCGACACTGTGTGTTTTGTTCCCTTTCTCTCCTTTCTCTTTCTTCCTCTCCCCTGACAGAGGGATATACCGTGAGTGGTAAGTTTAACGCAATTCTATAGCAACTGTATGTGAAGCGCCTGACAGCATGCTGAATGTTTATTAACCTGCATAACCCTTTTCTCCTTGTGTTCATGTGTGACCAGCGGGGCTCTGTGTGTGCTGTGTGTTTTGTGATCATTTCCTTGTCAATTCTGAGTCATATTCTGACTTAAATTTGCACAAACGAGTAGGGATAGGTATCGAATCAGATTCAACCGGTTCACAAGTAATTTGATGTCTGAAACTTTGTATTATGAGCACTTCTCGTGTTTATTTGCCTCTTAATGATGAATCGCTTGTTGTGTTATTCATTTTTAAGTCACTTTGGAGAAAAGCATCTGCTAAATGAATAAATGTAAATGTAAAATTTATTTATTTATTTTTTCTGTAAATTTGACTACATTGGTAATAGTGTATGTTTTTGATTCACTCAAAAGAACCGGTTCATAAGAGTCATTTGTTTGTGAATCAGACTACACTGGTTGGTTGTATGTATTAAAAACTGAATTGGTCAAATGAGGGTCACAGTTAAGAGATTTTTTTAGGTAATTTTTGTATTTATTTATTTTTTTTTAATTTTACCCAGCCCTACGGATTAGATGCAAGTTGTGCAAAACAATGTTTTAGAGTCAGAATATGAACCCAGTGGGAAAACTGGCTCATGTTTTAAACTGTTTTTGTATTTTTTTTTTTTTTTTTCTGGCAATTGATTTAATGCTTTCTGGTGGCATGTGAAACAGTTATTAACACAATCTCTGAGCTCATGATGTGGTGCTACTTAAAGCAATTAAACCAACATAACAACAGTGTTATTTGCCGAAGGTAAAAAAAAAAAAAGAATTGCAGTGACTTATATGTTGTTCAGCAATTTAAACATACTCTAATTGCTACATGACGTTCATTCGTTTTGAAATATCCTATTCCGCAACATCCAAATCATGCTTCAGCTCTGGATTTGGATCTCCTCTGTTTTCATCCCATCACTCAGAAAGTGTGCACTCTTTGTTAGAATGTCTTAGTAGCTGTGTCTACTGTAACCCTTTTTAAGGTGGTTGACAGTGAGCCAGTGGATAACTGATGGATGAAAACAATGTGTGTGTTCAGTGACCCCAGCCTACTGTCAGAGGAGGGCGAAGAATGTTACCCCGATGAGCATCTAAATCTCTTTTTCACTTTATCTCCCTTTCTCACCCTTTTGTTCTGTCACAGGGGAAAGACAAACTACATTAATCTGGGTTCCTTCTTGATAAAGCCGGTACAGAGAGTGATGCGTTACCCCCTGCTCTTGATGGAGCTGCTCAACACCACTCCTGAGTCACACCACGACAGGAAGCAGCTCGCCGAGGCAGTGATGTCCATTAAAGAGATCAACGTCAATATCAACGAATACAAAAGGAGAAAGGATCTTGGTATGTGACTATCTGCCTATCATTCGATCTATTTTTCTATCTGTCTGTGAGATAGGATGTCTGCTATCTGGCTGTGAGTGTGGTCCATAACTCAACAGCACCATCTTTTGTCTATAGTGGTGAAGTACCGCAAAGGTGATGAAGACAGACTCATTGACAAGATCTCAAAGCTGAGTATGCACTCCATTATCAAGAAGTCTAACAGAGTGAGCAGTCATTTAAAGCACCTGACTGGGATCTCACCTCAGGTACATTGGAACGGCTATTATTAGACCATAATTTCTGGACCGAGAGATTCAGTTGAATTGGTGTTAACCAAACTCCTCTTCATTCCTTCTTAGATCAAAGATGAAGCTTTTGATGAAGCAGAGAAAAGATTCAGACTCCAGGAGCGACTCATCAAATCCTTCATCAGGGACATCTCCCTCTATCTGCAGCATATAAGGGTATTGAAATGATTTCTGCCTACGTTCTTTACTAATCTTTCCATATGGTTCCATTCATGTTGTCAGTTTTTTACAGTGGCCCAGTAGTGCTCAACACAACAAAATCTCCACAACACAATGGAAACAAGCTGCAACACAACGAAATTGGCACAACGCAAGAGAAACAAGCCGCAACACAACAGCAACAAGTCGCAACACAACAAAATTAGCACAACACAATAGAAACAAGCCGCAACACAACAAAATTAGCACAACAACGGAAACAAGCCACAACACAATGAAATTAGTACAACACAACGAAATTAGCACAACACAACAGAAACAAGCCACAACACAATGAAATTAGCACAACAACGGAAACAAGCCGCAACACAACGAAATTAGCACAACACAACAGAAACAAGCCACAAAACAACGAAATTAGCACAACACAACGGAATCAAGCCGTAACACAATGAAGTTAGCACAACGCAATGGAACACAATAAAATTAAATTAGTCCTATGCGTTGTGTTGTGACGATTTTGTTGTGTTGTGGAGATTTCGTTGTGTTGTGCACTACTGGACCACCATAGTTTTTTCAGTTTTGTGTGATGATCAAATTCACTTTTCAATTTGGTGTATGAAGTAATTTTACCTGACCCTTTTATATCCAATAGGAGTCAGCCTCAGTAAAGGTTCTGTCCGCCATCAGTTTCTGTGACATCTACACAGAACGGCAACAGCATATGGACCCTGAACGTTTTCAAAGAGCGCATAGATGCATCAGTGACAAACAGTTCACAGAGTTTGTGAGTACCAAAATTTCCTCACATTACCTTTCATAGTGATAAACTTATTAAAGGGATAGTTCACCCATAAAAGAAAATTGTCATTAATTACTCACCCTCATGTCGTTCCAAACCCGTAAGACCTTCATTTATCTTCAGAACACAAATTAAGATATTTTTGATGAAATCCGAGAGCTTTCTGATCCTGCATATACAACAACACAACTGACATGTTAAAGACCCTAGTAAAGACATCATTAAAATAGTCCATGTGACATCTGTTGTTCAACCTTAATTTTATGAAGCTACGAGAATAATTTTTGTGCTCAAACAAAACAAAAATAACAACTTTATTCAACAATTTCTTCTCCTCCGTGTCAGTCTTTGACATAGAAGAGTTTCTTGGATTTCATCAAAAATATCTTAATTTGTGTTCAGAAGATAAACAAAGGTCTTACGGGTTTGGAACGGTATGAGGGTGAGTAATTAATGACAGAATTTTCATTTTTGGTTGAACTATCCCTTTAAGCAGCAATCAGTCATTTTTAGTGGTCACTATTATCATTGGTTAATAGTGTTTTCAAACACATTTCTAAGCAAATATACTTATGATTTACATTATGACAAAACAGGCCAAATAGAGAGAGACAAATATCACTGAGAAAGGCTCTTTTGACTTGGGGCAGTAAGCAACCATACATACATTTTGTTTAGTTTTTCTAGTAGTTATTTCACTTATTGTATTTTTTCACCATTCATTATTAATTTTAATTAAAGGAATAGTTCACCCAAAAATGAAAATTACCCCATAATTTACTCACTCCCAAGCCATCTAGGTGTATATGACTTCGGAGTCGGAGTTGTTTTAAAATTTATCCTGGCTCTTACAAGCTTGGTAATGGTGGTGGATAGTGGCTATTATTTTGAAGCTCCAAAAAGCGCATATCTCTGTCAAAAAACTAACCCATACGCCTCCAGGGGGTTAACACATGTCTTCTGAAGCAGATCGATGGGTTTTTGTAACAAAAATGTTTCTATTTTTAAAATTATAAACTCAAACCACTGACTTCCGGCAACGGCCGTATGCGCGTTCGTGAGAGAGTCGAGTTCCCGCTTCTTGGCTGACCTCTGACTCGACGTATGACATAAGCTGCATTCATAGCGTAAGCTCAAGTGAGAATAAACGAACGAGGATAGAGCAATACTAAATGCTGGTAATAATTAATAATCTT
The DNA here is from genome assembly GCA_039654775.1 of Spinibarbus caldwelli. Classification (NCBI taxonomy): domain Eukaryota; kingdom Metazoa; phylum Chordata; class Actinopteri; order Cypriniformes; family Cyprinidae; genus Spinibarbus; species Spinibarbus caldwelli. The sequence continues at coordinate 9,795,376 of CM077256.1, read as the reverse complement.
TTATAATAATCAAATTAAAAGTCGAAAATGAGAAGTAAACAAAAAATGTCAGAGGATTTCACTATAAGAACGAATGTGGCTTACGTCTTACGTCATACGTCAAGTCAGAGGTCAGCTAAGAAGCCGGAACTCGACTCTCTCGCGAACGCGCATACAGCCGTTGCCGGAAGTCAGTGATTTGAGTTTATAATTTTAAAAATTAAAATATTTTTGTTACAAAAACCCATCAATCTGCTTCAGAAGACATGTGTTAACCCCCCGGAGCCGTATGGGTTAATTTTATGACAGATATATGCGCTTTTTGGAGCTTCAAAATAATAGCCACTATCCACCACCATTACCAAGCTTGGAAGAGCCAGGATAAATTTTAAAATAACTCCGACTGTGTTCGTCTGAAAGAAGAAAGTCATATACACCTAGGATGGCTTGGGGGTGAGTAAATTATGGGGTAATTTTCATTTTTGGGTGAACTATTCCTTTAAGCACGTGATAATGGCATGAATTATGTCTCAGCTCTGTCTGCATGTCTTTCTTCGAGCAGAAGGAGAGGACAGAAGCCCTAGTCATCACTCCACTCACCCAGCTTCTCAGTATGTTCGCCGGTCCCCACAAACTGATCCAGAAACGTAGAGACAAGCTGCTGGACTATGACAACTGTAAGGAGCGTGCAGAGAGGCTGAAGGACAAGCGCGTGCAGGAGGAGCTGCAGACAGCGAGAAATAACTACGAAGCTCTGAACGCTCAGCTGCTGGATGAGCTGCCCAAGTTCCACCGTGCAGCCGAAGATCTGTTTACCAGCTGCGTGAGGGGCTTCACCCAGGCCCAGAGAGATTTCATTGCACTCACGCTGGGAGAGCTCACTCCACTCCTGCAGGTGAGGACAGTGAGGGTTTTATCATGCTCTATAACATTGCTGTGAGGTTTTTGGCCTACTTAATTCTTTTAAACTTAATGTTATGTGTTTACATCTCTCTAGCTGTCTGGTTTGGGTGGTACAGAAGGAAATCTGGTGTCCTTGTTCCAAGAGGAGCACACTCGCGTGTTGGATTTACTTCAGAGCTTCAGTTTCTTTCCTGATAATCTTCCTACAACAACTGTACGCAAGCCTTTTGACAGGAAGACTCTGGAGAAACAGAACTCGAAGAAACAAGGCCCTGTGAGTTTTCAGCCTGATCTGACAGGATTTCTTATCAGTGTTATCTAAAACGGTAAAAAATCATTTTCATTAACTGAAGTAAAGCTAAAATAAAATTTGAATGAAAACTTGAACGAAGATTAGAAATATTGCTTTGGCAACTAAGTGAAATAAAATATGTTTAAGCTGAAGTGCTAAAACTACTAAAACTGAAATAAAAAAATTAATTCTAAAACATAAAGCTAAATAAAATATTTTAAAAACTAATAAAAATAACAATTAATTGAAATAAAGCTAAAATAAAATTTAAATATTAGATGAAAAACAAGCTTAAAAATGTAAATGAAAATTAGAAATATTGCCTTGGCAACTAATTGAAATAAAATAAGTTTAGGTTAAAATACTAAAATTACTAAAACGGAAATAAAAATAAATTAATGCTAAATAGAAATATTTAAAAAAAAAAAAAAAACACTAACAAAAATGACAAAAGCAACAAGTTAAAATGAAAACAGGAAATATAAAAATAAAAAGTAATTAAAAATTTTAATAAACACTAATAGTATATAAATAATACTAGCACTGTTTCTTTGCAATAACGGTAATTAGTTTTAAATCTCCTTAGTCTTAAACAACCAAGATTAAAAACAGCTTAAACCAAGGTGGTTAGCTGATCAGGCCAGTTTTTAAGCTGTTTTGGACACTCTGCAACTAGTCAGTCTGAAAGTCCAGACCATCAAGCTACTGTAGACTGGTTCAGACTGATTTTTTTTCAGCAGTACAGTCAACTGTAGTGAAGAAAGACAGATTTCTATCTATTATTCATTTTCCTCTTTTTCTGTTCCTCATTTCTGTCTGATTTTACAGCCAAACTACGTGCTACAGACAGATGAGCACCGAGCTGGGCTTCTGGCAAGATACGGCCCAGAGAAACTCTACCAGGCTGAAAGAAATTTTAACGCAGCACAAGACTTGGACGTGTCCGTACTGGAGGGAGACATAGTGGGTGTCATCAAGCAGCAAGACCCCATGGGCAGCCAGAACCGCTGGCTAATAGACAATGGAGGTTTGTATCGCATTATCTGTGTATGATACATGTGTCAGCATTTCCTAAAATACATTTGGCTCAAACACACTTTTTTTTTGTTTTTCCTTTAGTTACGAAGGGCTTTGTTTATAGCTCTTTCTTAAAGCCCTACAATCCACGCAGGAGTCAGTCGGATGTTTCCATTGAGAGCCAATCATCAAATGAGTCAGGCTACGGTGGCTCCTCTCCAATGTTCTCACGACAGAATAGTAACAGCACTCTGACGTTCAACCAGGAGACATCGACTGTCAGCTTCACAACGGCGATGCCTCCACACACTCGCACGAATCAAGAGACCACTCTTAGAAAAAACAGAGAGGCTTCTTCAACCAACTACTCTTCCTCCAGTCAGAGGGACTCCCTTGACCCCACCTTCAGAAACTCTCCCAATAGTAAAGAACTGTCTGAGACCGCCTGTCGAAATAACAGTGAAAACTCAGAGCCCTCCTACCGAAATTCCACCAATCACAGAGACTCTTTAGACCCTGATAAAAACACTCCTACCAATCACAGAGACCCTTCAGATTTCTCAGAGACAGATTCTTGTCCCTCCAGTAATAACTCCAGGTATGAGTCTTCGCTGTACCATGACTCGCGTGGTGCTTACGGCTCACAGCAGAGACAAAATGGAGACTATTTGGTACAGCAGAGAAGGCCACAGTACCCTCCTGAGGAGTATGTAGATCCAGAGCCTGAACCTGAACCTGAGATAGATGGACACCAGGTATGTTATATTGTAAATAGAACTAAATCACTCCATAGTTCAGTGATTGCTTAAAGTAAACATAAAATGACCATCGCAACCTGTTTTAGTTCCAAAATGTGATATATTTTAGATTGAAACAAATGAGAATATAACATGTTAATATAAAACAACGTTGCATACATATTGAATAAATGAAATAATTTTCAATTAAAATATAATTATAGTTGTAATATAATTTAATGTATAATAATTAAACTATCACTTAACACACACACACTGGTCATTATGGAAATGATCTGGATGTGTCTGTGTTCTTTAATGTGCGCATTGTCAGTAAATCACATGCAGAATTTTCTCCTCCCATCGGTGCTTTTATGGAATTGCGCTCTAACGCTAATTTGCCCTGTTTAGTAAATCTGGCCCATAGTTTATAATATTATTGTATAATAAAGTAACTAAACAGGTTTTTACTTATTATCAGTGATTATTTATATTAATTTTCCTACTTTGTTTTCTTTCAGATATATTACGCTCTTTACTCCTTCAGTGCACGGTGTGCAAATGAGCTCAGCATTTCAGCCAATCAGCGAGTCCGAATCCTTGAATTCCAGGACATGAATGGCAACCAGGAGTGGTGGCTGGGGGAAGCAGGAGGACGGAGGGGTTACGTCCCATCCAACTACATTCGCAAGTCTGAGTACACATGAACTGCACATTTGTACAAGAACAATCCCAACTACCCCAGACCACTACAGGCCAACTTATTATGGGGAGAACACTAAAAAAGGACATTATTGTGCCTTAACTATAGAGGAGATGCACTGATGTGGTGAACTGGTCGTTGCTACTGATGGAAAAAAATAATACTCTCCATATTGACTAGTCAATGAATGTAACTCCTGACCCCTAGTGGTCATAGAGGATGGTGCAGGTGGAATTTGAAATAATGAAAGAGTTTGGACTGAGAGGCAGTTTGGTGTTGGATTCAATGATCTGACATGTTCTGCTGTTCTTGGATACTCCATTTATAGCGTTAGCGCTTAATTGCTCCGTAGAGAGCATAGATCTCTTTTGATGTGTAGGAGTGGAGGATCTGTATTGGGCAAGTGTGATTCACACTGGAAGTGGATAGATGGGATTGATATTCCAGGACTGGCATGATAGTGATGCCCATAAATAAGAGTGCAAGAGAGTGAATGAGTGTTTGTTTGTGTGCCAGTGAGTGTGTGGAGTGTTTTGAGATGTTGCCTCCCTTCATCTGACAATCATAGTGCACCTAGAGAGAGAAAATAAAAGATTCCGCTGGGTTACTGTGAATGCGAACAAAATTAATATGAAGTGTTTGGATTCATTCCCCATTATGGTTCTCAGATGATAACATAATTACCACTGGTGACCATATCATATTCCTGAAAATATGAATGAAATGCAAGAGACACTTTTTTTTAAGGTACAGTGTTTTTTACCTTTTTACTTTTTCATAGCATTAAGTTTGCCACTTGCACTTGAATGCATTTACAAGTTAAAACTTACATGTTTTGAGCAGTTGTGAGTGAGTTCAAGGCACCCGTGAGCTCATTTGAGGTGATGCACCAAAAGATAAACTCTGAATATTTATCTCTCATACTGTATATACTGAGAATGAACTTATGCACTCCAGTGTCAACTGATCCATTTCTCCTCTTTTAAATAAAAAAAAAAAAATCTGTTGAAATCTGTTTGTTACATCTAATAATTCTATAGAGTATGCACCAATTGTTTCTCACTATGTCGACTTGTTTACTTATTTCAAATTTTGATTGTACATATATATATATATATATATATGTATATAGAGAGAGAGAGAGAGAGAAGTCATTAATTTGGGTATTTAGTTTATGCACAAAAATAAAAGCTAATTATAGACCCTATATATTTTGACAGTACAATAAATGTAAATTCTTTTTTTTTTCACTGTAGTCAGTTGTCTAAAACAGTAGCAAAGACATTTTACGTCAGTCTTATCATAAAGTAAACTCTGCGGGGTAACTGACCTGATGAATTTAAATCAATCTGTAATTCACAGGGTATTTGGAAGGTGCTCATTTGCATAGACACTTTACTTGGTATTAAATAGTAGAAAGGCAAACAATTCATCAAGAGACTGCATCTATTTGCAAATACAGCATCCAATATCGTTGCGAGATGTTTTCTTTTTTTTTTTTTTTTTAGAGCCAAAGATTACAGAATTCACATCATAATGCCATGTGAAAGAATGAAATGTTAAATAAATATTATTATTGATACTGTATTGATAATTTATTGAATTGCTGCATTACAAATAATTATTGGCTAAACAAGTTATGAATAGTGAATTTCCTTTTTACAGCATTTTCTATGTTTAAATTTGTTTCACAGCATATGTCCCACAAAAATCAGCGCATAAAATGTGAGGGAAAATCAGGGACTTGTCATATAGCTTTAAATAATATTCAGATAAATTAACACACCTGTTGATTTATAGGGTTTAATGAGAGAATGATATATACACATCAGTCCACATTAAAACTGAACCAGAAAACAGTTTTAATGCATATCTGTAGTGTGGCCAGAACACACAAAATCAATGCTGTTAGGTAATGATTGCTAGATAGTACGCAGAGAAAAGGGTCCAGGGGTTACCCACATACAGGTCAACATATCTACTGTCAACACTGTAGACAAGGGACATTTGTGGTGTTGGATTGTGCATCTTTTACTCCTGAAATCATGTTTCCAGTGATTCTGCTTCTGATGGGCCTTTCTGGCCTCACTTTGCCAGTCCAAGCAGCACCGGTATGTAACTATGTAAAATTCTTCATAATAGTTCACCTTACATGTTTAATTGGCCGATATTACACTATCAGATTGAAACTGTGTCAACTGTTTCAGGGTCTATTGGATGACTTTTTCAGTTTAGTTGATGGTGAGAATCTTATATTATCTAGTGTCTATTTACTGTATGTGTCTGCAAGATTGTTGCATGCTCACATTATTATTTCTCTCTTGCCCCCTTAACAGAAATATTCGACTATGCTGTTAATGACACAACAGAGGAAATATCCTCAGCTGAAATTAATGAAACCGTTGATTGGATTTTTTCCTTCTTTGATGAACCAGGCAAGAACTTAAGTACTTAAGCAGACAGTGCAAATGTATTATAGGGGTTCAGTTTGGTGCTCTTAAACATATGTATCCATGTTTAATACTTCTGTAGAAGTATGTGATCCAAATCCATGCCAGAACAACGGAGTATGCAAGATCCTAGAAAGTGGTGGTTTCACGTGCATCTGTAAAGAGCCTTACATTGGCAAAAAGTGTCAGGATGGTGAGTTCTCAAGCTGTACCTAATAAAAATTATTAATCAGTAAGAGTGAGGATCATTCTTGAGTTTTCATGTTGGGATCTTCCAGAGAGGAACGTGTGTAAGAAAGTGAAGTGTGGTCATGGTGATTGTGTCAGAACTCAAAAGGCCCCATTTTATGAATGCAAATGCCACCCCCCCTATAGGGCCCCTAAGTGCAAGAAAGGTAAGCGTCTCTGTTTCCAGTTTCCAAATGAACTACTTTCAGTGTTTCTTTCAGTAGTAAAGAGTTTAGTGATTTTTATGAATGAGTTCATTAAAAGTTTTATGATGTCAGATTGTAGTGAATTGCTACTTGTTTTCTGTCCTCCTGAAAAATTTATTCAGTTTGTTTTTTTACTTGCTTTTATGCTTATGTTTGCAATACTAGCCTCTGCTTGTGAACCAAGTCCTTGCCTAAATGGAGGAAACTGTGTTAAAGGCCGTACCAGAGCCAGTTTCACATGCAAATGTCCTGAAAATTACAGTGGGAGGTTCTGCCAAGTTGGTAATACACTGTGTTGCTATTTATTTTTATTTTATTTAATGTTTTATTTATTTATTTATTTTTGCATTTATGCCAAATACTTTAAAGCTACACTATGTAGGCTAACTTACAAATTAACTAATTAAATAATGAACCAGTCACAAAACTATCTTCCAAACTGTGTTTTTGGCTTACCCTAAATCACTATGGTAAGCCTATATATTTTTTTTATATTTTAGAGTTGTCGGGACGGATTTCCCGGGAAATCACATACTTTCATTCAGCCATGCGTGTTGGCGTCATATCCGTAAAAAGGGAAAGAAGGTCAGGCAACTAATATTTGAAATGAAAGTAGCTTGAAGCCAAATGACAACTGAACATATAACTGAAAAGAGTCTTCAGGCAAAAATGGAAATTGTTAGTACCCGTAAGGAAAGAATCAACATGCATAGTATCTTTAAACTAGCTACTACTTTAATCTATTTGCCTAAATAGCCCAATAGCTTCCACCGTTATTTGATAGGAATAGCAATTATGTCCATCGTCAGCGTTGCCAAACGGGATTTTAAAACAACTGATTTCAACAAGTCACAACGCACCTGCTCATAAAACATATTTTTCATATATCAGTCTTTCGTTATCGTTAGAGTTTTGATGTTGTTAGTGACAATCGCACTAATAAAGCGATCATCTGTAACCTGAGGCACAAACGGTGCACCTAAAGCGATCAGATTCATCCGCACACAACAGCAGAGCCGAAGCACAACTCAAGCAAAACAAAGTTCCTCCGCTAGTAACTTTGTAGTTTTATTAATCAACCATTAGAGGGCCAAAAATAGTGTAGCTTTAAATAACCTTGTGAACTAGGTGTAATAACGTCGTAAGGACGTTGTGTTCAGGTCCAAATGATTGCTATGATGGGAATGGGGAATCATACAGAGGTTTTGTCAGTCAGACAGTGGAAGAAATTGAATGTTTACCCTGGAACTACTATCGTATTCCCTTCAAGGAGTTTGAAGGGAATGAGAGCATTGGAGCCCACAATTACTGCAGGTAAGAATTCAGTTTTAGTAAATCTCACAAAGAATTGTGGTATAACATGCAGTCTTAAGAATTATCTTTGTCCCTCAAGAAATCCAGATGGAGACCGGGAACCCTGGTGTTTTGTGAAAGACAAGGGTGATCTCCGGTGGGACTATTGTAACGTCAAGCCATGCTCTGAACCAGGCAGATTTTACTTTCTCTTACATAAATACAAACACATAAACATACGTTCTGCAACCTGCACCAGCAGTCTGTGTTAACTGTGCCATATAATTATTTACCAAACTCTCACAGAAGCAGTAAAACCCTCCACAGCCCCTGCAAAACTGCAGTTTTCTGAGTGTGGAAAGACTCAGGCTATGATAGCCCCAAGGATATTTGGTGGGAGGAAGTCTCTGCCTGAAGCCCATCCCTGGCAGGTCTCATTTCAGGTCCGTCCCATGGGCTCTAATGCATCCTTCAGCCACAGCTGTGGAGGAACACTTATTGACTCCTGCTGGGTCCTAACTGCTGCCCATTGCATGTAAGTTGGGCTTCTCAGGGTGATGGGTGTTGTAACATTTAATCACAAAACTCTCACTTTGATTGTATGATGTCTTTAAGTTACTAATTCTATTAAATTATTATAATTGCTTTTTACAGTAGTTTAGCCTTTGAAAATTCAAATGCAACAAATATCAGTTTGATAAATTATGTTTGCATGATCACGGCAGTGATGAGAACGAGGAGGTAAGGTTGGAGATGGGTGGTGTGAACCTGGAAAAAGATGATCCTGCAAAACAGTTTCTTGAGGTGGAGAAGATCATTGTTCATGAGAACTATACGGAGACTCCTGTAGCCCTGTATAATGATATAGGTCAGTGATACATTTTCATTTCAGGCAGACTTCAAATTCGTTGGACATTAAATGCCTTTTAAAAAAAATTACACACATGAAACATATAGTAGTTCTACCCGGGGTTAAAAAGAGAGGACAGCCTGGGGTGAAGTGCATTGTGAACAGCCTACAATAGTATTGACATTTTTAAACCAGTTATGTCCAACCCACAGTGCTTTTGTTTCTTATCTATGCCAGCACTGCTGAAACTAAAGGCAATAAATGGATGGTGCGCCAATGAGACCAGGTCCGTTAGGGCAGCATGTCTCCCCACTGATTCATTCCCTGATGAAACACTGTGCACCATTTCAGGCTATGGAGCCACTGAGAAAGGTGTGGCTTCTTGATTCAATTTTCACTGTAGAGATTCACCATAGCAACACCTGCCTCTGAGAATATGACATCTATTATTCTTTCTTCCAGAGTATGCTGTCTCTCCTCAGCTGCTGGATGCTAAAGTTCTCTTAATCTCTCAGAAGCGTTGTATGTCTCGTAATGTCTACGGGAACAGACTAGATGATTCCATGATATGTGCTGGATACATGCAGGGAAAGACTGACACTTGTCAGGTGTGTTCCAATCTCAAATAAAATTTTTAATCCTTTAAGTGCAGTTTGTATTAATATAGATCAAACACAGTCGTATTATTTAAAATGATTGTGCAAATTCATGGCGCACTATGTAGCAACTCATTTTTTTTTCTCACTATTTATAGGGTGACTCTGGTGGACCTCTGGTTTGTCAGAAGGATGACACTCATTACATCTATGGTGTGGTGAGTTGGGGTGACAGCTGTGGAAAGAAGAACAGGCCCGGTCTCTATGCCCGTGTCACCAAGTTCATTGACTGGATCAATGAAAAGATGCATGCAGCTTAGGATGGCTACTCAAAAGTTCAAATTCAATGATAGTTATGTAATGGTTAAAAGAGGTTTTACCCAAGAAAACCAATTTTCAATTCATTAAAAAATAAATATCTAAATAGTCTACAGTCACAGTTAGAAACCAAAGGCATAACATCAGTGGGTTCAATGTCAGTTTCTAGTTCATTTTCTGACCTTTTTACATTAGACAACAAAGACCAATTAAAAATAGTTTCTTGAGCCATTCGATAAGTGTTTTTTTTTTTTTTTTTGTGATTCACATATTGAGATGTTAAAATCATAATGGAAGTAGTGACATATTTGAATGATTATCAAAAAAAAAAAAATAGATGGGAACTATGCATTAGTTTTAGATTGGATTTCAAAGTATGGGCCCTGCACTCAAAAGTAGAAGAAAATGAACTTGAGGTTGAAGGGGTGGGTTTAAGCAAACTAGATTGGAGAAGTCCTGCACGTCACTAGAGAAGTCTGTTTTTTTCACGAGAAGACCCGGTTATGAAATTTTGAAATGAAAAAAATAAACATGGATGAACTGTTTACAACAAGATCTATGCATTTAGGAAAAAGATGTTTTAATTTCATACTGACTTCATTGGCTCGTGTTAAGACTTTAGTAACATTTTCAAAGTCAACAACAATGTTTGTACACATCCAAGTAAAAATGTTTGGAGGTCTTGATAAACTTACTTTGGAACAAAACTTTAGATTTTACGTTTCACCAAAAGCCATTGAGTGTGAATCTATGAATGAGATCACATGTACCAATGCTTTGTGTATCAATGCACAATTTATTTCCAGTTAAGGAAGGTTTAACTTGCTTCTTTACACCAAACATAAGAGACACTGACAAACTAGTAAAAATTAGGTATACATCAAATCAGCCATGCTCAGAGAAAGAAAACCTTTATTATCATTCACATGGAAATTACGACCAAGTGAGCATGTCTCAAATTATAGAACTCTTCCGGAGATGTGAAATAAGCTCAGATATCTGCCTTATAATAGGTTTTCACAAAAGGACTTGCACAGGATCTTTCTGCAAAAAGAATAAATGCTGCAGCCAGAATTTAAAGAAATCAAATCAAGGCGTTACACAGGAGCAATCAGGAGAATACTGGAAACAGCCAAGCACTCTGCACCGCAACACGCCACCTTAACAGCTAACCAGCAAAACTCAACTGCTACGCAACTGCGCCTAGTGCATAGAAAATACACAAGAGAGAATATTAGAATCATGTTGTTGTGAAATTTTCCATTTAAACCATAACACCACCTGCTCAGTTAGCAATCGTTATGATGTCACGGTTTTACATAGTAAGATTTTTTTTTTTTAAGTGGCCAAATTACAGTCTCTACCCAGTCCTTTAAGATCAAAGAAATATTCACAACATCCAAAATTGTCCATTAATAAATGTTTATTAAGAACAAAAAACTGATTAAAATGAACTTACTTTAGTCTGGGAGTTTCAAAATACAAAAAGCAAACTACCAAAATGAAGAGAAATGTTTTCACCTAGTAGCCCAATTTAGGCATAAAGATCATTTAATATCACATGGAATTCAAATGTATGACAAAAACAATTGTGGGCAACAGAAAAAAAAGAAAACCCATCATTTAAAAGATTTAGACCAAATTACAATAACCTTTCGGTCTGATATATGGATAATTTGGGTATCCTCAGACGGACATCTGTTCGATGCGATCCTCGAAGATTCAACCAGCTGACATCATCTACAAGAAAAGAAGAATTAAGTTAGTTTCGAAGAGCAAAACAGAAGAGGTTCTACAGTAATCGTCATAAAACGAGGCATTGCATATTACGCAACGCTCGATAGCTGGTCCTCAATTATACAGAACAAACAGGCACTCTTTCCACACATAACGAGAAACTAGCCATACTTAAAATTAATCTATGGACCTCATTTTTGTTCTGCAAGAAACCTCATGTACCTGATGTTTGTTCTGCAAGAAACCTCATGGGTAGAGAGCCAACAAACCTGAGGGTGAAATTAATTTCTCATAGCCACTTTAAGTGTCAGCAAGCTGAGGTAGTTAGAACAAGCTAACTGATTACTAAACTAACATTACTTAAAGTATTAAATTAAAATCAGACACTGACAGCTTAAACTAGCTCTGAGAACACACCCCATATCCATCCCACTTTTGCCTATGCCACGATAGACATGAGTTTGTGACAAGGATGATGAAAAGGTCTCAGTCCATTGTCCTGCAGACGTACCTCAACACCACCTCAACACTCAATGAGACCGACCTGCTCCATAGCAACCGCCAATCAGCAGCAGGCAGCCAATGGTCGGATCACACACTAACTGCTCTCAAACTGCCCCAAACTCCTCTTTTGCAAACAGGAATCAGCAGCTTGGAGGAAAGAATTCCACATTTAGATGAAATCAATGGATTTTGGCTGGTACACGTTTCAAAACAAATATACTTACGGTATCATACCCACGACAGCTCCAAATCAAATATCCATTGTGAGGTTTAGGATGCGAATTAAAAATAAACCCTTAAAAGTCATGCAGAAACGGAGATACCAGACAAATGCTGTGAATAACAGCTCCATCAAACTAAACTTGGGTAAAACCTGAAACCTCCTTTAAGATGATGCATCTACCGATCTACTACATCTGCAGATGCCTTGAAGGACTTGGTAAAAAAAAAAAAAAGAAAAGTAGAGGGGCGAAACATTAAAATATAAAATATTAAGCAGCCATTTTAAGTGATCAGTGAGTTATGCATGCCTTCACTTTACCCCACTTTGCAGGAGATATAATGGGGTCAACAGCTGGTCTGATTAAAAAGTTCAGGACTACCAGGGATATTAACTTAAAAAAACCTAAAAGATGCACTTGTCATTAGAATTCTTGGATGACAATACAAATTCCCCCAGTTGCAAGAAAATTATGAATATACTTTTATACAAAGCATTAGGCTCACCTACATTTCAGGATTCAGCAGTGGCTCCGGTATCCTCTGGAGATTTGGGTCTGCTTCTTGATCTGGATCGTGATTTGGATCCTTTGTTCGATCTGGGAGTACGGCTCCTGGAGTGAGACTTGGACTTAGACCTTGAACGGGACCTGGAAGCCGTTTTGGACTTGCTTCTGCGTGGTGTGCGGGTTTTGGAGCGAGAACGGGACCTAGATTGGGAACGGGAGTAGGACCTGGATCGGCTGTAGCGGGATCTGCTACGGGAACGGGACCGGCTCCTGCTCCTAGACCTGCTGTGCCTCCTGCGCCGAGGACTACGGCTAAAAACATATCAAATGAACAAATTAGTAAGAGGATTGTTTGCACAGAGAAACAAGCAGCAGCTGGTTTTACAGTATTACCAAACACTGCTAAAACAGTCTTTATAATTAAAAGTTGAGTAGCTTGTACTCATTTAAATATACACAAGAACACGTCTATTTGCATGTACATCCCTTACAAACAGTTACCAAGTTTTATTGTCTTTAACAAAACCAGTAGTTCAAGTCTAATTACCACACGCATTCAAACCGCAAAAACTCGTAGCACGCGGATGAAACATTCGATTCAATTTAAAGAATCGGTTCTTTCGAATCTTTAAATTCAAGGAGCTTAAACTAGTGTAAAAGTTACCACGTGGTCTGTAAATACTTATTTAAAAAAAAAAAATCTATTGTATTAAAGTGCGAATGTACTGTAATAAAACCGCTCGGAATGGGTTTGGTTTTCGAACAGCTACAACCGACTCAAAAGAACAACGATCATGAATCACGAAGTTGAGCAATTGTTTGGTAACTTACTGCGCCACAGAAACGACGGAATGATACTAATACTTTAAAAACGGAAACGATTTAGAATATATAAACTTAATGAATTTAGCTGCTTATGGAGATAAAAACAAATCGCACGTATAAGCAAAACAAAGACAACGCATGGTGTTTTAGTACCTTGAGGCCTAAGGCCTAAAATTTAAGGGCCTCAGACGTTAACGTCGAACGGTAAATGAACTTACAGTAGTTTAAAACAAACAAATAAAAAAGATATTAAAATAAGAAATAGCGTATGTGGGCCTTACCTTCGGCTTCTCCGTCCATGTCCCCCGTACCTCCTCGGCGGGGCTCCGCGGCGGCTGTAATGTGAATCTGGCGGGCGCCCGTATCGCGCCATCTGCACGCGCAGCTCGCGCCCGTCCAGCAGCGCGCCGTCCATGGCGTCCATCGCATCCTCCGCGTCCCGCTTATCATGAAAACGGACGAAGGCGAACCCGCGGCTCTCTTTCGTGTACCGGTCTCTCGGGATATAGACGTCCCCGACCCGGCCGTACTTTTCGAAAACCCGCCGCAGCGTTTCAGGAGACGTGCGGTACGTCAGATTGTCGACTTTTAAAGATGTCATGCCCTCGACGTCGGGCGGAGGTCTGCCGTAACTCATCTCGAACCACTAACTCTACTGCAGTACGTTATGCGAAAAATAAAAGAGCTACTTGCGAGATTTTCAGGGAAAACAGCGAACCATTCGAGAGAGTCCAAAGAAACACGCCGAGCGCATTCAACACTCTAAAATGGCGGTAACCGGATGTCCGCGGCTGGCGGAGGGTGGCTTTTATTTTCTTTGAAAGGAGAGAAAATACCGCCACTTCTGGTGTCTAAGCGGTACTACAGGTTACTTACCTGATCTCACAATCTCATCTTGACTGGGAACAAAGACCTGCAAATTTAGCACGAGTTTAAACAAAATGTAACATTCCCATTTAATTCAAATTTCCCAAATTTAAGTGAACAGCCCAGTGTAACAAACAGTGATTTCCTAAAAAAAATTGACAAGGTTGGGAAAACTGTGTAGCCTATAAAAAGTAAAAATAAAATAAATAATAAAACGTAACCTCAATCTGTTAAAATAAGTAAATAAATGAGTAAATAAATAATAAACCATACAGTACTATAATGATCTAGGCCTAACAGAAACTAAATATTTTAGACATATTTGCAATTTTAATTTTTCACATTATAAATTGAACCTTTATACAAGAAACTATGCCTTTTAAATTTTAGAATGGGGTCCCTCATGTGAAGATGATCATATTTGTGGGCTCTATAAGATTTTATAGAATAGGTTTATAGAATAATCTTAGTTGTGTATGTTTCAGTCTTCAGACTTTGTCTGATCAGCACAAATACAAATGTTGTTATATTCAAACTGCTTCCAAATGACATCCTATAAAACTGTTGTGAACACACAAAAAAATATTCCATGAAACCCCACAATCATAAGATTATGAGCACAGAACATAAGTTAAAAAATAATAAATAAATAAACATATAAAATATAATGGCATAATTGATTGAGTCATAACTGGTATAAATTATCAAATGATAAATAATATAAATAATTTAGTGATAATGATAAAACAAAATGAAGAAACTAAAGAAAATCAAACAGCACAGCTGCTCTCTTGAAGCAACACACAGGTTGCTCCTGAACTAAATACTGCTGTAGCTTGTCTGTGAAATTTATTTTATACAGTGACAATTGCTAATAATAACAATACGTTTCAACTTCACTAAAACAGATCTGACACAAGGGCCACTGAATGAACACCAGCTGAGGTTCCCTTACTGCACTGCAGTGAATCTCTTCCAGAAATTCGGGGAAGGTCAGGTTTGGCGAGGCAGGTTGTGTTTGTACTGCGCAAAACCTCAAGTCTGGATTTAAGCCTGACGTCAGGGGTGGCCAATAGCGCTTCTGAGGACAGTAATACAGCACTGATCATTGAGCAGCAAATCTTACTACAGAAATGGTTTTGTGTTGAGATATAATAGAGACTTCCAGCAGGGGGCGCCTGGCGGCTCAGAGAGCTTAATGCTCCATTGAGCTACATTCAAATCTCGGAGTGTTTTTTGTTTTACTGGAGACCTTTGTATACTTAAACATATAACCTTTTAAGTGTATTAATTACAAGGATTTAGACATGATATATAAATGCAAATCCGTCAAAGCAATCTCTGTAAAACGATTTTTAAATATCCTTATCTTCTTCCCGCAAACGACTGTGATTGGTTAATCTTCATCAGCGCAGGTAACAGGTGCATATGCTACTGTAGCAGTCGTCTTTACCATAGTAATTCTGTCTGACAGAAAATTACAGAAAAGTGTGATATAATGATACATTATTAACATTAATAGAAATGTTTCATATGCATAAAAGGAAATTTAAGTTATAACAGTTATATTTAGTGAAATGTGGTTTATTATAGCTATACAGTGAAAGAGCATTTCTCCTGATGTTATGTTTTTTATATGTATGCATATAATTATATATTCTAAGCCCCGCCCATTTAAAGACCATGGGTAATGCCCACTGCAGCTCCTTCCTCTTATTCTGTTTGTACGCATCTGCATCCCATCGCTCAAGCGCTCGGAGGACAGAGGATACAGGGATGATGATGATGATGATAAACATACAGAGAAACTCTGTCATATAGACAGCATCTCACTCCGCTTTGCAACTTAGCCAAGGATGCCGACCACGGAGGCAGAGACAGCCTTATAATAAGGCTACAGTCTGCAGGGCGCAAAAAGCAGCTTGTGTCTGCAGACAAAACAACGAGGGACTCTGTGCGGAGCTTACAGGGCATTAAGAGCACCAACTAATCCTGTGCATGGCCAAAAACATAAAAGCGAAGAGCAAAAAACGGCCTTTTGCGTGAAGAAGGAGATGTTCGGACTAAAGAAGACGCAGCAGCAGTAGGATCGCAATCATTCAGTGTTATTTAAATTTGTAGCTATTGGAAATGGGAGCTTTGACAAGCCGTCAGAATGCAGGAGTGGAGGAGGTCGATATACCATCCAATTCTGTTTACAGATACCCACCCAAATCTGGTAAGAAAATATATATTATATTATATTATATTATATTATATTATATTAATATATCATATTATTGTTATAATAAAATATTGTTCTTGTTCATTTTATATTATTTTATGTTATATTAATATATAAAAATCTATCTAAAGAAATAAACTGGCCCAATAGATAAACCCAAGCTTGTTCAGATTGTATACTTTTTTTTTCTTTTTTTTTTACAATTATTGGAACAAAATGTATAGGCTATAAAATTAGCATTTACAGTCAAATTGGATTGTATAGTTTAGTTCTTGTAATTGAAATTGAGAGAATCCTTCTGTTCATTTGAACTCCAGAGGGCCTGAGCCACCACCCACTGTTTCTTGGTCAGCAAGTCTGTCTCTGAAAGGCACAGTAGGCCCACAGATGCTTGTCTTCATATTGATATGGGGCTCATCATTCCAGTGGTGCTGTGTCTACAGTCTACAGAAATACACCATAATTAGAGCAAATGTCTTGGATGAGTTTGTACTCAGCATTAAACTGATCTGAAATTAGAGTGTCCACTGTATGTAAAGGGAATTTATTGTGACTATCTGGTTTACATGGATAATATATTAATTTACTATGTTCATTTTTAGATAACAGTATTTTCCTGTATGTTTTGAGAATGCAGCACTCATCACGTTAGTTTTAGAATGATTGTTTTACAAATCTTTGAGAAAATTTGAGAACACATGCAGATGAGAAGATGAATGTCAGTGTGTTAACCACAAATCACCAGATACTCTATATGTGGACCTTGGGACTTGTGCCTGATTCTTGCTACCTCCTGCTCCAGTTTCAAGCTTGTTCATCGATCTACCCTTGTATCTTCCCTTGGCGGTTGCTATCGTCTGTCTGCCCTTGAGTTTGTCTTTCATTAATCTATATTTGTTCTCCAGTCTGCTATATCTGTCTTCATTTTCATTTTGAAACCTTTTACTTGTCTTGTGCCCAAACATCACTTTGGAGGAATGGAGGTTTTTGCATCTATATATCCTTTTTTTTTACACACCATTTAATAGTCTGCCTGTCGGTAAGAATGAAAATGGGCAACTGTTTCCTAAAAGAGCTATTTCTGCCTGATCTGATGATAAAATGACTTGGTGTTGGTTTAATACAATGTAGCCAGTTGAAATAATGAAATAATATATATATATATATATATATATATATATATATATATATATATATATATATATTATGTAAATCTAGTTCATTTTGAATTGTTTGATATCTATAACATTTGATCTGTTCGTTGTCATGCAGGGAGTTATTTTGCTAGCCATTTCATTATGGGAGGAGAGAAGTTTGATTCAACGCACCCTGAAGGCTACCTCTTTGGTGAAAATACTGACCTCAACTTCCTAGGCATCAGACCAGTAGTGGTAAGATTGCATTTTATTTCCTACAAAGATGCAGCCATTTTGGCTGATGTTTATAGAGGGTCATGAAACCACTGATTTTGCTCTGTTCATTGATTTTACCTTTTGTGATCAAATTCCAGAAATGATCAACAACAATATGCCTCATGACTTCTATAATTCACAAGATTATACATGACCAAATGTCACATGTAATTGTATAGCTGTTCTTATATAATGCTGTGCTTTATCCAGATATTTATCCTGATATGTATGTGCGCTGTGTTTGTGTGCTTTTATGAAACCATACGTGTATTTCTGTATGCGGTGGGTCTTTTATTTACACTGACTGTATGCATTAGCTGCTAGCTCTGTCTCTAAACAGACAGCCTAGTGATGCTGTGGATTTAAGCGACGGCTTACCGCAAGTAATACAGAGAGCCACATTCAGGCTGAACTCCGGGGAGGGGGGAAGGGGAGGCGACAGACTCACCCAGTGTTGACCCACACGCAAACACACTCTTGATGCCTCTCTGGCACGTGGGCATGCCTGTGCATTGCATTTTTCCAGGGCAAACACACACACACACACGCATGAATCAGCACAACAGCTTGTTTGGAGATCAGTGTACATCATCTTCATTGTAATGTGGCTTTGTATTCAGATTATTTTTCAGTTTTGTTAGAGATCATATATGGGTATCAGATATGTGAGCTGATAAAACAGAACAAAGTGGTTCTCAAATATTATTATAATCAATAACTTTACCCTCATTCCTGACTCTTGTCATTTGTAGTTCCCGTACAATGCTCCCCCTCCTCATGAGCCAGTCAAGACCCTCCGCAGTCTCATCAACATCCGTAAAGACACTCTGCGACTTGTCAGGTGAGATTTTCATGGCAAATATCTTTACTACACCTGACAGAGACCTTAATGAGTTCCTGTGTCAACATATTTGTTAAAACAGCACATTTGGGGAACATGTTGAAGATACTGTCCTTTTTTAAAATAGCCGTAGTTTACAGCCATGAGTCATGATTTGCAACTTGCTTGTTGATTGCTACTTGTATTTAGTATCTTATTTTATAGAGCATCTGATCAGATGAAAAGCTAAAAGACATGGGCCAAAAGCCACAAAAATATTATATTTAAAAAAAAAAATTGATATTTGTTTTCATACTTTTTATGTAGTCACTTGTAAACAAAACTGATGTATTAAATATATTATGTTTCTGTGCATTAAAATTTTTTGCTTAAATCTTAATAAAGTTTGTAATTTTTTCTGTAGATGTAGTGAAGACATGAAGCTGCCTGGACAAGAAGTTGGGAAAAGCCACAGCTGCTATAATATTGAGTTTACCTTTGATGCCGACACACAAGTTGCCATCACTATATACTACCAAGCCATTGAAGAGTTTCACAATGGTGTGCCAATGTAAGTTGAGCATTAGACACACTTCGAGTATTCCTTTTTTTATTATTTATTAATAAAACACTTCAAACTCAGCCTTTACCAATTGATCAGAGAGCAGCAAGTTGGGAAATGACATCAAAGCTTGGGTTATATTGCTCTGTTCATTGTGTATTGTTGACAGATACTTGCCGCAGGACAGCTCTCTGCAGTCAGAGACGGTGCACTTCAAACGTGGCGTCTGCCAACAGTTCTGTCTCCCCTCTCATTACGTCAGCTTATCAGAGTGGGCAGATGAGGAGGTAACACATCTGCTAGCTCTGACCTTTTGTGTCTTGTCTTTTTGTGTTTTTGCAGTTTTTGGAGAGAGGTTGAAATAGGTCAGACTGAATTAATTTGTCTCGTTAATGAAATTATTGAGCAGTTCATAATGCATGCCCTTAGAGCAGTTTGGTTAAATCTGGTAATATGGTTTATTGTTACACAGCTTTTGTTTGACATGGATAAAGACATCTACCCTATGGTTGTACAAGCAGTAGTGGATGAGGGAGATGGTGAGTTTGATGTAATTGGATATATTATAATATATATGTAGAAATATATATGGAAATATATATAAATATATTGGTCCATGTTTTTGTTGTTGTGCAGAACACTTGGGACACTCCCATGTTCTTCTTGCAACCTTTGAGAAGGTATGTTTTTGTATGAAAAAAAAAAAGTTTTGTATATATATTTTAAAATATAATTTATTCCTGTGATGGCAACACTGATTTTCAGTAGCCATTACTCCAGTTTTCAGTGTCACATGATCCTTCAGAAATCATTCTAAAATGCTGATTTGATGCTTAAGAAACATTCAAAAACATTTATTATTATTATTAATGTTGACATCAGTTGTGCTGCTCAATATTTTTGTAGAAACCATGATAATTTTTTCTGGATTCTTTGATGAGTAATTTTGAGAAATGTTTTATAACAGTGTGAAAGTATTTACTGTCAGTTTTGATTTAATATCCTTGCCGAATAAAAGTATTAAATTCTTTTAAAAAATTATACTGACCCAAAACTTTTAAACAGTATTGCACATTTATAAAAGAAAGACTTTGTAAATTTTTAGATTTGAGATTTATACTTAATGAAACAATCTGACAGCTGAATAAATAAGATTTCCATTGATGCACGGTTTGTTAGGATAGGACAATATTTGGCCGAGATACAACTATTTGAAAATCTGGAATCTGAGGGTGCAAAAAAAAATCAAAATACTGAGAAAATCGCCTTTAATGTTGTCAAATGCAGTTCTTAGCAATGGATATTACTAATCAAAAGTTAAGTTTTGATATATTTACAGTAGAAAATTTACAAAATATCTTCAGGGAACATGATCTTTACTTAATGTCCTAATGATTTTTGGCATAAAAGAAAAATCAATCATTTTAACCCATACAATGTATTTTTGGCTGTTGCTACAAATATACCCCAGCGACTTAAGACTGGTTTTGTGGTCCATATATAATGTTGTTGTCTTTTTCTCCTAGCATATGGATGGAAGTTACTGTGTAAAACCTCTGAAACAGAAACAAGTGGTAAGGGCCTTCTCATTATTATTGTTGTAAAAAACTTCGAAGGTCAACTCATACTAACTTAGAAAAGTGTCGAATTCATGAATCATGATTTTATCTTAGGTGGATGGTGTCAGTTACCTGCTGCAGGAAATCTACGGTATAGAGAACAAATACAACAGTCAAGAATCAAAGGTAAGTCTTCATCTACTTTCACAAAAAGAACCAGATTCAAAGACAGTAGAATGATTTAAATTACCAAAATGATAAATATAGTAAATTGTTTAATAAACTTTATTCTTCACTGTGATATAGATGTCACTACTCTCTCCATATCAATTCAGAAGGACAACATCTGTTACTTCTAAGCTTTCATTCATTAATTAGTATCAATATATTAAAAATGTCGCACTCGCGTTTACAGGTGGTAGAAGATGAGATTAGTGACAACAGCGCTGAATGTGTGGTGTGTTTGTCGGACGTGCGGGACACACTTATCCTGCCCTGCAGACACCTGTGCCTGTGCAACGCCTGCGCAGACACACTGCGTTACCAGGCCAACTGTTGCCCCATCTGTCGACTGCGTAAGCACCAACCCCTGTACTGAACTCATTCAACAGGACTCTCTCTGTTTGATTATTATATTTGCTTAGATTATATTCATAGTGTCTCGTATGTGAATGTTGTGGTGGGTGAATAAAACATTGGACATACTTACACTAGTCGATGCTGGGTTTTTTTTTGTATTGTTTCAGATAAAATATTTGACTCATTTCAAATTTATCCTTTTAATTCCTATAGCGTTTCGTGCCCTCCTTCAAATTCGAGCAATGAGGAAAAAACTGAGCCCACTCACACCTACTGGATTCAACCCTGTCATCACCTCACAGACGTCAGATTCAGAGGAGCACTCGGTAACACACTATGTTTGTTTCAAAATGTTCAGACAGAGCTTTATTTAGAACAAATATATTTAAAGCTAAATAAAATGCATTCATACATTTGAAGAAGCTTTACTGAGACCCAAAAGTCAATGTCAATATAAATACTTTCCTGAGTTTGGTTGGCTGTGATGAGTACATAAAACTTTGTTAGGGGCATTACGTTTAACCCTGTGAACCCTGACATATGAAATAATAGTCAGAAAATCAGATTTTTTTAAATGAAATGGTTTTGTTGAACCTTCAAAAAAATCATTTCATACTTGAGGAGAAAAAAAGACCTATTAAGAGACACAAACTGACCAAAAATATGCAATTTGGTACAGCTGCTGACATTTATATGGCCAAAAAGTAAATCAGTGTAATCAATGTAAATCAGTGACATTTTTATAACAGAAGACTACTTGCATAAAATGTCTTAGTAAGATGATATTTAAATGCTTAGGTTTTATGATCAAAGCTCTGTAGTTTTTATTGTACGTAATGCAATGCATATAATGATGACTGAGAAGCGTGATGCATTAGGGTTAATGGTTTAAGTAGTCGGACACTCTCTGATGTAAGTTCGGTGCACAGTTTAATGAAAAAACATACAAACCATCTGTATGCACCATCAATTTATACAAAAACTGAAAATGTTGTTATGCTTCTAAACTGTACTGTTGTTCACAGCCACATGTATGTTTACTACAGGCATCAGAGCACATCCCACCAGGCTATGAAGCTGTGTCCCTGTTGGAGGCCTTGAATGGGCCCCTGAACCCGTCGCCATCTGCTCCTCCACTTCAGGGCCTCACCAGGGGCCATGTTTCTGGATCTGTACCCACATATGGCAGTGATAGCCACCACACGCCCGCGTGCTCACTCTCTCCGCTAGAACACTCTGTCAACTCCAGCCAGAATGTGAAACACAAGAAGAGTGGCTCTAAGTGAGTGTACCCTAACTGAAGGATTGAATGTTGTAAGATTTCGGTATTACTGTAAAAAAAAACCAAAAAAAAAAACCGAGTTATTTAATGTCTTCGAAAACATTTACTGGGTGTTATTCAAACACTTCCTGTCACTTTACAGCTTTTCTTGAAGGTTAAATTATGGGCTTAGGAAGCAGGCAGATAAATGAGTCGTTGCTAATCATGTATTCTGGTAACTCTCTAGATCCCTCTCCCAGAATTCTTCAGTGCTGCCTGAGGAGGAGGATGAGAAGTCATGCAGTGAGTCTGAAGTGCAGACGTGCAGGAGAAAACTGCATGTAGAACAGCAAGAGGTACAAGCATTACAGTGTTTATACATTTTTTGTACATATTATTTAATGCATTTTTCATATTTGCATTTGGCATTTTTCCAGTCAGTAAGAGTTTTTGAATGTTTTTTTTTTTTAAAAAGCTGCGTGTATTTGACCAAAAAACAGTATACAATAAAACACTAATAATGTAAAGTATTACAATTTATTGTAATAATACATTTTTCTTTTTTAATATATTTTAAAATGTAATTTCTTCCTGTGATGGCAAAGGTGAATTTTCAGATTCATTACTCAAGTCTTCACTGTCACACGATCCTTCAGAAATCATTCTAATATGCTGATTTGATGTTCAAGAAAGCTTATTTTATCAATTTAATTTGTCCTTGCTGAATGAAAGTATTAATTTCTTCCAAAAAAGAAACAAGTATGGTATGAAAGACTATAGAATACTCACAGAACTTTAATAATATTTACTTGTATGTATTTATTATACAATGTCCACTAGTGATGATGATAAATAATAATAAACATCAATCTGCTCTTCATTGTCGTATTGTGTATTCTACTGCAGTCTGGAGTGACACCTGAAAGTGACAACATCACCCTGTCATCCTCAGGGGCCATAGATCAGTCCTCCTGCAACGGGACCCCACTCTCCTCCACAATCACCTCCCCAGAGGGTACAGCATTACAGCTAAATCTGACTGAAACACACACCAGAGCTTGCTCATTTACATTTGTTTGTCTTCCTGTTCACTTCCTGTCCTGTTCAGACCCAGTAAGCAGCAGCCTGGCCCAGTCTGTGATGTCAATGGCGTCCTCACATAGCCAGCACTCTCAGATTAGCACCGACACACTCTCTTCAATGTCTGGATCCTACATGGCTGGTGCCGAGGGAGAGGAGGCCTCAGAGACCCCAGCAGAGAGCCGAGCACCTTCCCAACATGAGGGTGAGGTAAGACAGTTAGAAGGTCTAAAAGCAGGACAATTCATTACTTTTGCTTGTAATGAGTTGTATCTCCATATGGTTTTTAGTTCATGATAATATTATAGTTTTTACCACCAGGTAATTAAACAGTGGTGTTAGTGATTAATATTGAGGTGGTTTTTTCCCAAATGAAAAATAGAAATAACTACTCTAGAAAAGAGTGCAACACTTACTTTACAAAAATAAATGTAACTTTAGGGGGATTTTTAGAGTAAGTTTTGCACTCTTTTCTGGTGTTGAAAATTAGGGTCCAGATTTACTAAACAGGGCAAATTAGCGTTAACTAGAGCGCAATTCCATAAAAGAATAAAGGAAAATTCTGTTTGTGATTTACTGACAATGTGTACATTAAAGAACACAGACACAGCCAGATCATTTCCATAATGACCAGCACAATCTACCAAGAGCAGCGCAAATTACTCCGTGCTTTAAGACATGCTTTTTTTGGGCATTAAATAATGGCGCAAATAACAGTAATTTGACAAGCACAAACGTTAGTAAATTGTGTTTCGTGATTCATTTTAATACTCTCCTCCCCATAAATTTTTCATCTGAAAGGGAAACTCCTACAAATGCATATTCAATAAGGTCTAGCACAAAAATAACTGTCCACGGCTTTTCAGCGCTAATTCTTCACTGCTCGTCTTTAGTAAATCCTGACAGTACTATTTTAACGACAAAAGACTGTTTGCACTGACGCAAGCTGTTAGTAAATCTGGCCCTAGATTTTTTAGTTGAACCTACTCTAAAGTTGGTTGAGCACCTGGTTTTGAATTTTGTTTTAAAGTTAGAAATAGCGGTAACACTTTACAATAAGGTTCGTTAGTTAACATCACTTAACTACATTAGTTAGCATGAACTAAGAATGAACATTACTTCTACAGCATTTATTAATCTTAGTTCATGTTAATTTCTGCATTTACTAATGGATTATTAAAATCACAAGTTGTGTTTTTTAACATTAGTTAATGCACTGTGAACTAACGTGAAAAAACAATGAACAACTGTATTTTTATTAACTAACATTAACAAAGATGGATAAATAGTATAATAAATGTATTGTTCATGGTTCATTCATGTTAGTTAATACCTTAACTAATATTAACAAATGACACCTTATTGTAAAGTGTTACCAAAATAGCTTTAAAAAATAAATAAATAAAAATTCACATTCATAACAATAAAGACATAGTAGTTATGCTGAACTTTAAACTATTTCTTTTGCATATTTTATGATTGCTTTATTGCAATGTAATTGTATGAAAAATATATATATAAATAAACTGGCCTTTGCCTATTTCATCGGCTAGAAATTGCAATTTGTTAATGCAATCTCTATTGAATGGTTTAAAAAAAAAACATCTGGAAAGGTCATTGGAAATTCATTGGCCATCAGAACACTGTAACCAAAATATGCTATAGCTACAACTATCACCATTGCACAAACGTTGATAAATTTATGCCAAGAGCTGTTTGTGCAAATCATATTGTTGTCTTACAGAGACCATATTTACATTTGTTTGCAGGAAATCCCCAATGAGGCAAAAGGGCATAACTTTGTTGCTGCCATTCTTGAAGAACAGGATTCAGAGGTGAAACATTCACAGCCAAACACCTTAAACCCAGCTTTTGTTTTCTATGAATTCTTTACTAAGCTCTGTATTTTCTTCCTTAGGGAAATGATGTGACCGAGGAAGATTGTGCATCTCCCACCAAAGAACATGGTAATTGTAACTTCAGCTATTGGCTGTACTTATCACGACACTGTACATTAGATTAAGGAGAAAAACACTGCAATGTAGGTGGTACTTCATCTACAAGAGCTTCTAAATCTGCCTACACACCTGCTTGATGAATAATTTGTGTTTGCAGGTGGGCCAAAGGTCGCTCACTACAAATATAAATATCACATGACTCATTTGAGGCGAATGTAGTTCGATTTTCATGTTTTATTTAATCAGCCCACATTCAAGCACATTTGGCAATGAGGATCCAGCTTTCTACCTATTATTTTATTATTTATTATAACAAGTGTGCATCTGTACTAATGCTATATATTCTTTTGGGCAACTAATTCTTCATTTTAATTGTTCATTTAAAAAATAGCTTGTTAAAAAAATTGTTAAAAGGGATTCAGATTTTGCTTTTGTTTTCTTTGTATTGTAACTAACTACCATTTTGCATAGACATTTTTCATCTGTTTCTTCTTTAATGTGTTGTATGCTTACTAATGTGAGGAAATGAATGTCAGAGTGTTTGTCAGTTGTGTTCACGTGCACGCGCCGATCGCATCCGCTCGCTTTCACAAGAGTATGTGTGCATCCATCAACCGCAGTCATCACTAAATGGCTGCCGAGTAGCATCCCGCGCCCCATCGCTCTGACCCCTCACTGCTGTACTCCACTCGGCTGCTCTGCCCTGCCTCGGCTGCTCTTGTTTGACCTCTGACCTCGCTTGCAGGTGGGCGCAGGAGGAGTGAGGTGCCTTGTCCAGAGTTTGACAATAACAATCAGGGGCAGTCTGACACCCACTGTATGACAGGCCTGGACAATGAGCAGCCTCCTGACGGCCGATTCGCTGGTGAGTGGCAACCTCTCGAACATGGACTTTCTGATTGGAAGGGATTGGGTGAGGCAGTTTCAAGGTGTCCCATTTAAAACAGCAACTGGCTCTAAAACACTATTGGCTTTGTCTGCTCATGCACGTCCTTACTTTGACCCTGCTGTAATTTTGTGTAGCGTTAACTGGTACAATGGCCATGCCCTTTAACTCCCCTCTTTTGTGTGTGTTTATGTGTATGTGTGAGTTTATATCATGTATGACTTGTTTCTATCTCTCTGGGTCATACTAATAGTTCATGTTCAGTGTCTGCCAGCTCAAAGTAGCTTTGCGTCTCATTTCTACATTCATCCCTTCATTTTTCAGCTCATCTTCTCTCTTTTGCCAGCATATTCTGTTAATCTCCAACTCTTGGTTACTGTCATCCAGAGAAAGCATTCTCTCTGGAAGGACACAAATGAAGCTTTTCACATGATAGACAGTAAAATATGATACATCATCATCATCATCATCATCATCATCATCATCATATTTTTATTCATCGTGATTTGTGCACAGTCCGAAATATACAATTAGCTCGAAAAGTAAAAATTTCATTGGATTAGATCAGGAGTTTTTGATATCACAGACCATAGATATAATGATCTCCCTTTAAAAGACCCCTTTCTAAATTTTTTTGTGTATAAGGACCTATTTATATTGTACATAAAATTATCAATGTGCGTAAAATGTTATCCAGAAAATATTTACTTTTTATTTAGTTTTTTCAATAGAATAAAATAATTGTGATCATGTTTTGCAAATGAAAGGTCAAATTCAGTAAATTTAAACTTTAAACGTTTATAATTTAATATAATATAATATAATATAATATAATATATTTATCTTTTTACACTTTTAGCCTATTTTGCACTGAATGTTTAATATTTGGCACCATGGGGGGTGGGGTCCTTGAAAGTCAATTTAGAAACCCTGAATTTTTGTGAAATGTTTTACTTGAAAAGTATGCCATGTGGTTTGATATTTTATGTGATGCAATGACATTCATACATTTTAAAGTGCTACTTAAGTGTCCATATACTGTTTGTGGTCACTGTAAGTAATGTGTTGTAATTCAAGTCTTGCTTTTAGGGAAATCACTTATTTGAATTGGCACTTCAAAGTTGAACATCCTGGTCATTAAATATAGAAGTTTCCAGTGAAAGTGCAGTTTTTTCTTCAAAAGGACCCTATCATTTTCTCTCATTATCTATAAGCATCAAGTTTCTTCTCCCTCTCTCGATCCAACTTTCATTTTCTGTGGATGGCTGGTTGATTCTGTTGATGTGCTGTAAATGTGCTGTGTTCTCTCTCTTCTCTGTCTCTGTTTTTCCTTCCATCATTTCCCATCTCTCTTTCTCTCTATCTTCCTGGATGTCTGTGGAATGGACAGATGAGGACTCGTGTCCTGTTCACATTGAGGAATAGGTACGGAGCAAGTTAAAAGGCAATGCACAGAGGTCATGGATTTGCCATTCACTGTTATCATCAGTGAGATTCTTTATGGATTTGCCTTTTGACCTCTGAGGGTTAAAAGAGCCTTTTCATCATTTACTTAGGATGCATGGTGAATATTCAATGTGGGACATTTCAGCTCACAGAAATCTTGGAGAACAATGGATAAAAGTGTCTTGGTTTGCATGACGGACATTTCAGCCAAAGCAAAAACATTCTGTTCCTGAAGAAAGTTATTTTAACATTGATCTCCAAGAGATGCTCCAATTTGTGGAAAAGGTCTAGTGAGGAGTTTTCTAAATCATGTTTCCACAATCCCATCATTATTTTACCCTACATTCATACCTTCGTACTTTCTCTTCTTAATTTCATTTGTGTCTTCTCACATGGAATCTTCCGTTCTATCATTTAGGTCTGTTATACCTCGACGTCTATCGTCATGGACGGGATCCTTTGACTCACCACGCGTCCACCAGCAACATCAACCTGGAGGAGCAAGGGGTCACCAATGAGGCGGCAAACCCCAAGAACAAATCTCATCGTGGACCCTTAGCTGTGTGAAATCCTCAATCCACCCTGGCCCAGACCTACTCCAATCCTGAGAGGGATATCTTCCTCTTTCTTCATGCCACCTCCACACAAACTCATGCCTACAGCAATTACTCATGGATCAAATCCTAAATGCAAACCAGGGAGAATTAACTGTGTGGTTTCTCTTCTCCATTGTGATAGATGTCATGTTTTTAGCGCTCTTTTGGTGTTGACACTTGTGTAAAGAACCACGTTTACACCAACGCTCCACCCCCTCATGCGTACAAATGAAGGGATGACTCAAGCAAGCTCTCCTGATGAAAGGCTTCAAATTGAGGACATGATGAAGACTCAAACCTCTGATCTAAGCAGCATTTCATGTCAAGGCTGTGCAACTATGCTTTTTAAAGTTAATAATCAAATCCTGCTGATATGAATCAACATCCCTTTGGATTTTCCTCAGTAATGTCACTGAACGTTTGAATATTTCAGCTTGTACTACTGGAAATCTGCCCACAACACCCAAGATAGATGTTTCAAAAGAATACGATGGAAAAGACTTGAGATGAATTTTCATAGCAATCAGTACTTCACAATATTAACTTCAGAGCAATAACGCATATTTGCTCACGTTTCTGCCCTTGTCAGTTTGCTGCAGCTCACTTTGAGCTCTACGTACAGCCCTGCATGTTACAAAGACACAAAGCTACTGAGCTGCCTGATTTGCGTTACACTTACTACCAAGCATTTTCGAACATTTTGTATAGGAAATGGAAATCTGTGGTCGTAACTCAGATTGCTACTGTTGATGGTATGTTAAATGTCATAAAGCTACTGTCAAGCTTTTTGTGTGTTGTTTAAAAAAATACAGTATGTGTTCATTTCAGGTCTAAGGTACAATCTAGCATATGCTACAGTTAGTCGATTTGTACCCGAGACTTGAAAGCTGAAGTAGCTCTTCAGAAATGTGTTGTTGGACCGATATGCATCGCTACGCCAGGTACTTTGGTATACAAGTTCCTTTTCAAAATAATTTTTGTTATGTATTCCTTTTGAAAAGTGTTGCACTTTCCTGTAGGGATCCTTAACTGAAAGTGTTTACTTAGTTCCAGCAGTCATTATAAAGTAAAAATGAAGGAAAGACTTTAAAAAGTGTGCCACTAACTTGAAAAACAATCAACAACTTTCACTTTCTCGACAGTTCTGCCAAAACGAATTCATAGTGTTTAAACTTGCACTTTGTTTTTACCAGTGTTACGTTAGTGGTTATTTTACCCAATGAAAATCTTCTACTGATCTGTGAGTTCTCTTTCCAATCCCTAAAAGGGATAGTTCACCCAAAAATGAAAATTCCCAAAGTTACGTTTCACTCTGTTGACTTTGATTGTGTTTCACAGAAGACAAAATACCATACAGGTTTGAATCACCATTAAGGTGAGTGAATGAAAGTAATTTTATATTTTTGAGTGAATTATCCTTTTGAATTCCTTCATCTGAGCCAGTTTTTTATTTTTATTTTTTTATTTTTTTTTGATTCATTAGCACTTGTCTGGACTATCTGAATGAATAAGGATTCACAGTACAATCAAATAGTCTCTTATAACTCTATTAAAATGTCTATTGTACTTTGAGAACCAACAAAGCTTTTCCTTTGTGTGGAAAATGTTTATTTTTTATTTTTTTATGTTAGCTTAGCTCTTGTTATTGTTGTAATAGTCTGTTCAGTGTGTTGTTTACTGTAGTATATGAATGGTGTGAAATTTCTCCAAATGGGATTGTATACATTACACATGCACTAGTAGATTTTTCCTTGACAGCAGATATGCGGTGCATGTGGTAAGCGCATGGTAGTTGCAGTCAGAAAATAGAAATCCTCCACCTTTACATTTGCACTATATGTCTAGCCCTTCCGCACTGAGCTTGCACACTGTGTAAGCAACAGGTACTGAGTCACAGACAAGCAATACAGCCGCATAATAGCACGTTGTTGTCTGCAGGCAATACAGATAAACTTAGCCATGCATTGAATGTTTTACAGCAGAATGTCACATTTACATGCAGAAAGAAACATCTGTGGAGTTACATGCATAGAGCATGGATAAATTCAAGGGGTTTTCTCCAGCTTTTGTTATCTGTGTTGCTTTTGTTCTGTCCTCTTTCTGCACCAGGAGGAGTAACTCTAAACTAAACCTACGTGAGGAATGGGTTGCATTAATTCACTTTTGTAGAATGAAGATTACAAAATGTCAAAAACACAATAAACTTTTTCTTAAAAACAAGATTTGTTCGGAGCACTGAAAAACCTTTTTATTCTCTATTTTTAACTCAATTTTTTATTCTCTCTCTTTTTCAAATTTACAGTTTGTGTAGTTGCCAGATATTTACTGTAAAAATGATTATGGGATGTCATTTTAGAGCCTGTATATTTCATCAACTGATATAATCAACCAGTCATATTCAAATCTACTTTGTGTCTTATAAATAATCAACATAATTTTACAGGTGGTAAAATAGAAGGCCATATGATGACCTAAAATTTGTCATAATTGGTCTTTTCATGACCAAAATGTGACAGAGTACTGTAAATAACATTTATATTAATTATAAATAAATAAATAAAATGAATTTTATTATTATTATAATTGTATTAATAATGAAAATCTTTCTCTCACTCTCTCCACTGTAAAAATGATTTTTCTATGTTGTAAATTAAAAAAAAAATACTGGAGTATGTTTTACAAGCAAATACTTTTTCAGTCTTTCTACTTCAGAATGTCACATTTTATTGCTGTTTCTTTGTAATTAATTGTGAAATAATTACAATAACAACATGAGTATAAAATTAGATGATAGATAGATAGATAGATAGATAGATAGATAGATAGATGGATGGCACATGTCTATCAGCACCTCAGCGCAAAGCAGTCAAGATCGTCTGTATACCAACACAAATCAATAATAGCAGAATATCACATTTGTGAGGAACAATGGCCTTCATTATCCTACAAAAATGTTTTATGGTTACATAAGCACAGGCGGTGAGTGGGACCAGTTGCCAGTCGTCTGCTAACCAGAGGTGGTCTCACACTGAGAGTTGGATATGAGTTCTTTTCCTGTCTGTGCTATCTGTCTACTCTTTTTAATAGGTGAGTAAAGCTTTGGTTATTTCATTAATGCACAGACAATCGTCAGTTGTTCTAAAGATAACTAGCTTGTTTGCATGGATAAATTGCATAGTTTTTAAACATCTAAAACAGTTATTTACATATTTACTGGACTGCAGATGGAGTGTTCCCTAAACAAGTGTGCAGTAAGCAAGATGTACTGGAATATTTAAATCTTACCAGAGACAATGAAAAATTCACAACTTGCCGTCCTACACTGGACTGGACACACCCCACCATAGTGTATTTTGATATTTACCTCTACGGCATCCTTTCTATGGTATGACTGCAAACAGCTGACAAATGTTAACATGGAACATTATTCTGTATCTTTTTGTATAAACATTCATTTATTTTTTGCAGATTGAAAAATCTCAGATCTTTGTACCTCTTTTATGGATGTCCATGGTAAGTTTTAAAGAGGAAATCTGCAAATCTTTCAGTTATTTCTGAATTATGCATAATTGTAAAAAATAAATAAATAAATAATTGAAAATTAAAATAATTATATTAAATAAATTAAATATTTTATACATTAAGATAATTAAGCCACTTAAGGGATTTATTCAGTCATTTATTTATTTATGAACGAATTTTTGCTCATTTAGAGTTGGAACAATGAACGAATCTCTTGGGATCCTAAAGATTTCTGTGGCATTAAAAGTGTGATTTTACCAAAAGAGATGCTTTGGAAACCAGACCTCTATGTTCATGAGACGTGAGTATATACAAATGATATATCCAGTTTGTTTTTTCTTAATTTGCTTAATTGATGATTTAAAAAACTTGCAATTATTTACATATACTGTATGTGGGAAAATCTAAAATGATTTATCTGGTTCGATTTTCTTTGACATAAAACTCATTTTATATGTCACGTAGAAAAACTTAATTTATCAACATGTTTCAGTGCAGAAAGGGAAGATGGACCACTTAACCCATATTTGTATCTTACTCATAATGGAAATGTGAAGATAGAAGATGACCATAAAATTGTCAGCACCTGCACAATGAATGTACACAAATTTCCTTTTGATACCCAAACATGCCACATCACAGTGTCTTCAATTAATTACTCAGGTGAGTGCACATTTAAAAAGTAAATGTTCCTATTAAAATCTGGTGAATACGAGCTGATAATTATTTTAATGTTGGCTGATAATCAATAAATGTCTGATATACCAGCATCTTCTTACAGTTTTTAAGCAATTGCTATGATTAAACAAAGGCCATTTGCTTTTAGTGCATTCAAACGTGTATCTTTCACTTGCTTGACTTAATCATTGTATCTTAATGTTGTTGCTTTCCATCATCGAAAAATCCTTGCATGTATTCAGTGTCACACTGTACCAAGCTGCTTTCCTTTATGTGAAATAGATAAAGAAATAAAGCTGGTTCCTGCCTCCAATTCGTCAAAGGCAACACAGGTAACTCGAGAAAGCATATTAACACGAGGAGAATGGGAGTTCTTGAACATATCTGTCTCACTCCAGAATGACAGCTATGAGGGCCAAACATTCGACAGGATAAAGTACACGGTACTAACTCACCCAAAACTGAAAATATTCTGAAAATTTACTGACCCTCTGGCCATCCAAGATGTAGATGAGTTTGTTTCTTTCCTGGAACAGATTTGGAGAAATTTAACATTACATTACTTGCTCACCAGTGGATCCTCTGCAGTGAATGAGTGCCATCGTGAGAGATTAAACCGCTGATATAAACATTACAGTTATCCTCAAGAAATCCACACCGCTCCAGTCTATCAGTTAATGTCTTGTAAAATGAAAAGCTACATGTTTGCAAGAAACAAATCCATCATTAAGGCATTTTAACTTTAAACTGTCGCTTCTGGCCAAAATACAAATCCATTATCCATAATAACATTTCCTCCAGTGAAAAAGTCTATAAGATCCATTGGTGAGTAAAGCTAAATTTCTCCAAATCTGTTCTGATGAAGAAACAAACTCATCTAAATCTTGGCTGGCCTGAGGGTGAATATTTTAGCCAATTTTCATTTTCAGATGGACCGTTCCTTTAAATACCATATCTCTTCTTCAATTTCAGAGATTATAGCCACAGATTTTTTACCTCCCTATTGTGTCTCTCATCTTTCCTCTTTAGATTTCAGTCAGAAGGATGCCCCTGATGCATTTCATCAATTTTCAGCTACCTGTATTGTTTTTCCTTGTTTTGGACCTAGCTTCTTTTTTCATACCAGACAGAGGGGGAAAACTGTGCTTCAAAGTGACTGTGCTACTGGGGATCTCTGTACTTTTGCTCATCCTGAATGACATTCTGCCATCCAAATCTCACAGATGTCCTCTGATAGGTAAGAGCTCAAGGACAGTTTTCATAATATAGAGAAGTCTTGTCAAGATCGTCTTTATAGTTTCATATAAACTCCCTATTCTGTTCTGTGTAGCTGTGTATGTCGTTGTCATCTTTTCTTTCATGTTGCTGAGTCTTCTGGAGACCATTTTGGTGATATACTTAATAAATATGAACTCTGAACAAGACGCTAAGGGGGTTCAGAGACCTGAAGATCACAACTCTGACACAGGTATACACATCCTTCACACATCATAATTATAAGGTTCTTACTTTGTAGTCATGGGTCTGGATTTTTCTTTCAGATAACCGGAAAAGAGACAGTGATGATCGCATCTGTTACTCTGGAGTGGAAGCTCCCCTTGAATCTCTGATGTTGAAGGAGATATACAGCAAAGAAAAAATGAATGATGTGCAGCTATTGCAGCTGATTCTAGAAGAGCTTCAGACTATCAAACAAACTCTTGTTCCCGATACTTTAAAAGCCAAATCTGCTCAGATTTACTGGTTAGGAATGGCCAAACGTATTAACAGAGTTTTCTTTGTGGTTTATCTCATCTCAGTTTCTCTCTTTCTTATCTTCATCTTTCGAGAGTGGAAAGTTGAGTAATTTCAAACGCTAAAACTATGACGAATGCTCAAATTAGGGATCAATATTATATATATTGCATTACATAACAATATGTACATTTCTTCTTCCTGTTGAAAGCATTGTAGAAGGAGCTGCAGCGTATATTTCAATTGATTTTCTGGTTGATTTTCAGAGGTTGACAATCTCAAACGAAAATGGGAATAAATATTTGCATGCTATCATGATGTGAATTAATACATGGTATCTACATTAATATGTATCATAGCTTACCAGTGAAATTACCTGAGCAGTTGAATTAATTTTATAGAAAACTCAGCTCATTCAATAACATGCATTTATTGCATGGAAGGAACAAGAACATCACTGTATAAAATTCATTAATGCTGTTAAACTGAATGTAAGAAACAAACTGTGATCCAGTGATACAAACTATTCCACTTTCTTTGTCAAATTTCACAGTTTTGATTTGAAAGTAGGACTGTCATATACGTGATTCATGTAATTCATTATCGAATGTGACAAGACAATCGCATTTATCTGTTTTGCAAGAGTCAATGCCAACCCATTCAAAATATTATTTGCAGTTCTGATCGATTACTTTTCAGATCTTATTATTGCTCTTTTACTATTCTTCTACCATTCTCAAAAAATGGTTTCAAGCCAGTCATTTCTGATATTTCCTACTAACACACTACAGCAAAAGATAGAAATAACTGCTTAAAACCATTTTTGTTGGTGAAAATACTAATAGCCTTGCATAGTAACTTAAATAAAGTTGCAAATTAACCTCTCTTTTATAGCTGTCAAGATCCAGGCCTCACATGCGCTTTGTAATGCTACTTAATATTTTGTGAAATAAAGCACGCTTTACAAAATCACTGAAGAATATTGTGACAAAAACTGACACAAATCTAATACGTTCTCTCTGACAGAACTGGCAGGGAACCATGTTTAACATCATATATTTTTATAATGGAGTGCATTCATAAAAACTGCGTTACACAGGCTATTTATGATATCACTCAATGCCAAGAGTGTGACCTCTGAATATTTGCTTTTATTATTTGATTAGATTTTACTTGAGGAAAATGTGCAGAGCTTTACAATTGTTTGTACAATTAATAGTCACCATAAGTAGCTACTAAGTTTAGAAGAGACCTCCGGACGGCAGGCGGCGCTCATCCGGACGCTGCAGCTCCTGCGCGCGCGAGCGGCGACGTGGATTTCATCCATTGCAGCGCGAGATCAGAGAAGTCACTGCATTCAACTGACGTTACTCCTCTGCTGTGGCTCTGGACTGTTTTTTACCGTCTGTAACAAGGTAAAAACTCTCATTCATTACAATTAAGCATAAAATCAGAAAACGCTGCTGTTTGGAGTCAACTTTATCAATGAAAACTCTCTTACTTTGTCCAAACCACATAGCTGTCAAAACTTGGTTTCTTTTTAATGCGTTGTTGGCTTTGATTTCTGATCATAGGTATTTTATTCAGTGTCCAGCGAGGAGCAGCACATCAACATGAGTAAAGGCAAAGCTGAAAACATTAAAGACAAAATTGATGGCAATGAGCTTGATTTGAGTCTCGGTAATCTTACAGAAGTGCCAGTCAAGGAGCTGGTAAGATTGGCTAACTTTATAATTATCATGAGTGTACCTGGGTTTGTTTACTTTTAATCATTGTATTCATTCAGCCTATCCTTAGGCAAAGTGTGAGAAACGTTGAATATTAAAAACACTGATTTCTGTGCAGGCTGCATTTCCAAAGGCAACGGTTTTGGATCTGTCCTGTAATAATCTCACAACTCTGACTGTAAGTAACAACTGTAAATAAAAACAAAAAAGTCAAGTCAGCTTTATTTATAAAGCACTTTTAAGAATACAGATTGTGTCAAAGCACTTAACAGTATCAAATTGGAGGATAGAGTGTCAGTAATGTATAATAAAAAGATTAAACACTCAATTTTCAGTTAAAGGCATTTCATTATTGAATTCAGAGATGTCATTGTCTAGCTCAGTTTAGTTTAAATAGCATCTATGAAATCAAATTGACGATAATCGCTAGAAATTAAATGTCCCCAACTGAGCAAGCCAGAGAAAACAATCTGATTTGCTGTATGTTTCTTTAATATTTTAGTACTGTTTTTGTTACTTCATCAGCCTGAATTCTGTAGCTTGACGCACCTTATAAAAATCGACCTGAGCAAGAACCAGCTCGTCTGCTTACCAGAAGAAATTGGGCAACTCCGTAATCTTCAGCACCTGGATTTATACAACAATAAACTGAAAATGCTTCCCGTCGGCGTCTCACAACTCAAGGTGGGTTAAGGATCTCATAACTGCAAACATTCTCTTTAATATTAGAAGATGCTATTTTCATCTTATACTCATCTGTAGCAGTTGGTAATTGAGGGCATTTGTTTGTTGTAGAGTCTTAAATGGCTGGATCTGAAGGATAACCCCTTGGAGCCAACGCTGGCCAAGGCTGCAGGCGATTGCTTGGATGAGAAGCAGTGCAAACAGTGCGCATCCAGGGTGAGTTGAGTGGTCTGAAGCAGAAGTGTCAGAAATCAGTTTTGTATTGTATAAATTGGCTTATTTACCACATAGTCAAAGTTTTGAAGCAATCACAAATTATTATTATTTTTTGTCTATGTCCAGGTTCTGCAGCACATGAAGGTACTGCAGGAAGAAGCAGAAAAGGAACAAGAACGTCGATTGTTGAAAGAGAGAGGTAAGGAGACCAAAACATCTACAGCTTTCTCTAATTTTTCATATTAATATCCTTCTTCCATTACAAATGATATTATGAGTGTTAAAAGTTGAGCAAAACAGTGAATTTCAGAATTTAGGCTAGAACTTGAAATTCAGAATTTTTGAGTAGTTAGTTTGGCTCTATTTTTGCATTACTTTTCTATGAGTGACCTAGACATAGTATAGTATCGCAATATTTATTCCACAGTGTACATCATAACTGTTCTTTGATTTTAATTGTCTTTCAAAATTTAACTTTTTTTTTTAATTTACATTCATATTATTTATTAATGTATTAAGTATGTATTGATTTTACTATATGTTTTAATCCCTTACAGAACTAGAAAAGAAAAAAGAAGCTAAGCAGAGGGAACAGGAGGCCAGGGAAAGAGAAGCACAAAAAAAGAAAAAAGCAGAAGAGAAAGAGAGGAAAAGAAAGGAGTATCAAGCCCAGATGGCTGCTCTTGCTGCACAAGAACAACAAAAAAAGAAGAAAGAAGAGAAGAAAAAGAAAGCTGTTCAAAATCAAGGTACAGTTTTATCTTACTGAACTGAGACTTAATTGCTTAATTACACCGTACGCTTTCTACTTTGCTTTATGTTGATAAAATAAGTATTTTGATGTACACTACCGTTCAAAAGTTTGGATTTTAAGATATCTTTAATGTTTTTAATATCTTTTATGCTTACCAAGGACGTTCAAAAAATATAGTAATATTGTGAAATACTATTACAATTTAAAATAACTCTTTTCTTTTGTAATATTTTACAACTTAATTTATTCTTGTGATGGCATTAATTACTCCAGTCTTTAGTGTCATGTGACCCTGCAGAAATCATTTTAATATGACAATTTGGTGCTCAAGAAATATTTCTGATCAGTGTTGAAAACAGTTTTGCGTCTTAATTTTTTTTTAATCTTTTTTTTTTTTTTAGGATTCTATGATGAGTAGAAGTTTAAAAAAAGAACAGCACTTATTTGAAATAAACTTCTTTTGTAACATTATACATATACAATATATTACTGTCACTTTTGGTCAATTTAATGCATTTCTGAACAAAAGTACTAATTTCTTTTTTCTAATTTCCTCAAACTTTTGAACTGTAGTATATGTCAGGTTGATGTATGTTACATACATTGTGTTACTGTACATGTTATATGTACAGTGTATTTCATGTTGATGTTTTGAGTCTGTTCTACACTTCCTTCACTATAGGTAAAAAGACAGCATCAGAGCCTGTGCCCAAAGCCAAGCAGTCCATCTGCTCCCTGTTCTTCTCTCTACTCCTAAAACTCCTTCTCCTGCTAATTGTGGGAGTAGCAAGCATAATAGCAGTTTGTCAGTTGACTGAACTGAGGAAGGAGGCGTTCTGTGTTCCACTCAACGTGCACTTTGAGGAGACAGTGAGGTGGGCTCAGGGTCTGGAGGTTGTGCAGCAGGTCATTCAGAAAATGTCTGATCTCAGAACATAAGACTGTGTCTGAAAATGATCCATCCTGCCGCAGATCTGAGCCTCTCGGGTGACGCATTGGGACCAAGTCACAGACCTGTCTGCAGAAATTCCTATGGAATTGTTTTTTCTGTTGCTGCATCTGTTTTAAATATAATAATAATCCATGTGATAACTATGGACCAGTCTGTGAGTGAAAATCTTGCTTGTATGTCTTTAAACTGCCAAATCGGGAAAGAAAAATGGACTTCACAAAACAGTTGATGAATAATTGTGACCTTTGGAATCTTATGTAATACTGTTTCACAACATCTTATAATAAAAGATATGATCGATTTTGATTAGCTTATGTTTGCTGTCCGTGTTACAGTTGGTAAAAGCAAAACTGAACCTTAAAGAACACTTTATAAGTTTCTGCAATGAATGCTCTGCTTATTGTTAACTTGCCAGGACAGAATAATTTTGGAATACATTTTTAAAGAAACATGTCTTTGAGATTATAAGACAATTATAATTTTTTATTGTTAGCATCAATGGACAACAAGCTTGTTTAAGTATTTTTTTTTTTTTTTGCAAGGAAGATAAATGCCATACATTTACTACAACACAAATAACTGACACGAAAGACAAACTGATTATTATCTTGTGTATATTCACAAAGATCTACAATAAGCAACAAAAATATAACAAATATATCTGTTTTCTCTACATAAATTATTGCAACATGCAGTATGCAGATTAAAAGGTCTAAATTGGAGTTTGTTTATAGTACAGTTTCTTGATTTCCATGCCTTAAGAGGTTAAAATCACAATACAATAAAATAATGTTCCTAACAATACAGTATTGAATGTATGGTTGAGTCATCACATTTAATTCTGAATTAGAAAAATTCAGAAATATTTTGTCACATATAAGAATGTGATAAACATTACTACTATAGTTACCTCAGCTTTCTTTAACACAATGATTGATTAATATTTCATATTAAGATGCACTGTAAAGCTTTTATCTTTACATGTAGTCTTCTACAAACCATTATCACAGAGATAATGGTGTGAATGGTGCATGTCTGCTGTCCCGTTCCTTCCCATACTCCCTCTGCAGCATGAAGTCCATGTTTCCAAACATATGCTTCTGTAAAGCCTCGCTCACAGTGACCCCAAGAGTGACCTCCTGAAAGACTTCACTGATGGAGAGCTGCAGAGACAGCAAAAAAAGTTGGATTATATATTTACAATTAAAAATTAATTTTCTTTTTAGTTACAATCACAAAAATGTTAGAAAATTTGCTAAGGTACAAATATGCTAAAGGCAGTTAAACAGTTAAAATAACTATACCTGTTCACTAGTTTGGAAAAAATGACATTTTGGGGTGTTTTTGAAAGAATTCTCTTGAAGGCTGCATTTTTTAAATTCAAAATTCAGTAAAAAAAAAAGTATGATATTTTAATATAATCTGAAATGTAATTTATTCCTGTGATGCAAAGCTGAATTTTCAGCAGCTGTTACTTCAGTCTTTAGTGTCACATAATCCTTCAGAAATCATTTTTAATATATAATGATTTACATTGATGATAACACTGATCTTGAGCACCAAATCAGCTTATTAGGATGATTTCTGAAGGATCATGTGACTAGAGTAATGGCTGCTTTACTAACACAAGAATAAGATATTTTTTTAAAAAAATATATAAAATAGAAAACACTTAATTTAAAATGAAATAATATTGTGTAATAATATTTGTAATATTATTAAAATCTTAATATTCCAAACTTTTGGTAGTGTGTCAGAACATAGAAGGGAAAAATTTTATTCATTCTCACCTCTTTGAAGTGGAATTTCTTAAACATGGCAATGCTGATTTTGTTATCCAAACCAATCTTGACTTCAAACTTTTGAATTCCAAGTTTATGGACACCTGTTGAAGTAAATCACAAAAAAAAAAAAAAAAAAAAAAAGGTACATATAAGGAGCAGTCACTACTAATAACAGATCTTATTTAATCATCGACTTTGTCCTACCGTAGTACATCATCATGCGTGTTACTTCTTTCCCAAGTCCCTTTCCTCTGTAGCAGGGCACTAAAAAAAGATTAGACGTTACTAATTAATTCAAGTCATTCTGAATGAATTAAAATGCACTGCAACCTCTATAACCTGCAATCATGATCTCCAATTCAGCCAGGGAAGGATCGCTGGGGTCAGTGAGGAAAATGTTAACATCTCCCACCATGCACTCTTGCTCCGGTATACTCGGATCTGCCCATTTTTGTTTATCCAAGATGATGAAGGTGCACTCTGAGGGAGAAAAATCACATTATAAATAATACTGACCATGTGCTTGAATATCAACAGGACTCAAACAGGACAAATGTTCATGTGAAAGGTGGAAACTCACTGTCATCGTCCTCTCTCCAGCATCTTTGCATGTCATATTCCTGCTCGAGTGTCAGGGGCTCTGATGCAGTCAGCTTCTGCAGTTCAGGAGAGCACATCCACT
The DNA here is from genome assembly GCA_039654775.1 of Spinibarbus caldwelli. NCBI lineage: Eukaryota > Metazoa > Chordata > Actinopteri > Cypriniformes > Cyprinidae > Spinibarbus > Spinibarbus caldwelli. The sequence continues at coordinate 9,754,027 of CM077256.1, read as the reverse complement.
GATGATACCTGAAAATAGAGGTTAGATGAGGTTCAAATGAACTGAGACCCAAGATGATATGCTGGATCTACTTATTAATACCTGGGAACATGATCTGCATTGTAAGGTACTAATACAACCTTCTCCCCCTCCAGTAATGTATCTTCATTTATCCTCATTATAAGCAGCCTGTAAAAGAAAGTGTTTTAAGGCACACATCTTAATGTTCTCTCTAGCAGTGTAGCATTTTTATCACCATCGTACCTCAGATTCAAACTTGAATACAGAATGGTCGCTCAAATTATGTCCATCTGTTTAATTTACGTATATATTCAACGTGTCATAATACACTAAACAGACCGTATCACAATATTACGAGTTTCAATGAATTCAACTCACATAAACAGCGGCGCATGTGAACTACGTCATCAGCACGCGTCGAAACTGTCGCTCGTTTGTGTTGTGAAACGCGAGAGGGCGCAAGATTACTGCTTTTCGTTTAAAGAGTTACACGCTACTTCATTCACATTTGCAATACATTTCTTAAATGATTCTTGGTTTTAAAATAATAAATAATTTTTTTAAATGCCCACCCAGAAAGTATAAATGTAAGTCAATGGACAAATTATTCATGTGCACATTCTCTTAAAATGGTAAACATTTAAATAAGTTTGTTTTTTTTCCGCCTGTGTACTCAATATCACTTTTCATCTTTGTAATATCCCTTTAACTAACAAAATGCAATAACATCAGGAAAAAACAACATGGAAAACAACAGAACCTGTAAGTATTAGCAATGGATTTAATAGACTACATTCTGTGTTATTTTGTGAATTTCGTCGTTTTTCTCATCTTCTCAAACATCCCATCCTTTGAAAATCACAGAAATAGGATAATAATATCAAAATTTTAAAAGAGTTTAAAAAATGATGCATCTGCATCTATGTAGGCCAAGTGAACAAATTTGATTGGTGCGTTTTCCAGATTCCCTGATGTTATGATTGTTTTCAGATCTCGAATATTTAATCATTCTTGATGTAACAGATGAAAAGCAATTAAGTTTGTGCACAATTTCTTCTCCTTCTATAGTGCAAACAGCACTTCTGGTTTCTGTAACCTGAAAAGTTCTTGCTATATTATTATAGATGTAAACATCACTGGTTCTTTTGTGTATCATAGATGCAGCAGATTTTAATGTACAAATCCATTACATTGGCTTCAAGCGACTTGACATAAATTGCATTGTATGCAGTACGTCAGGCAGGGTAGGTAAGTGTAACCTTTAAGCCCACTAAAATATGTTTCCAGACATTTTAAATTTATATTTTATTAGTTTATATGGGGGAAAAAAAAATAGGTTGATCTGTTTTAAGTTGTATGTGTCAATTTCTGCTATATTTAACAAAATAAATAAATAAATAAAGCATACAATTATATTAGAAATAATAAAATTATAATAATTGTTAAGTTATTAAAATTGAATTAATATTTTAATGATTGTATTAAATAAATTTTATATTAAATAAATCATAACAATTAATAAAAGTTGAATGTGTGCATATATATATATATATATATATATCTATATATATATCTATATATATATCTATATATATATATATATATATATATATATATATCTATATATATATCTATATATATATCTATATATATATATATATATATATCTATATATCTATATATATATATATATATATATATATATCTATACATCTATATATCTATACATCTATATCTATATATCTATACATCTATATCTATATATATATATATATATATATATATATATATATATATATATATATATATATATCTAATTTATCTCAAGTGGGCCTCTTACAGCTCAAAAAGATCATTGTAGTGTGTCACTCTTCTGGTACTCACATTCCAGGTGATCAGACTTGACATATTTACCCTTTTTTATTCTTCTACTCCTTCTGCACAGCATTATTTACTCTGATTATATATATTTTTTTCACTGGACCATCTTTTTGTGGTTCTCAGATAAGGCACCAGGGTGAGCAGTGTTAAGGCTAACTTCATTTTGAAAAGGGCAGTTTGTCATGTATCTGAGTGAGCAGGGCAGGTCTATTCTTAAAGTGACCAGTTCATCATATGTATTTCCCTTCACCCCTGTCTAATGTGACACTCTTTATGGACAAGTGGCATGTTCTCCACCATGTTTCTGTCATCGCCTTCATGCCAGTCATCCACGGCGTGACGGTGACGAGCCATCAGTCAGTGCTAATGAAAGGGATTCATTCAGCTCACTCGCTGAGAAAGCATCTATCTTTCCTCTTCTCTAAAATTAGTCTAATGGAGTCCCCTTGGTCTGGCTTCCTCTGCGGTAATGAATTAAGTGACAGCGAAGAGGCCATAAGTATGTGGGGTCCTATGGGAGATAGACGCTGAAGCGGACAAGACAATCCGTCTCTCTATCATCGCTCTCTATCTTGTTGATGTGTCTGTAGATACAAATAAACACAGAGGTAGTCGACAGGTAGACAACCGAGTTTAGGATTTATTAAAAAAATGGCATGAGGTGATTATTTTTATAATTAATATTTCCCAACTTAACGATCCTTCCCGACATGCCCTTACACTGCAGGGAAATACACAGGAGAAATCAACTGAATGTTTGAATGGAGAGTCATGATTGATGACTGTCCTCTCTTGTAATTTCAGAAATCTGCTGATGGTGTGTCATTTATTGTGATGGCTTTATAAGCAATAATACATGAGCATCTGTGATACAGGCATTCTTGTGTCTAACAGCAGGCAAAATATGATTTTATTCAATTTAAACATGTCAGTTTTCCCACAGACTCTATCATTATCTGCAAAGTAGGGTGTCACAGCAGGATAGAAACACATGAGTTATACCAGTTTTTATGTGCATGAATATACTTTTTATATCAAACTATAAATTATGTGAAACATGCGTATAAGATATTTTACTGCATTATTGTCACATAGAAACAGGTATGGTGAGAACAAGGGTAGTTGTCATAGGAATAGGCCATAGATTATTAAAAATGAGTTTTTTTTATTGCATTGAGCACCTTGTTCAAACGCCTCCTAAATTACGAAAATATTGCAAATGCGTTCCTCTAAACTAAAATTGCAATAATATATTTTTGCTTTAGTTACACAATTGCAATAATTTGTGCAAGAGTTGGCTATACATTTAGAATACACTACTGTTCAAAAGTTCTATTTTGCTCATTTGCATTTATTGGATTACAAATACAGTAAAAACACAAATATTGTGAAATATTATTACGGTATAAATAACTGCTTAAGGCTTTCCATTTTAATATGTTTTAAAAATGTAATTTATTCTTATGATGGCATAGCTGAATTTACCTTATTTAACTTAGTCTTTAGTGTCACATGATTCTTCTGAAATCATTCTAATGTGCTGATTTGGTGCTCAAGAAACATTTCTTATTATTATCAATGTTGAAAATAGTTGTGCTGCTTAATATCTTTTACAGCAGGTAATATTTATAAACAGGATTTATTTGAAATAGAAATCTTTTGTAACATCAAAAATGTCTCCACTCTCACTTTTGATTAATTTATTGCATCTTTCCTGATCATTAAGAATTTATTCAAGGCAAGTTGTGCTTTTTAAAATTTCACTTAATTAGTTTAATGTTTCATTTTAGCTAATAAATCTTTTATAGTAAAAAGTAGGGAATGTGTTCACAAATGTGAATGTTTTTTTGTTTTTTTTTAATGGAAATGTTCAATAACTTCTCTGTCCAGAAATTGAATTTCAAAAATAAACCTACCCTGAGAAATATGGATAAAAAGTATGACAACTAGCCCTGGAGTACTTAGAAACACTTTTCATTCCCATATAAGAAATAAGAACAACACTGAATAATAACATAATTACTATTTATCACATCTAACCTTCATAAGCCTCTTTATTGGGACACTGTCGAATTTGAAACCATGCCCTGAAATATCCCCTCAGTTTATTCCATCAGGAGATGAATGCAAATGTTAACATACTCTGATGTGAATTGTAATTTTCTCATTTCTTGTTGTTCCTATTTTGCATCATGCAAAAAAAAAAAAAAAAATGCACTACTCATTTTTGCCCTGAAACCGTATAAAGGAATAAATGTAAGGTAAATTGGTGTGAAATGTGGTCCTCAAACTTTTGGAAGTTATTATGTCTATGAAAAGCTGCTGTTGTAATTTCAGGAGTTTTTTTTCTGCAATTCAGATGCATAAATTCAACACATCCTGCTATAGCTTGATTGATTTTCAGACGTGCGCCACTGTTCCATTGGCTGCTTTGAACTTTCTATGTCTAAATCCTGTCCAAAGGTAGACGCAAAACCATTGCAAGGACAAGAGACAGCTCAGTGCTTTTGTGACATCTATAACTTATACAAAGCCAGCCTATTCCATTCTCTGTGGGAAATACTAGATTCACACTGTGTGCTGGAGCTTCATGCACTATAGCAAAACTATCAGGCATGATTTAAAAGTGAAATATAATGGTTCTGCTATTAATTGATTTTCCTCCTGATATGTTCCCTTATTATGTTTAATTTAAGCTGGAAAATTTTATGTTATACCACAACATTCATTTAAAAGCCAAATGAAACTTTGTGAAATATTTAATTATTTTTGCCACTGTTGACAAAAATGCAAATGAATCCATTAAAGTTTAATAGCCTAAAACTATTGCGAACCTTCTCAGAGAACAACTGAACATAATTACACTTGTGTTTTATTATTGCATATCTGATGCTTGTCGCAATAATTTCCATAACTCTGATGGCATGAGTTGGTTTTTTCCCCACATAAAATTAAGCTCAATGCATTAGAGTACAAAATTGATCATACATGTTATAAGGTATCTAGGCTTTGAATGTTCCACAAAATATATTTGCATTTATTTTAATATGTTCCACATTCAATATCTGGCATCATAATTAAAATAATAAACAAGATGTGCAATCATTTCAGAACATCAAAGTTTTATGTTTTTGGGTGTAATTAAAAAAGCCATTAAATCTCAAACTTGACTCAGATTTTAAAATCTCAGATTTTATTAACAGTGTTAAGCCCTTAATATACAGTATGCTATTATAAACTTAATTAAATTTCTGAGGATGGCAGGTTCATCGGAAATAGATAATACATTTGCAGCTAAATTAAGAACACTTTACAACATTTTCTAACAATCTTAATATATTAAACATGTCAACTGAACCTGCTGTTGGAGGTAACATCAGGTGGCAGAGAGATTCAAGTTTAGATGACTTTTAATTTATTTAATCAACTTTAAGAAGTACAGTACAAAAAGGTTTGAGCCATTAAATGTGGTCATAGGCTTTGAACCTATACAGTACATCTGACCTAAAATATTAGCAGCAGAATATAATGTCACGCCCCTGGCTTCTGTTTTTAATTCAGTTTAAAATGTTAAAACAGTAGATATGGCTTGACTTAGGTAGTTTGTTCGTTCACAGACAGTCTTCGCTTTCGCTCTGCATTTGTCCTTGAGATATGAAGGTCCTTGTTTAATTATTAATTACTGAACATAACGTCTGATTGCATGGTCACTTTAATTGAAGAATCTCTGCGTTAGTAAGAGTATGTGTCATTCTTTAAACTCTGCTGTTCCATGCTCTGATATTTTTCATATTGTCATTTATGTAATCTCTGATGGGATACCTGTATAGCATGGCTGAGTGTGTTGCGTTTAGGAGAGTTTTTTTGAGGTATTGAGGCATTGTGATTGCGTAGTAGGAATGCAGCAGGATGACGTGGCAGATGGTTTATTAGAGATGATCTCAGCTGGAAGGCCTGAATTACTGAGGGGACAGTGACACTCTCACAGCCTGTTGCAAGACACACACGCACGCGCGCACACACACACACACGTGCGCACACACACACACACACATAGTGGACACAACTTGGCCACTCACTGATCCCATAGAGCGTTTCCAGATCACACAGTGATCTCAATGACCACATATGCTGGACACATATTCATCATGCACTAAACATGATAACCACTGTCCATTCACGAAAACTTATGGAATATTTCTGAACATTTCTTCCAAAGCTGAATATTTTTTCAAAGTTATGTTTTGTTTTTACGTTTTGGGTCTCCAAATGATTCACTATGGTGTTCCATATACATTACCATTCAAAAGTTTGGGATCAGTAAGATTTTTTTTAAATTTTTTAAATTTTTTTTATTTTCTTCACCAGGGCTGTATTTAGACTTATTTAGTGTTAAATATGACAGTTTCAAATAACTGTTTTCTGTTTTAATATATTTTAACATGTAATTTATAAAGCTGAATTTTCAGCGGCCATTCCTCACATGATCCTTCAGAAATTGTTTTAATATGTTGATTTGGTGATCAAGAACTATTATTATTATTTTTATTATTATCATTGTTGAAAGTTGTTCTGCTTAATATTTTTGTGGAAACTGAGATACATTTTAAAGATTTTTTTTGATAAGTAAAAAGAAAAAAAACAGCATTTATTTGAAATAGATTTTTATTCTATTTCTATTGTTACATTATAAATGTCTTTACTGTCAGTTCTGGTCAATTTAATTCATTCTTGTTGAATAATAAAACTCTTTTTTTTTTTTTACATTTTTACATTATAAATGTCTTTACTTGCTGAATAATAGTTAATTTCTCAAAAATAAAAGATTAAAAAAACTTACTGACCCCACGTTTTTGAATGGTAGTGTAAATGTAAGAACATTTTTTATTTTTTTTTATAAAATTTGTAGGTTGAGTCCTCTGAAAAGTGTAAATATCATGGCTCTGTTTGTTTGAGAACACTGTCTTATCCAATGGTGTGACTTTAGGGCGGGACTATCTGTTTGTGCAACCAATGACATAAGAGGATTATTAAGGAAACCTGTTTGAAATCATTATTTTTGCTGTTTCTTTGGTTATATTATTGGCACGGAAACTAGACACTTCAGCTTTAAGTCTGTAACCATAAGGATTAGTCACTGATTGCGTTATACACTGGTCTCCAATGCCAACCACTTACAGTGACTGTGATTGGGTGACCTCTGAGAAAAGGACAGATGGTGGTAAGGGAGAGGGGTCTTAGTGATCACACTGTTCACCCAGGATCACAATATCAATGGTGGGCCATAGCCTCTTTCAAGATGATACGCCAGGCGTAGTTTGTCTTTGGGTTGTCTGACGTGTCTTTTGGAGGACACTTGCCACAAACACAGCTAATTAGAGGTAATAAAGACTCACACATCAGGGAGAAAAACACACTTGTGAAAATGGCCTCACGCTGGTTACAATATTGCAGTGCATGTGAAAAAGCTGTCTCTGTCACACAAGGACAGGGCAGAGAGGTGAAGTGGACAATCTGACCACAACCATTCATTCATATATTCTTGCCGTAGCTGTAGTTTAATGCCAGTTGAAATGAGTTATATCCCACTTACAAACTCAAAGCATTCCAGTCAATCATACAGTCAAACCAAAAATTATCCAGACAAAATTATCCATTTTTTTTTTTTACTAGTGGGTGCAGGACACTATAGTGCATTTATGTAACTGAAGATAGCAAAATAAAGTAAACTGTGACATATTATACCCAAAAATTCTTCATACAGTGGACTACCAGTAAAATTGATAAAAATTTGGGACCAAAAATTTGATTTGACATGTTTTGTTACATACCTTTCTATCAAAGTTATCTGACATTATCAAGATGAATTTGTTCTGACACAGTTTAACTCTGAGTTCTTGTCATATTTTATTACCATTTTCTAAACTATAGCAAATAAACTGTGAAAATGTGAGAAATGTTGAAGGTGTCTGAATAAATTTTGGTTTGACTGTACGTCATTCCTGTGTAGTATAAATACTTTAAAGTTTTTTAACTTTGACATAACTCCATCCTGGGCATGTTATTCACAGTCATTTTGGCTGGCAGTCATGTCAAATAATTATTCTCACTGGAGTCAGAGCTGGTTGATTCAATTTTCCTCACTGTTAACTAACTCACTAAATTGAAACCTTAAATTTTTTTTTAATCAAAGTGATATCTTGCAGTAATTAGATTGTTAATTAAATTTCAAGTGGAGCAATGTAGAAAATTAAACCGAAACTCTGAAAACTCAAGTAGAAATGACAGAAATAACTGTGACAGTACAGTGGCAGGACAAAATATGTGAACCCATTGAAATTGGTTGTTGTTGTTATTGTTTTTTTTGCATTAATTGGTCATAAAGTAATATTTGATCTTCATCGAAGTCACAAGTACAGACAAACACACTATGCAATGTACAATCTTTTATTTTCCAGCATATTCTGCATATTTGAACCCTTTAAAACAGTGACTGTATGAATTTTGAGATGATCTTTTCACACTGAGGATATTTAAGAGCAAGGGAGTGTCAACTTTTGAAAAATATTTTGTTTAAATATACCCATTTTTATTTAGTACTGCCCTTCTGAAGCTACAGAAAAAAATACATACAATTTACGCTGATTATCATTTTCAAAACGTTTACATCCCTAGCCCTTAATGAATTGTGTTTCCTTCTTGGGTATCTTTGAATGCTTTCACCTTTTTATAGTTGTTCGTGAGTCTTTTAGCTGCTGCCAGTGTAAAAAGATTAATGTCACAATCATACATTAATGGGTTCAAATATGCAGACTATGCTGGAAAACCAAAGAATGTGCAAGATCTGGAGGATGTTGTGGATCATTTAGGACAGCAAGGTGAAGTTTACTTACTTTTTCCACAGCACTGTGAATGTTTGCATGTTCAATAAAGACATCAAATATTATAATTGTGTGTTATCTATACCTGTGACTTTGATGACAAATTAATGCAGAAAATCATCTAATTCCAACGGGTTCACATACTTTTTCTTGCCACTGTAAATGGATAGAAACATGTTTTTATACCACAATGATGAAAATGTTTTTACACTGTGATTTTTAGTTTTTTTTTGTTTTGTTTTTATATACTATTCAACACACAATGCCAAAAGCATACAATATTGACACACTGAAGAAAAAAAAAAAAAAAACTTGTGTGAACTAGTCATGCATTATTCATTGCATGGTTCATCATAAGGGATTGTCAATAGAGGGCTAATCTCTAACTGAGGCTTAGTTCTGGGGAAATGAGGTCCATTTAATGAGATATCTAAAAGATAATTATGATTATGACCCCGAGATGCAGAATTCTCTGCATAATTGAAGATAAAATTGCAGGAGGAGACATTGTAGCCCAGAGGCAAGACAACAAAAGACCAATGAGGAGAAACGCTTATGAGATCGGTGGTTACAGAACAGTGACTGCATTTTTCAGGGATTAAACTCCCTAAAGTTCAGTTTTTGTGACACATAATGCTGTTGAATTATTTATGTATAACAATTATACTCCGTGGGTCATAGGGAAATACTTGATCTGGACACATGTTGTGCACAGATATGTAGACGAATACAATAAAATGATAAAGTACCTGTCTAAAGATTCTGATGTGCTACATTATACTTCTATTTTTAGTTTGTTGCACAGTGGAGCATCAGTGGTCTTTACATGCAGATTAACTTGGATGCTATTAGAAGAGGACTATTAAAATTCATAACAGATATCAGATTTTGATATATGCAAAACTGGTTTTAGTATTTTTATTTATTTATTTTATTATTTATTTATTTTTATTTTTGTAAGAATCAGGCTAAATAAAATAAAATAAAATAAAATAAAAAATAGGAAAAGGTAATATCATAACAACTTAGTCATATAGTCATAATCATATGTAATTAACTGGAAAAGAAGCTATTGTCCGATTTGTTAACAGAGTCAGATCTTTCAAATGAACTGGTGGATCCAATTTGTTAACGAGTTGTTCATTTGAACGTTTGTCATTTGTTCATTCGTACTAGCAAAATGATTTGTTCATGATTTATCCTTATACCTCAAGATCCTTTCAGTTTCATGACTTCCTTTAATTAGTTCCCTTTCCTTTAATCAAAGGAAAGTTGAGAAGGAGTCTCTTGTAATTCCTTTTCCTGTTTCTGCCAGGAAGCTGAGCTGTACTGACAGAACTGACAGTCCATGTCTTGGACAACAATTATAACCTGACATGGACCAGCTTCTGGATATGAGGTTCAACCTTTTCTCCTGATGGGTACCATCTGATGGAAATCAAATGGGAGGATGAGGACAGTGCTTGCAGGCCATTTACGGTCACAGAACGTAAGACTGATGCTCTATGACAATGCCAATCCCTTTTGTTCTCCATTTGATGGACTGACTGAATAATTTATTTATACAGTATATAGAGGTGTGACTATGTTTCTCTGTTCCAGAAGTTATAGTGTGCTGTCTGTCAAGGAGACATATTAAAGGAATAGTTCACTTAATAAAAAAAATTTGCAGAACATTTCCTATCCTTAAGCTATCCAAGATGTAGATGAGTTTGTAGATGTGTGCTGTCAAAATGAGTGTCTAAACAGCTGATAAAAACATCACAATAATCCACAAGTAATTAACATGACTCCAGTCAATCAGTTAATATCTTGTGAAGTGAAGAGAGACAAATCCATCATTCAGGCATTTTAAATTTAAACCATCACTTCTGGCCAAAATACAAGTCTGTAATTCATGATAATGTGTCCTCCAGTGAAAAAGTATATCCCCTGTTGTCCTCTCACATCAAAATCCACCAACATATTTGTTTAGGACTGTTTTTGCTTGTAAACAGTGTTTGACCTGTACACATTTCTCTCCTGATTCAGATGGGGTATCTTTTTTTAACCTGAGAAAGCAACATTATGGATGGAGGACTCAGTGGTTTAAAACATCTTGATGAATTTGTTTATTGCAAACAAATAGCTTTTTGCATCACAAGATGATAATTGATTGATTGGAGTTTTATTTATTACTTGTGGATTATTGTGATGCTTTTATCAGCTCATTCTGGCGGCACCCATTCACTACAGAGGATCCATTAGTGAGTAAGTGCTAAATTTATATTACGATGAAGAAACAAACTTGTGAGTAAGGGTAAATAAATTTTCATTTTGGGGTGAACAATTCCTTTGATGCAAACACTGTTCCAAAATTTAGGCAATTTAAATATGCTAATAAATTTAAAAGGGTGGATTAAGCAAGAAAATTTTTCATTATAAATAAACATATTTTATATTAAAAAAATACATAGCCTATCTTTTTAAAATAATATTTTATATATTTAATATAGAAATATACTGTATTTAATATATAACATATTATTGAACAGCACAACACTTCCATAAATATTGTAAAATAATATTTGATACTTTTAATGCAAATATTTTATTTACATAGCTTATTAACACATCACTGTTATAGCTTAGCAACATAATAAGGGCAAACTTTATTGCCACCAATTGTCAAGTCCTCTGTGCTCTTCACATGAGACACAGTCGCTAGCTATGTAGTCTTGCAAACTGGTGACTTATGAGGTTCCATTTCAGATGCTGTCTGAGAAGGCAGCTGCCTATTTAAGCAGCTCACTAGGTTTTGTAACACAGTTTCTTGTGTCAGCCCTAAAAGAGATGGACTGATTTAGAGTGTAAAATGGTTTACCTGTCTCATGATTGAATAATTCAGTACCTACTGCTCAGTATATCCTCACTTGACTGGATGGGATTATAGTCCCTGCCATATCTGCCACTCCACCAAGTGTTCAAGCACCATGACGGCCTCATAAACATGTTCATTAAAACCAGGTCAGAGGCAAATATAGTCATGAAGTTTAACGACTCTCATTTCTTCATTAATGGCGGCACGAGTTTGAAAAGGGGAGCCCTGGAAGTGGAAAAGCAATATTTTGCACTTGTGCATCCATTTCTGCTCTAATTAATTTAGCTTCTTAATTATGCTGGTTTGATTGTAATGTATTCAGTTGATTAATGATGCTAAAGGAAGGTTTCACTCTCATCTGGGGAGCAATTATCAGTGCACCCGATCTAGTGCACCTGTCAAGCTCTGAACTTAACTCTCATAGTCTTCTTCTGTCAGATTGCTTTCAGAAAGGGCCTAATGGTTTTGGCTCAAATGCACAAACAGTATTTTTTAGGACTTACTAATGATGATCTATTATTTTGTGGCAAGATAGAGATGGGGTACAACTTGACTTTATTTCAGCCAAGTCTTTATTGATTGAATGAAACCTAATAAAAACGGGGTGTAGATTATAATGTTTAACTAATAATGATGTGCTTGATCCATTCAGTCACCAGCAGTGAATGTTATCCTCTCTAGTCTTTATTTTTGAGGTGCTTTTACTGTCAATTTGACACCCGGTAAGAAAAAATCTAAGTAACTTGTAAGTAGCATGGTAATTTTTTATTAACAAATATCTCAATCTCTATTTACTGATGGTCATGCATATTTGTCTACGTGCTGAATTGAGGGTGCTTGTTTGTCTGGGCCGGTTTACAGAAATAGATGCTAAATGTGGATGGGATGAAAGAGGAAAGAGGATGAAAGAGATTCGTCACCACTTTCTTTTTGCCTTTTTTCAATATTTTTCTATTGTGTGATGACACACTCGCTCTTCAAATAGCAAACCTTTGAAAGCTAACACCCTTCAGTGTTATGTGGTAGTATACTTTGATGTTATTCAAAATCTGTATAAAAACAATCTTCACATAGATTTTTTCCCCATACAACTACAATTCATAGTGTCCCCAAGAGGTAAACATTCTAAAAGGACAAAAAAACTATCTATCTATCTGTCTATCTATCTATCTATCTATCTATCTATCTATCTATCTATCTATCTATCTATCTATCTATCTATCTATCTATCTATCTATCTATATCTCTATCTCTTTATCTCTCTCTCTCTCTCTCTCTCTCTCTCTCTCTCCATAATATATATAGTATATATACATAACATATTTTAACAATAAAAATAATACTTTCAGTAAAGATATATTAAATTTATCAAAAGTACAAAAAGTGACTTTTACATTGTTAAAAAAAGACTTACATTGTTACAAAAATATTTCAAATAAATAATTTTCTTTTAAAGTTTTTATTTATCAAAGAATCCTGAAAATATGGTTCATGAGCACTAATTTAGCATATTAGAATAATTTCTGAAGGATTTCTGAAAGATATTGTAATATTTCACAATATTTCTGCATTTACTGTGTTTTTGTTCAAGTAAATACAGCCTTAGTGAGCTTAAAAGTATTAACATTAAAAATCTTACTGACCCCAAACTTTTGAGCAGTAGTTCATATGACTTAATTTGTATTTACTATAAATATATTATAAATATGTAATGCTATATATAAATATAATGCTGTATTCCAAATAGTATGATAGCTTTATGTTATTTATTTGCTAATATTTTTTCTATCGCTGTGGCTCTCTAATAAAATATGACACCTGTGTCTTTAATATCATGATGTTTGCTTATGAGACAACGTTGTTTGATGAATTGATGTCTAACCTGAACCATAGGTGCTATATTTAATTTAATAGCCAAAGTAGAGATTCATATTTTTGGGGAGCAACAACATAAACTTCAGTTTGTTAAAAACAATGATTTTTGTTTGTGTTTAGAACAAAAGAAAACAGGTTTTTTAATGAGGGTTAATAAATAATGACAGCATTTTTAGTTTTGGTTTTTAATATCATTGCATGCTTGCTCTAAAAATAACATGATATCGGTGTTGCAACAGTGTGGTTTAAGAAACTGTGTTATGTGCATCATGTGCATGTATGTGTGATGGGCAGTGTATAACTCAGCAGGGTCTCTCCTTCCGTGCGGCGTGCAGATGTAATCAGGGCGTCTCTCTGCAGGGGCGTGATGAGCTCATTAAGATGGATCAATCTGAGGAAGCAGCGCCTGCTGAACTGATAACGCCACATCCATGTCTGATACCTGTTCCTGCCATCCTGGCTCCCCATCGACCAGACATCAGGACACACTGACATCCAGAGCTTTTCAGCTTTACTGCTCCCCTGGAGGGATCGCAGGAGTCTTTCATCTGAGCACTGACGACGGTGGAGCAGCTCTTTGATCAGTGTTATTATTTAGGCGATTCATCATTTTGATGTGTGGTTTAGTATGTACCTCTCACACAAGTTGGCAGGTTTCGTTGTGAGTTTCCTCGGGGTAAATAGTCCGATCAGAATATCCAAGATCAATGGTAACAGTTCGATCCATATTTTTAAGTGTCAACTCCATGGTTTGGTTTCAAATTGTAAGTGACATGAACAATAGCGTATGTCAGACTCATGCTGCTAGCAAAGTGAAAATATGGAGTCGGTTTCAGAAGTAGGGAGAAAAAAGAAATAACATGTTATAAGATGCATTAATTCCTCCACAGCTGTGGCTATATTTGGGCCCCGGTTAAACGTTTCATCCTACATATTGTGACAGATCGATGAGAAAATAAATAAATAAATGGGATAGACATAGCCAACGAAACCTATCTGTGGGTATTGGTGTCTGTTGTGAGTTAATTGGATGTCAGTGAAGATTGATGGCTGTGCCGTAGGGGGAAAAGAGGCTTGTAGCTGTGTGCATTTATGAAAATGGGCCGAAAGGATGAAAGGTGTGCATTATTCTCAAACGTCAGAGCGCTGGATTCTGATATGTTTAGACATTATCTGTTCTGGTAGAATTGGAGCTTCATTTATTGATGCTAACTAAAGTCTGTTTGTATTTGTGCTTTTTTAAGGAGGACGCTGAAGTTGAGGGTGTAGATTTTCAGAAGGTTATTAAAAATGGGTAGGTATAGCCCAAAATGCAAAATATGTCAAAGGTCAACATCCAAACAGTCAATAACCACCAGGAAACAAATTCAAATCGATAAGCAAAAGGTCACAAACAGGAAAGAAAACCGTAACATAAGAGCCAAACCTAGAACAAGGCACAAATGAAATGCCCTCATGTCTTTTAAATCTGTATGCTGTTATTTTATTCTGTGACACAATATGAGAATTTTCTAGGAATTTTATTCAGATTTGTACCATGAAACAGAAGTACCAACAATATATATACTTTAAGATACGTATAAGATAAGATACTTTAAGATCAATTAAAGTAAAGGAAGTTGGCACAATTTCCTTGATTAAAAACCCAGTTGGGCATTTCCATTGGCTTTCCACTGGATTATTGCAGAAAATATGTATATATATTTTGTTCATCACAATAATCTTCACAAATTAACACTTTTATTAATTTTGAACACTAAATACAATCACCAGAAGTAAAAATCTAAACAAAGACTACAAATGAACCACACCATGGTCTTATGACTTCAACTTCACCACCATTAAGCTTCCAACAACTCTTTCAGTATTTGTTTAAAATGCATTCTGTGTAACATTTCTGCAAAAATATATTAGATTGCTTCTGCTACATTTTGCAACAATTTCAAAATTAAATGCCCAATAAGTGGCACTGAAAGCACATTCAGTTTTATCCTAAACAGATTAATGTGAATCTGGCAACGTTTTATTACCATTGGTTGTACGTATCATGACAGTTTGGAAATGAAATGTCCAGTGAGCTAAAAAGTTTATTTCACTATTTATGTGATGCAAAAGTCAAAATGTTTTAGTTTACAAACTGTGCACTATGGTAAAATGTTGTGACATAGTATTGTGCAATGAAATTAGTGAAAAAATTAGTCTTTATTAAATGGATAATCTGCCCCATTAATCATAATTTCTGTAAAAAGGAATGAAATGTGTTAGTGTTTTACTGCCACTAATGTTCATTTCAAGTGGAAACTGCAGTAAATTCTATGCATATGTATGTTTTTGGAGTTTTGCAAAAATATAGGTTGAGGCACATTTTTCCAATGAGCCAGTGTTGCAACATTCAGTAAATAATGACTTGTATTTCATGCTGCTCCTCACACAAAGCTATCATATGGCTTCAGAAGATTTGAAATATAGCTCAAGAGTCTACTTTTATGGTGTTTTATGGTGTGTTTTATCCTTATAGGATGTTGACGGATCACCATGAGCTGTCACTGCATGCAGAAAAATTCTTCAGCCACAGAAAATATAACAGCATACGGGTTTGGAAAGACATGTGGGTGAGTAAGTAATGAAAGAATTTTCATTTTTGGATGAATTATTCCTTTAAGATGTGTGCTAACGGTCCTACGTCGCATCTGATAGAAGTTTAAGGTCATAACAGACTATGCGTATCTGTGTGATTCATAGCGCAGACTCAAATTTAATGGCATAAGATAAATTTAACATTGACTTTGTGTCAGAAACAGGGGTGTTTGATTACTTGTAGTGATTTGAACAATCTCTATAGTGCTCTAAAGCGCTATTTACCTGGGACTGACTGGGCCGCAGAGTGTTGAATGTGACCCCTAGGTGAGGTGTAGCAGGAGTTTTTCTGTGTAAACCTGACATGTTATCTCCAGGGCTTCCACACCATCTCAGTTTTCTTAGATTAGCTTCTCTCCCAGGATCTGTCAACTATTGAGACCGGACCTAATTCTGTTCACACTGGGAGTGCAGTCTCTATCGCTCTTTTTCTATGTGTTTTTCTTTCTCCTTGTCCTCTACTGCTTTTGCTTAAGAAAAACCCACGGAGACTCTCTGTCGTTCTGAATCTCACATCCATCAGTCAGCCACTCGAGCGGAGTGTTGTGAGCGTGGGTATGGATGAGATGAGTAGTGTGTGTGTGTGTGTGTGTGTGTGTGTGTGTTGTTGATACCTCAGACTGTGGTCCCTGGGCAGTCTCTCACACACATCAGAAAAGGAGCCATCTGCTCTCTTCTGAGGATTTGCTTCAGGTCAAGCTCAAACCGAATGTAGGAGATGCTTCCGGAAAGCACAATGAAGCTGGTTTGATTTCACGATAAAACAAACAGCTCTTGTCAGCGTGTGTTTCGATAGTTGTCTGCTATATCAAAGCTCTAGAGAGGAGCGTTTTTACAGATGGGAGGTTGTTAGGCACCTCTCAAGACACAGACGCTTGTGTTTCATATATCTAACCTGGCTTTCACTCATTTAGTCAGTCAGTCCATCAGTCACATGTCTGACGTGAACTCCCATCCCAATCTCTCCTCATCCTTCAGCCTGACAGCCATGACAGCCAATCCCATTCTTGATTGGGCTGACACTCAAAGGAAACAGACGAATGGAGACCATCACCCCTTCTGGCGCTGAGACACGCTATCTGTAAATCACAATACCCATTCCACCTTCAAAACCTGTTGGACAGACAGAGAGACACACACCCGCAACAAAAAGTCAAAGCAACATCAAACAAAAGATTTACAGTCTTGCACAAGTGCTTCCCCCGTCCCGGTGAAGACTATGTGCACTTAAACCTTCAAATGTGTGGTGATTTATTCAGGATGTTCACAAGAACAGTCCTCTTCTCCATAAAAGTTATGTTTAGAAGAAACATAGTTACTTATGAGAACTTACTACTCTTTGAAACTAAAAAAGAAGAAAGTATTTTTCTTTTCTAGTCTGTCATCAGTCAATGAATCAATCAATGAATCATTCAATAAACCTTTATTTTGTATATATTTTATAATATTTCATTAAATGTGTAATATATGTAGCAAAAAGTTTAATGGTTTTAATTTTAGTTTTATTTATATTATTAGTATATATATATACTTATATTAGTATATAAATATATACTATAAACTTTTTGTTACTTGGGGAAAAAAAAAATGTATATATATATATATTGCCAAACAACATTTCTTATTTTATTTTAACTTGATGTACTGTAATAATTTAAAGTAAAATTGAAATAAAAAACCCTATGTAGACGCGTGCATGTGTTTAAACAAAAAGTAGGCTACTAAAAATGACAAAAATATTTTTAAATGCTAAAAGTTTAACTAAAATGAAAATTAATACAGAAAATATAGAAATGAAAAATAATTCAGGATACCTATAAAAAAACTAGTAATATCCCAATGATACAAAATAACACTGATATAATTAACTAATTGAATTGAGTTAATAGAATTTAAGTTTATTTGAATTAATTCAGTTTATTTAATTGATTCAGTTTATATATTTGTATTTGTTTATAATTACATATATGTATACATATTAATCAATGTATATATTTGAGCTATAATATAATAATATTATTATAAATTTTTTGTAATGTTTAATTATAAATATGTACATAATTTTTCATATATATATATATATATATATATATAAACAGAATTAGAATGTAATTTAACTAAAATAATGAAATTTGTAAATGTACATTTATTAATACATTTATTAATAAAAGTATATAACATGTCAGATACCATGATAAAGACCACGAAGTGAAGAAATTAATATATGTTATCAAAAAAAAATGTTACACTAACTGTTTTATAACCTCAATACTGACCCGGAAAGCAGACCCTCGTAGCCTGGATATCAAAAGTATGGAAACTCTTAGATGTTCTGCTTTGGGGATTTTGATGAATGTGATTCTGGGCTGAAAATAGAAAATTGTTCAGCGTTGTGCCCAGAAGCCCCCCAAACTGGTCAGTGTCCAGCGCGGTCAACATGGCTGCATGCAAAGATACCAGATGTCACCTTGCTGCCTCTGCTGTTAGCTGGAGAGTCTGCAGATAGCGCAACGCAAAGTCAACTCTTTCTGTGTATTTGTTTGATGACGTGACAATGGTTTTGGCTGCTCGAATCAAAATGTAAAAAAAACAAAAATAACAATGAAGGTTAAACGATCTGTATTATTACAAAGAGACCTTTGATCTGGATTATGCTACTAGCTTCCGTCTCTCAGCCTGTTATGCATCTTTGTGGCATTTTAAATTGGATTTAAATTAAATTGCATTTGCTTATAATCATTTGTTGTTCTCTTTTTGATGTTAATGAACAACAGTCCATTTTAGCCAGAGATACGAAATTGATCGCAAGAAGAAAGTGCAAATCAATTATCAAATCAGCTTCAGAATCAGGCCAGAGTGGTGTCATAACACAGATTGTTAATGATGCACATCATCTGGGGCCCAGTAGTGAGTCAACAGCCGTAATTATGATCCCACTGTGAGCATTGCTGTTGACTCTGAAAGTGTTGAGATTTACTGTGCTATTCCCTAGATAATGAGAGAAACTCTAATTAAACACAGCAACTGAGGGGATTAAAGGACCTCGACGGGTTTACTACCTGTGGCACAGTGACTGAATACCAGTAGAACTAACGGCAAGCTCAGCGTGAACACACTTCATTCATGACCTGTACAAAGGGGAGTTTGGCCCACATCAGTTATATAAAAGATGACGTCATCCCTATAAAAAAAAGCATCAAAGTATGACTGATGGCATATTCATATGCAGCCATGATAATTGCGTTTCAGTCTGAGTGATTGGGTCTCCCGAGAAATCAGTTTACAAGCAGCATGTGACCTTTAACTTCACATGTGTGAGCATTGCAGACCTGGTACAAATGTGAAGACAGATTATCTCTGGATTAATCCCTGATTAAATCATCAGGTCCAGCTGATACCTGTCGCTTGCCAGGTCAGTGGATTTCTAGGATGGGCTGGGACGATATTTCTCCATGGCAACACTGCCTGAAGCATTCACTCCTGCTTTCACCCTCCAGAACAGATTTTTGAGAGAACATTACTCATATTTAAAAGCTGCAGATATAGCTATAGGCTACATACACAGTTGGGTCCAAATGTTTGAGACCACTAAAAAATAGGTCTATTATGTATTTTTGAACATATTTCATCTGCAAGACAAGGCAAAACCACTTTTTTTCTTCATGGACTGTTCAATTTTGAGATTTTGGGTAATTTTGCTTGCATAACATGTCTTCTTTCAGAATAGTGAAAAGAAAACATCCAAAATACATATCTAATTGTTTACTTTATTATAGTTTATATATTTGCATCTGTAAATTTCAATGTGTATCTTTTCTCAAAATAATTTTTCCCTTTACTTTCTAAAGCATTAAACATTCCTGTTTTATTCCTATCTATATTCTAAAAAAAAAAAAAAAAAGTTTGTATCAGTCGTCTGAACATTTTATTCCTGAAAATACAGTGCAGTTTTTTTTCTTCTGATTTATGGAGTAATAAAAAGCGATATCCAAAATTCATTAATTATGCCTTGTAATGAACCTTATAATGCATTGTACAATCTCATGAATAATTGTAACCACGGTTAATACATTATAACACTTATCAATTCATTGTTACACTATGCATTCTAATTTGAATATAATTATTTACAAGTATTACAACACACATTATCAATAATTATAATGCATCATATATAAAAAAGGCTTTAAGTAAAGTGTTACCAAAACTTTTACTCTAATATGTCAAGTATTTGTTGTACTGTGTTTAATTTGTTGTACTGTGTTTAATTATGAATTAATGTACTGTGATTAACTGGGGAAGTGTGGTGATATCTATTTTAAAAAACTAGATCGAAAAATGTTTACCCAATTCACCAGTGGTGTCTTGCCTTAAATTATCAGTATAACAATTTCAGAGAATAGATGAACTGAAAACTTTAAATGAATTTTAGAATGTCTTAGTATTTGGTTTGTCCCTCTTTTGCTTTAATGGCAGGACTCAAGCTGTATGAACTCCACTGTAATACCTGATTATCAGATGACCCAGTATGATTTGAGAATGATCCAAAAAGCAATCTTGTCAGCATCATAAATTTGCTCGGTTTCATTATTGACCTAATATGTACAATGTCCATAGATGTATGGACCCCACTGTGTATATACAAGTACAATAAATGTTTCATTTTAGTTTTGGTTCTGAACTTCCAACATAACATCTATATATATAACACCTGCTTTGACTGAAATAATGTGCCAGTTTTGTCAAAGCACAGAATTTGCATTGTGTAACTCTGTTATATTTGTTAGTTCACTTTGTCCATGTGTGACACAGTGAGAGTTGCAGTGATGAGAGGTGATGGGTACCTGAGTGCGGGCCTGTCATCCTGAGCTATATGTGATTCAAACAAAAGTATATCCTTAGTGTCTCCTAATCATCAGGGACAAAAGGAAACTCCTTTTGACAAATATGCCCTGTCACATCTTTCCCCCTAACAGAAGTGCGGCCTCCATTTAGGAGTTTGACGTAGAAGCTGGTAACACTGTGGAGTGCCCTCTGGATAAAAACATATTAGTGATGCTTGCAAGGTACTTCACTTACAATGCTTTAGGGATATTTTTCTGATGTATGTCCATGAACTCATTTAAAAAGGAATTTGTGAATTCATTTAAAATGATAATAAGGCTCATTTAGAAACCTGTGAATTCACAGCTGCCAAAAGGGAGCCTGTAGGAAGGTTTCAATAAAATAAAATGCCCTGGAGGTTGCATTGACAAGTTAAGAAATTGCAAGTGGCACACGGCAAATCTTCAGGGATCACTGTGAACCCCACAAATGGTGATGTCATACATGAGCATTTGAATCAGGTGTTTGTAATTTAACCCTCCCTTGAATACTTTAACATCTATCTATCTATCTATCTATCTATCTATCTATCTATCTATCTATCTATCTATCTATCTATCTATCTATCAGCTAGCTAGCTGAAGACCTGAACATCCAACATAAGATTTTTAAATGTTTCTGAAAGAAGCCTCTTATCCTCTCCAAGGCTGCATTTATTTGATACAAATATAGTAAAAACCATAATATTGTGAAATATTACTAAAATTTATTACTAGTTTCTAGTTTAATATATTTTCAAATGTAATTTATTTGTGTGATTTTCACCAGCCACTACTTCAGTCTTTAGTGTCTCATGATCCATCAGAAATCAATCTAATTTGCTGATTTTGTGATAAAGAAACATTTGTTATTATTATCACTATTGAAAACAGTTGTGCCACTTAATGTTTTTGTGGAAACCGTGCTAATATTTTTCAAGATTCTTTGATTATTTGAAATGGATTGTCTTTTTTTGTAATAATTTAAGTCTTTAGTTTCACTTTTGATCAAGTTAATGTAGGGGTTGACCGATATATGTTTTTCAGGGCCGATACCGATTATTACAGATCAAGTAGACCAATAACCGATATTTTGAACCAATATATATGTCTGGTGATGAAAATAAATGTCAAAATTAAGAATAACAAGGGCTGTGACAAAAACTCTCTTTAAATGCTTTCAAAATATTTTATCGGCAAATCGGTCTTGAAAATGACCGATACCGGTAACTATAAAAATGCATAATATCGGCCAGGCTGATAATCGGTCGACCCCTAATTCAATGCATCCTTGTTGAAAAAATATAAATTTCTTTACCCCAAACAAGTTGAGAGGATTGGTTCAGAGGCCATGCATTACTAGTTTTCTTGTACTTTGTCTTTTTTGTCAAGATCATGACTCTGTTGTCTTGGTCTGGAGTTAACAAAAGCCATTTCTAAGAGCAATGCATGTACTGCTGCATCATGGATGAGCGAATTCATTTTTATTTTGATCAGGGACTCCCTCAAGATCAAATGGTTCCATGCCTGTAAGTGACAGACCACTTCCAAATGTACAAACTGGAGAAGCTGACTACAACTTAATCATTATAGACACTATATAGTGACTCTTGACCAAGTGGTCACTTTTGAGTTAGTTTTTTCTTGTGTGAAAATAGTCAAAATGTGAAAACGCACTTTTGCTATTATGAGATCACTGGAAAATAAGACGAAAAATAATGCATGAACTCTCTAGGGCTTCTCTGGAATGGAGCTCCGTTTGAATGTGGCTTTGTGCAGAATAAAATCGCTGTAGACATGCAAATTTAATCATAATAATATAACATGGATCATAACACTGTAAGGAGGCCCCTGTATGGTGTTAGGGGTTGCGGGGGTGTCGCATACGCCAGCGGTAACGACCTGTGTTAATCAAACTCACTTTCAACAAGATCATCACCCATCTATGAACAACTGAAACCTCCATATGAACCTGTAATACTAACATGTGTAAGAATCCATGAGCATTCAGTGGCATTTGTCTTCATATCATGCGGTCTGAAAGGATCATACGAGCGATCATGAGGCCGCGGAGGGGAGAGGTGATGCCTTTGCTTATAGGAGCGGATGAGCGATGTGTGAAATGGATTTTTGTGCTCTGCTGTGCTCCTTTCACACTCTAGGCTATCATAAGCTCCGCTAATTCAGCTGCATTGCCTCAACCCACGTTAATTATAGACTCATTGACAACAGCTCTTACTTCGGTGCAATCTACCCACCGCGCTGGCTTATTGAGGGTCGACTGAAATGAGATGGAGTTTTATGAAAGCCCCAGAAACTGCAGCAATGGCCTAAAGCAATGCTGATGATAATTAGATCCTGTGGCAGAGCTGGAAAATGAAGTTAACGCTTTACTTGAACCCTGTAGTCATGAGACATGCCAAGGAATGTCAACTTTTTGGTGTTGTCACAACATCATAATATAAATGCCTGCTACATGACAGAGCAGCTTGAGTCACCATGTGGAATATTATGATAAGTGACAGGCCTTATAAATGCTGTTTTACATCTCAAGTGGCATGAACATTTAAACAAAGGTGAACTAAAGCACACTGGAGTCTTACTGATGGTAGAAAGTGATTACTGATTATTTCGGGCATCCATTTTCACAGTTTTGAATTTATATTTAAATTTTTGACGGGCATGTTTTATACAAACAACATGGGAAACATGTTATGACAGATTGAACTTACTTTAGTTACTTTAAAGTTGCAATTATTCATTTTTGTCCTCCATAAAATGCTTTAAACATAAAGAAATAAATTGTACTCTTGAAAAGTATTAGAATCATGTACACTCCCGTGAGATCACATAACCAGCTAAATATTGTTCATTTTGTCTCTGTAGGGCCCCTGTTATTAGATACTTTCGCTTGTGGATGAAAAAAATGAATAATGGTTGACTGTGAAAAATAACTTCAATAACTGTCTGTATATATAACGATGTATATACTGTTCAAACGTCTCTTATGCTCTCCCAGATGCATTTATTTCATTAAACATACAGTAAAAACAGTAATGTTGTGAAATATTATTACAATGTAAAATAACAGAATCAGAATCAGAAAGAGCTTCATTGCCAAGTATGCTTGCGCATACAAGAAATTTGTTTTAGTGTCAGAAGCTTCCAGTACACAGAGACAACAGCGCACAGACAATAAAAAATAGGATGAGGATAAAAATACGCACATATGTAAATATATATAGACAAAAATAGAAAAAAATAAATTGAAAAAAATAATAATAAAATAATTGTATGTACATTTATGCTATAGATGATAGAATAGCAATAGAGTACAGTGAGATCCAGGGATGTACTAGGATGTAGGTGGTAACAAATAGATAGAAGGTTATTGCACATATCTTTATTGCACAATGGGGGGAACATTTAACTGTTCATAAGGTAGATTGCCTGGGGGAAGAAACTGTTCTTGTTCCTGGCTGTCCTGGTATTTGCGGCTCTGTAGAGCAGGCCAGATGGCAAAAGTTCAAAAAGGGGATGGCTTGGATGTGAGGGATCCAGAGTGATTTTCTGAGCCCTTTTCCTCACTCTGGATGTATACAGTTCTTGAAGGGTGGGCAGGGGAGCACCAATAATCCTTTCAGCAGTCCGAACCGTTCTCTGTAGTCTTCTGATGTCTGATTTTGTAGCTCAACCAAACCAGACAGTTACTGATGTGCACAGAACAGACTCGATGACGGCTGAGTAGAACTGTTTCAGCAGCTCCTGTGGCAGGTTGAACTTCCTCAGCTGGCGAAGAAAGTACAGCCTTTTTGGGCCTTTTTAACAATGGAGTCGATGTGAGTGTCCCACTTCAGGTCCTGAGAGATGGTGGTTCCCATGAACCTGAATGACTCTAGTGCAGCCACAGTGCTGTTCATGATGGTGAGTGGGGGGAGAGCAGGGGGGTTTCTCCTGAAGTCCACTATCATCTCCACTGTTTTGAGCATGTTCAGCTCCAGGTTGTTAAGACTGCACCAGACGGCCAGCTCCTTAACCTCCTGTCTGTAAGCAGACTCATCACCGTACTGTATGAGGCCGATAAGTGTGGTGTCATCTGCAAACTTCAGGAGCTTGACAGAGGGTCTTTAGAGATGCAGTCATTGGTGTAGAGGGAGAAGAGCAGTGTGGAGAGAACACAGCCCTGAGGGGCACCAGTGTTGGTGGAGTGGCTGTTTGACATGAATTTCCGCAGTCTCACTAGCTGCTGCCTATCTGTCAGAAAGCTGGTGGTCCACTGACAGATAGAGCTAGGGACAGAGAGCTGGGTTAGTTTGGTCTGGAGGAGTGATGGGATAATGGTGTTGAAGGCCGAACTGAAGTCCACAAACAGGATCCTTGCATAAGTCCCTGATTTGTCCAGATGTTGCAGGATGAAATGCAGTCCCATGGTGACTGCATCATCCACGGACCTGTTTGCTCGATAAGCAAACTGCATGGGGTCCAGTAAGGGTCCAGTGATGTCCTTCAGTGACTTCATGAGGACAGATGTTAGAGCCACAGGTCTGTAGTCGTTAAGTCCTGTTATCTTGGGTTTCTTTGGGACGGGGTTGATGGTGGAGCATTTGAAGCAGGAAGGGACTTCGCACAGCCCCAGTGATCTGTTGAAGATCTGTGTGTGAAGATGGGGGCCAGCTGGTTAGCACAGGTTTTCAGACAGGCTGGTGTCACACCGTCTGGGCCTGGTGCCTTTCTTCTTTTGTTCTTTCTGAAGACCTGGCGCACATCATCTTCACTGATCTGAAGTGCAGGAGTGGGGGGAGAGGGGGATTGCTGGAGGTGTCAACGGTTGTGTAAAGAGATGCTCAGAACGGGTGTGGGGGGTTTCAGATCTACAATAAAACTCATTCAGATCTTCAGCAAGTTGTTGATTGGCCTCAGTGCTGGGGGATGGTGTCTTGTAGTTGGTGATGGCTTTCATACCTTTCCACACTGAAGCTGGGTCATTGGAAGTGAACTGATCTTCCAACTTTTTAGCGTAGCTCCTCTTAGCCGCTCTAATCTCCTTATTCAGTGTGCTCCTGGCCTGATTGTATAAGACCCTGTCTCCATTTTTGTAGGCATCCTCTTTGGCCTTACGAAGATGTCTGTGTTTTGCTGTAAACCATGGCTTATCATTGTTGAATGTTAAATAAGTCCTGATAGTGATGCATATATCCTCACAGAAACTGATATATGAAGTTACAGTCTCCATGAACTCGTCCAGATCGTTGTCAGCAGCTTCAAAAACACTCCAATCAGTGAGGTCTAAACAGGCTTTTAAATCCCGCTCTGCTTCATTAGTCTATCTTTTAACAGTTCGTAATACAGGTTTAGCTGATTTCAGTTTCTGCCTGTAGGTTGGTATAAGATGAACCAGACAGTGATCAGAGAGTCCTAAAGCTGCCCGTGGGACAGAGTGATATGCATCCTTTATTGTGGTGTAACAATGGTTCAGTATATTACTGTCTCTGGTGGTACATGTAATGTACTGTCTGTAGTTTGGCAGTTCACGGGAGAGTTTTGCTTTATTAAAGTCCCCGAGAATGATTAAAACAGTCCGGGTATTGTTGTTCTGTCTCTGTGATCTGATCAGAGAGTTTCTGTAGAGCCAGACTCACGTGCGCTTGCGGAGGAATGTAAACACTCACGAGAATGAACCAGCAAAACTCCCGCGGTGAGTAGAAAGGCTTACAGTTGATGAAGAGCGCTTCTAGATCGGGACAGCACATCTTCTTTAACACTGATACATCTGTACACCACCTCTCATTGATGTAAAAGCATGTCCCGCCGCCTCGCGATTTCCCTGTTGATTCTGTGGCGCGATCCACTCTGAACAGCTGGAAGCCCGGCAGATTTAAAGTGCTGTCCGGAATGGCGTCATTCAGCCAGGTTTCCGTGAAACACAGAGCAGCAGAGTTTGAGAAATCCTTGTTTGTTCGGGAGAGCAGAAGAAGTTTGTCGGTTTAGTTGGGTAGAAAGCGGAGATTCGCCAGATGGAAGCTAGGCAATGGCGTTTAAAATCCGTGCTGTCTGAGCTTCACAAGCACGCCGGCGCGTTCCTCCCATCTGCACGTCCTAAAGCGTTTGATCAGCACTGGTGCTCCGCCAAATACAACGTTCAGCAAAACGTCCGAATAATCAAAGACCGGTAGAAGATTTTGTGGTGTGTTCTGCCGAATGTTCAACAGTTCATCCCTGGTAAAATGGATCGCGTTTGAGAAACAAAAAACAGGAAAAACTAACAAAAACAGTACAAACACTGGAGAGCCAAACACTGAGGCTGCCGTCTGCGGCGCCATCTTGTATCAGTTTCTTTATTTTAATATATTTTAAAAATGTTATTTATTTTTATGATGGCAAAATTGAAGCCAGTTTTCAGTTTCACACAATTCTTTATTCTATCATTCTAAATCATTTTAATGTGCTGATTTGCTGCTAAAGAAACCTTTATTATTATTTTCAAAGTTAAAAACATTTGTATTGCTTAATATTTTTGTGAAAACTGTAATATTCTTCAGGATCCTTTGATGAATATAAGGTTCAAAAGAACAGCATTTATTTGAAATATAATTTTTCTTTACTGTCACTTTTGATCAACTTAATGCATCCTTGCTGAATAGAATTATTAATTTCTTAAAACTTTTGAACCGTAAAATTTTTTAAACACAAACACTTTATGTAAAGTTGCAAGAAATAAAGGGGCATTTTGAGATATAAAGTCAAACTGTGAGATACAAAATCACAATTATGAGAAAAAAGTGTCAGTTGTGAGATATACATTCTGATGTATAAAATGAGCAAATATGAGGAATAAAGTCACAATTATGAAGAAATAAAGAAAAAATTGTGAGAAATAGTGATAAAATGTTGCAATTATGAGTTATACTGTGTAGTCACAAAGACATTTTTTAAAATCTGAGGCAGAAATGGCTTCCATTCTTAACGGACTTTCAACTTTTTGAAAATAAACTAATGTATATGCTTTGATGTAGTAGAGAAATAAGCAAGGCATTTCAATAACTCACAACAGTCTATCAGAAAGCAGAACGTAAGCTGCATGTTCTCTTTGGGTGCGAGAATCAAAACACTGGGTAGTGTGAGTGAAATCTAGCCCTCTGATGCAATATAAAGTATCAATCATTTTACGTCGGCCTTTGGGATAAAAGTAAAGGTGTCCAATATTTGAGAGGCAGTGTATTACACTTATCTTTTGGCATATTGATTCTTAGCTGGAAAGCCAAACTCGTGTTTCCTGAGGTGTGCTTTGCTTCAGTCACATTTGTCTTCATCCATGTCAGGGGCTGACCAAATGAGAACATAGCAAGCAAACACATCTGCCAGATTGCTTTTCTTGCTAAAGGAATTTGCCTTAGTTTTCAAGTCTTGTGACTCTGAGGATATTTTTAAAGATCAAAAATGGACTCCAAGGAATAGACAGAACAACAGACACATTATGGAGCTGTTAAGGCCTCAAAATCACTTGGGCAAGTTAACAGGAGATGAAGTTTTGTTGTTTATAGTCTTAACTTCCTTAATCTTGCTTTGGTGGGCAATAGTGAATGTCCACAGAGAAGTTCCAGTCTGCTGTTTTAAAGTCTTTTCTTCCAAGGGTGAGTTGATCCAACAGCTCTGTGATTAAAGTCCTTGGTGTGTCCGTCATGGTTGATGAGCAGCCTCTGGCTTATGAAGGACCATCCAGTGAGGTCTCTCTTTAATTAACTCAATGACCAAGACCAGAGGAGCAGAAATCCTCATCAGAAATCCTCAATAAAATAACAGAGGAGTGACAAAACAGCTGCATAGATAATTATGTTTTGACAATCAGCCCACATAGGGGTTATAGGCACAGAAGGGTGCTTCTGTAATAAGAGATATTTGGTCATAATTTGGAGATGTTTTGTCTTTCTTTCCAAACTGGGAAAACAGCAGTTAAGTATCCCTTTGTGATTGTTCTCTTTTTTTTACTAATAGCTTGATGCTTCACTTTCTTCCTGGATTTAAGGTTGAGCTTGTCTAACCCTAGTGGTGTGTTTTTTTTGGTCTGGTGGTAAACTTTGAAGATTTATAACTTTAAAACAGAGCTTTTGTCTTTTTCTCGGCTCAAAATATATCATGCATCTGCAATATCAACACCACCATATTAGAATCAGCATAAAATCAAAACTAGTCTAATTGTGAATCATTAGCATTATTCCAAAGAAAATAAAACATCTTCATAATAATTCATTTCTGCCTCTGAAATGACTTTTATTTTGGCTGACATCAACAATTATTCCTATTTTTTAACCACTCTCCTCCAGCCATCTGTTATGTAAAGCATAACTGTCAATCAGTAGCACAATTGCAAGCATGACATTGCTTTTAATTCATGAGTTCAGTAAAAAAAAAAAAACTTACTATTGAGTAACTTGTATAATGTGGCAAGTCTCATTTTGGTCCACCAACGAATGTCAAACGAATTCAAAGCAAAAGCAAAATCTTCAAGCAACACCTAGTAGTGATGTTTCTGAATGAATGAGCATCTTTTAAAGGGGTGGTTGATTGCGATTTCACTTTTTTAACGTTAGTTATTGTGTAATGTTGCTGTTTCAATGCAAACCAAGATATCTTTTAAAATTGTGGCAGTTTAATGCCTACAAAAATGACTGGTAAGGGACTGCAACGAGTTACTTCCTGGGTCCGTTATGTCAAGAAACCAGAATTTTACATAAACCTCACCCCCGGGAACATGCAGCAAAGGGGGCGAGGCCATGTTGCGCTGCTTCAGAGAAGAGGAAGAAAAAACTACGGGTGCATGTAAAAATCTGTTCATTATAAGAATCACGATTCTGTCTTCTAACGATTCTAATGGATTCACAAGTTTCAAAATCAGTGTTCTAAAGCAGCGGTTCTAAATACTGTTGCTCGCATCGCCCTGCTCTGCCCAGCTCTGCTCTGCATCTCTCTCTCTCTCTCTCTCTCTCTCTCTCTCTCTCTCTCTCTCTCTCTCTCTCTCTCTCTCTCTCTCCCCCTCTCTTTCTCTCTCTCTCTCTCTCTCTCTCATTCAGATCATCAACTCAGTGAATACACTTATTTTCACATACTGTACATGGACGCGTGTGCAGTTGCCGTACTGTATTAAAGCTTTAATCAGAATATACGCGTATATTAAAAGCTAACAGAAGCAGCAGCATTTACAAATAACAGCGTATCTAAAAGTATGAGACAACAACAAACAAAAAAACTTAGGCCTACCATTAAGAGCCATGCTTGCACAGGTTCTGCGCGATCCTCTTCACTAATATCCTCTCCATCTCAATCGGGCTCAAACTGATAAGCAATATAGACGACGCCATTGTTTACAATACAACCAAAGCACATGCTGCTGAGCTGAGGAGTGTGACGTTTAGACGCGCACTAGAGGTGGTTTAGCCAATCACAACACACTCGGCCAGCTAACCAATCAGAGCACATCGTGTATTTCTGAGGGAGGGGCTTCATAAAACTAGGAAATGATCAGCGCGTTTATCAGAGAAGGGACAGAGCGGTGTGGAATAAAGGTAAATTATGTGAAAAATAATGTGTTTTTTAACAAACAAAGCATTAACACATGATAGACTGCACTCCATAAACACAATCAAGCCTAGAAAAAAAACAGTCGACCACCCCTTTAACAAATCGGTTGAGTGAATGATTCAATGACTCACTCATAAGTGAGTCACTTGTTTCACACCTGAATGAATCAGTGGATTTGAATGACTCAGTCATAAAGCTAGTCACTTGTCGCCACCTACTGGTGAAACTATGTAACCTGCAGTAAGTCACTGATGAATCATCACAAAAACACAGTAAAAACAGTGAGAGGTCACAGTAAGTTCTATACAAGTAACTAAAATCAAAACTATTAATAATAATTTTTGTTTATTAAAATAAAGCTAAAATAAATGATTAATGTTAAATAAAAAATATTAAAATTAAAAACTAGAAATTAAAAATGTTAGAAATGTAGAATGTAACAATGTTTCCTTAGCAAACATATTTAAATAAGTTGAAGTTAAATTAAATTTAAACTTAATTTAAATTAAACAAACTTAAATTAAAAATAAAAGCTAATTCAAAATATGAATAATTACTATTATAGTTCATAAACAATACTAAAACCCTATGTGGGACCACATACAGAATCTGAGCGAAAATAAAGACTCTGCTTACTTCAAATCCCAGGGTTTTATGATTATCAGCATAAAATGCACTCCATTGTCGGCAGGTGGTTTAGGTCTGCAGACGTGATATTGAACCTGCACAATGTGACTTTAATGTGACGCTTAAGCTTTTATCTCCTCTGCTTTTTTGGATGAGCTTTTCTATAAGGCTCAATCTCACCTACGTGTGAGAGCAGAGGATGAGACAGAGAAAGGAGTACTCTGTGCTTTATCCCTTTCTCATCACTGAGTATCTGTTCTTCAGTGCAGTACTTCACTTTTGTGGTGTTAAAATCGGGTTCTTGGTCTAATCCATTCTGGACATGCACACTCTGTCTGTCTGACTGTTTCTTATGCCAGACATACAATATGTTTTGGCTGTCTGGACCTCTGCCCAATCAGTTTTCTCTAGCTAGATTTTTCATTTTCAACATTTTGGTGAAAGGACTTTCGGCAGCCTAAAAATGAGGTCTGCTAAAATCTATGGATCCCAGAATAACATTCCTTGTCGTTCTGCCCTGACGGGGACCCTGTCTGTGAATATATATAATAGCAAAGCTGGTCATCTAGTGGCCTGTGGGGCAAATCCGGCCTGTTAATGATTTTTTTTTTTTTTTTTTTTTTTTTTTACAGCTCTCCATTGATGAAATCGACATCTGATACACTGAGTTAAATGTACACTGTGGCCTTCAGTTAATAATGATTCTCAACTGCTTTTGCTTTAAGACCCAGATTTTATATTGGACATCAATTTGCGACCTAACACTGCACCAAATATGTGTATCATAAGTAAACAACAATGTCCTTAAAATCAAACATTAAAATATAATGTTTATTAGAGTAATTATTTTAGTGTAAAAATAATCAGACTTGTAGTGTGCTTGGCTTCTAAATGTTAATAATAACAATCTATTTCTATTACTGTTAAAGTATTACATTTTTTATGTTTATATTTTTGTAAATAATTTAGTAAAAAATAGTTTATGAAAACTAACTTGTTACTTGAGACTATGAAGCCATGTTTGTTCCATAGCCAAACCTTTTCAAGGCAAATAATTTATTAATAGTATAATACACTATAATCTATTAATTAAATAGCAGTAGTAGTAGTACTAATAAACAATATTGAGGCTAAGTGAATGTGTTATGCTTACAATGCTTACAAGTGCTAAGATCTGATAATTATTCTGGAAAATGTATGATCCTCTTCAAATTTTCATTTGGATTTTCAGTCTGGCTTGAAATAAAGTATTCGAGGAGCTCTGGCTTAGATTGCTGTGGCTCTGTCCCAAATTGCACCTTCAGCCCACTTCCAAGTCTACATTTTGCCATATGGACTATTGGGTAATTTTGCACGTCACGAGTGCAGGCTCGGCAAAAAAAGGCACACTTGAGCCCCCATCTGAAACCTAAAATGATAAATGAGAAACCTTACAGTCTCATGGTCTTCACGGATGTGTGCAAACGAAGGCCAGAGACTGCAGGTCCACACAAAAATTATAATTCTGTCATCATTTACTCATCATTGTCTTGTTTCAAACCTTCTTTTTTTTCTGTGGAATACAAAAGAAGATATTTTGAAGAATGTTGATGACTAAACAGTTTCAGTTCCCATTCACCTTCATCGTATGGACAAAAAGTACAATGGAGGTCAATGGGAAATAAAACAGTTTGGTTACCAATCTTTTTCAAGTATTTTCCTGTGTGTTCAGCAGGAAATTGAAATACATATAGGTTTAGAACAACATCAATGGTGACAAAATGTTCATTTTGGGTAAACTATGCCTTTAAAAGAGCTCCACCACAAGAGGGTACTGTCAGGATGGAAATTTCACTTCTACAATACTGATTAGATATTAATAATGCTTATCAATAAGCAACAGATCAGATATTATAAGAATTGTACATAAGTTGCATCACTGAAATAAGCTCTAACCAAACTTTATTATGCTGTCTCATTCCTCCATATATTTAGTGTGCATCCCCAACCTGCGGAAGTTGCCTCATTACGCTGTAATGTTACTTTAATTGGTCTTTTAATTTGGTTCTGTGGCGTAGCCAGCAGGCGTGGCCGGCTTGGGGCAGTGCAGCCCTCTCACAGTTTCTCAGGTGGCAGTGTTTATTGCGCCCACCTATTTGCTTTCAATCTGTCAGCAGCAGGGCAGAGCGCAAAAGAGAGGAGCGGCATTTGGCAAGCCATCTTTCACATGACACCCAAACAGTGTGTCCCATCTGCCAGACAGGCGTCCAGGCCGGGACCAGTATTTGGCAGAGTCCTGTCTGAGACGCAGTTTCCCCCCCTTCTTCCCATCCTTCTTTTTTCCCCCTTTGAGGAATGATTTTATTTTCCCTTTTTTGGGAGACTTTGGAGAGATGAGGTCATGTGCTTGTTGCATGACTGAGTGAACCTCTGGGTTTTATCTATTTTCAGCTCCGCTGAACTCCAAGGGTTTGCTTTTCTTTCTAGAGAAGGACACTACTTTCTTTTTAAACAGTGTGAGTGGTTTTAAATGGTATAGTTCAGTGGTTCAGATTTATCTTTTCATTTGGGGAAGAAAAAAAAGAGCAAACACAAAATTAACCCGAAGCGACAAGAGGACTGTAAAATAAACTTCAAGGTTTAGTCTAACCACGAGGGCTGAAAGGGACTCAATTAGTTATCATTTTCGCCTGTCACAACGCTAAACACAGCCATGCCCGGGCCCCCGCAGGCTTGTGGATGGAAATGTCCTAATTGGAGGGTGATTATCAGGTTGTCACCTGTCCTTATTAGAGGTGCGAGAGGCCTGCCTACCAACCACAGCTTTCCTGACTCACCCGCAGTCAGTGGGCCTCTCTGCCTGGAGCAGGATTATTTTCAACTGTCTCACCTCAGGCTGTGTTTCACATCTTTCCTTTGAACAACCTCATTTGTGATGTGATGAGGCAGACAGGCATTTTTCTAGGGCTAGCTTATGCTTTTAGGCATATGTGCCCAAGAGCACCCAAAAAAATGACATTATCATGCGAATTCACTCTCTATGGCATCTGTATGTTGTGGTGATACATGATCACACAACACAATGGCTGAACAAACTGTATAATGTCAAACTCATCCTTACATGAATACATCTTTAAATTGTGAATTTAGGGCACCTATTTAGATTTTTCTTTGTTAAGCTTTCCTTAGTATAACCATTTGTGCATGTAATGATCTACACACACACAAAAAAAGAGTTAAACACTTGCCTGAAATACCACATTTGCGGACCTCCTGCAGTACGGCTGAAGACCTTTGTTTTAAATGTTTTATACTTTTACAAATTCCAAATGGATAACAATTACTTTCTGAAATTGATTTGCTTATTTAATAATAAACATTTCTACAGTTTTTATAGTTTTCCAGTCATGCAGCTCTTGTTTTATGCATTTCCCTCCCTTACCTAACATACCTTTAAACTCTCCAGGGCTTTTTCTCGCTCTGGTCTGCCCATCTCCTCCTTCATTTCCATTTCTTTTAAATAGGACTTTCTCTTTGGCCTTTTCTTCTTTTTTATAATCAGATACTTTCTTTATCCCTCTTTTTATGACCTCTTATAGGGAGAAACTGAAAATCTCAAAAAGGACAGATGAGGGGTCCGGCAGACCAATCACATGACTGCCACTTTTTTTTATAGTATACCTGGCTGAATTTCTCTCATTAGACTTTTCAGTCACATAAATAAAGCAGATATGTGTATGATAATATTCAGCATAGGTATTTGAGTGAATTTAATTGAAAGACTAAAATCCTAACACTCATTTACTTTTTTTGGTGTCTAGTAAATACATTGTGAGGCAATAAAGAGACACTGTGCACAAAGTTAAATGCCTTGTGGTTAAAATAACCTTCATCTTGGTAAAGATTCGCACATGTCCATCCATTACAGTCTGTTCCCTGTTCACTGATCTGATCCGAAGGGACTCTAGGCAAAACAATCCTGAGCTACTCATAAAATATTGATGTTTGATGTCTAGTACCATGTGAAAGCCACTAAATCAAAACATCAAGCTGTCTAATAAATGAAAGAGACATTAGAATCATAGGGAAGACTTTATTCAATATAACGGCCCCTCTTACTAGTCCAAATTGCTAGTAATGTCTCTGATATCACAGACGTGAGCTTTATCATAGATTGCATATCATGACCTTGGAAGCTGCGCTGAATTTGATCTTTTCAGTATATTCTGCGTCTATGCAATGGCCAAAATGAGCTCTGTCTCATGTATATCTGTAAAAATGGCAAATTTTGCACCTGCGGCTGTTCTGTAAGTAGGCCTGTCGGACATGAAAAACAGGATATACAGTTTGGGTTATGCTGTGATCTACTTATCTGTGCACTCCCTCATAAGCGCTGTAATTCAGTTTGCCATGAGGTTTCCTGTGGACTTCTCATCTGTTTTAATGACACATCATAAAATGTCCAAGGAACAAAGTTGGGCGAATTAGGGGATGTGTTTTTGGACTGTCCCCCCCTTGGGCTCCCATCTGGTGAAGCTCCGGAGTGCGTTGTTCGATGTGGTAGAGCAGAATTAACTGAGAGTCTTTAGACGGATAGGGGAAATCGTGGGGGGTCGGACAGCTCACGGCGCCGTGGAGCTTTTGCCACTTGTGTTCTGAATACAGAGTGCCACTTGACTTGATGATGATATTAAATGACAGACATGGCATATGAGTGATGGAGACAGACACAATGAGTGGGTATGAATGAGTTTCTTGGGGAAGATTATGCTTTATGGGTTGATGAATTTGAATTCCTTATTTAAATCATTGTGCTAGATGGCTGCACATATGCTTCACATTACAGTATGTTGACAATTACAAGTTAAAGGGATAGTTCTTTCAAAAATGACATCATTTACTCACCTTCATGTTGTTCCATAGTAAATGAGGACAAACACTGCAACCTCCCAGATTACAAAAAGCACTATTAATGTATCAAAACGATTCATACTCTATGCGACATTTGTCTTCATTCACTGTATGGAAAAGGTCACTATAAGGATTATGATAAAATTTCTCCTTTTGTGTTCCACAGAAGAAAATAACATTTGGAACAAGATGAGGGTGAGTAAATTATGACAAAATTTAATTTTGTGTGAACAGTACCTTTAAATGACAGGTCAGTAAATGTATTAAGCTAAACACTTTAGTTTAGGGACCAGTTCTTACTATTAACTAGTTGCTTATTATAATGCATATTACTAGAATATTGGCTGTTTATTAGTATTTATAAAGCACATATTCTGCATGACCATGACCCCTTAATCCTACCCCATACCTAAACTTAACAACTACCTTACTAACTATTAATAAGCAGCAAATTGGGTGTTTATTGAGGCAAAAGTCATAGTTAATAGTTTAGTTAATAGTGAAAATTGGTCCCCAAACTAAAATGTGACCAGTTATTCATATATTTTTATTTATTATTTTTATTTTATTTTTTAAGTAATTATTATAGTGAGATTTAAAATATATATATATATATATATATATATATATATATATATATATATATATATATATATATATATATATTATTTTTATTTAGCAAAGTTAAATTGATCAAAAGCGATAGTGAAAACTTTTACAAACAAATCTGTCAAATCCTTTCTATTCATTAAATAATCCTGAAAAAAGTATCACAGTTTCCACAGAAATATTGTATGAAGCAGCATAACTGTTTTCAACATAGAAAATAATAATAAATGTTTCTTGAGCACCAAATCAGCATATTAGAATGATTTCTGAAAGATCTTGTGACACTGAACACTGGAGTAATGGCTGCTGAAATTCAGCTTTCCTATCACAGGAATAAATAACAATAGGAAACAGTTACAGTATTTTAAAGTGTAATAATGTTTCACAATATTACTGTTTTTCCTGTATTTTTGATCCAATAAATGCAACTTAGGTGAGCATAAGAGACTTCTCTTAAAAACATCAAGTAGTATGTTATGAAGTTGTCTATTAAAAACATCAAGTTGTAAATAAGTAGTATATGTAGTATATTATGATGTATATAATTTTAATGTCCATGTTCTTGCATGTTCCAGTTGCATATGCTATTCAGAACATCAACCACTGTGACGTGATGCAGTTGAACTTGTCACGGAAAGACAAGGCTGTTCAGAGATTCATTGATTTCTTATGTCCCACATATGACAGGCCCTCTTTTCTCTCATTGGTGCACTGGGCACTTGGCTGATGTCACACTCATTGATCTGTGCAGTCTCAATCACATCACTGACAGAGACAGCAGGTCTATTTTTTGCCTGTGCTATAGGGACTCATACTGTCTGCAAACACTGGCACTTCATACGTCAAAACCGCCTGGATGATCTTAGCTCAGTGGACAAAACCTTCTGAGATGACCAGTTTTATACAATAGACTCACTTTCAAATTGATATTTCACCCAAAAATGAAAATTCTTGTATCATTTACCCTCATTCCACCGAATGTCTTTCTTTCTTTCATAAAAGCAGAAAGTCTGAGCTGCAATGTAAATAAAAATGGACCAGGTGCTATTTAGCTTCAGAAAGCACCATAAAAGTTTAATAAAAGTATGTGACTTGTACGTTATTTTTCAAGTTCTAAAGAAACTTTCATTGTAAAGAAAAGAGAAGCTTGGACAATAAATACAAATAACTCTTTTTGTGTTCCATAGAGGACGGAAAGTCACGGGCTTTGAAGGACGTGTGAGTAAATCATTTGTGAGTGAACCATTCCTTTAAGATCAGTTTGCCTCAGAGGGGCATTCGTTCACAGAGTTACGTCTCCACTGATGTGGCATCAGTTTCTTTAATCTCTTTCACTGCAGTCTCCTTCAGGTTAGGCTAGAGGTTAGCAGTCTAGTGGACTCTTAGTCCTTGTCCGTTTCTGTCATTCACAGTGCTTCCACCGTCTTGTTCCCTGTCCTCTCGTGTCAAATTCGAAAATTGATTGCCGTCTGATGTTTTCACATTTAATTAGTTCCTGTGTGACACAACCATGTCCACCACCCATTGCCCTTCGCACGACGATGGCATGGGCAAAGGGGAGATGCAGAGCTGCTGCAGGACGGCTCCTCAGATTCTTCATAAATAATATAATAGTCCCCTGCATCTACAGTCTGCTCTCTGTCTGTCAGGTGACACAGTCATTATAGCCTATTTAGACAGTCTGTGTGTGTGACTGGCATAGCAGTTCAGAGGTCTAGCACAAACAACACAGTTCATTTCCACCTTCTGAGTAACTGGGTTAGAGGGGTGATCAGGTGCCAAAACAAGTTTTGCCTTTCATCCTGAAACGCCGAATGTTTGTGGTATACCTCAACATCCAAATATTTAGTTTTTCTCCTCCATTTTGGCTCAGTGGAGCTGGAATAAATATTTCATGGCTCAGGGTTAATTTTTCTTTTTGTTGTATGAAGGTCATATTAAAACTGTTTTGGAAATGATTTATTCTTTTATAGCTTTTTGTGCCTTCATTTATTTTTTGCTACCTTTTGCATTATTTGTAATAAATATATTTGAAATTTACATATTTTAATATTGAAAGTCTGGGTCTGGGACAAGGTAAAAACAATAAAGTTTTAGACTCAATCCTAAAATATGTAAATTGAAATATATTAATAAGTTACAAAATATTAAAAATAGCTTATATAAATTTAGCAAATATACCAAATATTAACTGTACATTTTGAAAATTTTTAATTTAAACAGAGACAAAATTATGAGCCATTTTAATATCCATTGTTTGAAATTGAATTATAATTTTTTTCTTAAAATATTGAATATGCTTTAGTTTTTTTTTTTTTGTTTTTTTTTTTGTCATTTGCACAATGACCAACAAATATGCTTATAAAAAATCTTAGTTTATGTGGTTACTGAGAAATATATTTTGAAGAAAGAAAGAAGAAAAGAAAAAAAATTAAGGAAAAATCAAGGTAACGTCACTTTTGATCATTTTTTTATTGTGTGTTCTTTCCAGTGAAATTGTAATTAAGTTAAAATGTGCTAAAATGCAAAATATGAACATTATTAAATTGTGTGTATTTATGATACATAAAATTCTAGTTTTTAAATTAAGAGCAAGTAAGACAAGTAAGCAAGCACCTTAGTAAGACAAAGGTGCCAGCCATTTTGTTCCAAAATTGTTTAAAATGCCATTTACAACCACATAATAAAGATTTAATGCTTAAGTTGAAATATGATGGAAATAACAGAAATTTCCTGTAGTGCTGTCAAATGAGTAATTGCGATTAATTGCATCCAAAATAAGTTTTTGTTTACATAATATATGTGTGTGTACTGTGTATATTATGTATATATAAATAGACACTCATGCATGTATTTAAGAAAAATGTTATGTTTATCTATTAAGTATATTTATATATAATATAAATTGTATGAATATAAATATGTAAATGTAAATACATGTATATATTTTCAAAATAAATACTGTATGTGTGTGTATTTATATATACATAATAAATATAAACAGTATACACAAATATATTATGTAAACAAAAGCTTATTTTGGATGCGATTAATCACGATTAATCGTTTGACAGCACTAATTTCCTATTATGTTTGTATAACAACTCTTGGATAAAGTAAATCAACTACAGAGAGTGTGAAAAGTGTGTTTTAATGAGTTTAAGTGAGTTCGCAAGGCCAAAAGTACCCATAGTCGAAGAAACGGCCATTGTTCTTAATGGTCACAGTTTCAAACTCAGCATTTCTGCCCTTTTGACAGTACAGATCTAATACATTTATTGTTAAAACATTAGCTCTGACCATCTCCCTTGGTGGCTGGGAAAAGGCTCAGTATGATTTGTTTTGAAGTTCAAAGGCACTGAGTAAAGCAAGCTCTTTGGAAAAGAGAGATGGCAGAGGGCAAAGCCAAAAAAAAAATGAGACGAGACTTCCTTTGGCAAACTCAATAAAACTAAAAAATACTCTTTTATTTGCTGAAAGCTTAGAACATGTCACTTCACTCACCATAGTAAAACAAATTTATCGTGGTCTAATCTTTTGTCTGTCAGGGTAAGAGCAATTGAGATTTTCACATCTTCAAAACTGATACTTCGCATTACATTGCATTAATTGAAAGCCCACACTAATCCTCCGGTCTCAGCTACGAGTTTAAGTAATAAATCTATTCTGTTCAAAATGTAATGGCTCATTATTTTTTCAAGTAACTGAATAAATGAATATCAAGCAAGACGCTCTTAGTCCTCCAGCACAATTAGGGATAACACTAGTCCATTTATAAACGGACGATTGACTTCTCCTTAATTCAGAGGCTATTTACTAAACTGCTTATATCAGTCATGCTGCACTGTTTCAGAGCACAAAGTGCATAAAGCTGTCATAAAGAAGTGATTACATGCAGTTGTCATCATTTAAAGTTATCTGTCTCAGTTATACAATTAAAGGAATAGTTCACCCAAAAATTAAAATTTGCTCACTCTCAGGCCATAAACGATGTAGGTGAATTTGTTTCTTCATCAGAACAGATTTGGAGAAATTTAGCATTACATGACTTGCTCACTAATGGATCATCTGCAGTGAATGGGTGCCGTCAGAATGAGAGTCCCAACAGCTGATAAAAACATTACAATAATCTACAAGTCAAGTAATTATTAAACCACCAACCATCCGCAATCCAGTTAAAACAAATGCCAAATGCACTGACAGTTAAAAGAAGTCATTGTGATTCTTTTCAGACTTCAGTAAATCAGGTTTATTATGGATTGTGCACAGTGCAAATTGCATTCAATGTTAAATGTTTTATGAAGTGGGCGTGTCTGCACGGTTTCCTCATTTGCATAATTCTTTTAGTGAATTGGGTGTAATTCTTTTAGACAGGGTGTGCAAATAAACAACCGTATCAGCAGGTGTAATTTCCCTTGCCTTGTATCTTTATATCTCTGGTCTAGTCTCACCTGACCACCTTGCTCTATTTGGGGGACAGTATTGCTGATTGGGCCCCCAGATATACATTACCCAGGTCCTCTTTGGGAATGCCTCCTTGCCACAAATGCAATCTAATATTTTGTTGGGGGTGCTGCAATTTTCCCTGGGATATATATCTGTATGGCAGGAGCGAATGGATCTTAAGCTGCACAGTCTATTATATAGTGTATTAGGCCTGGCAAGGGCTCAGGCCATCAGAGCCTTGTGCACTTTATCACGATAATGAAAAATCTGCTGAGAGGCTTAGGACCGCACCTTGCTTTTTGCACATCTCCTGAATTTCCCACAATGGGACAGCACAGGGTCCCTCCTGGGCAGGCTGTTGTAGAGGCAGGTGGCATGAGTATGCAGTAAAAACAAAAATCTTATAAATAAGACATTGGTATCACTAGCTTTTGATTTGTAACATGGATATACCTGATCATCCAATAGAAATGTCCTGGAAATCACATTTCAGATTTTTTTTCTATGAATTCAATTTTATTCTAGTCTGTTCTATTCTATTAATATTAAATATTAATATTAACATTAGCAACAACAATTTATTATTATTATTATTATTATTATTATTAAACAGTAATAATACTACTATTAATGAATAAATAAATAAATAAATATTATTGTATATTATAACTATTATATTAAATATTAATATTAACATCAACAACAAAAACAACAATTTATTATTATTATTATTATTAAACAGTAGTAATACTACTATTATTAATAATTGTTGGCTCTATTAAATATTATTATCATTATTATTATTATTATTATTATTATCACTTAGACAAACAAATGAATAAATAAATATTATTATTATTATTATTATTACTATTCTATTAAATATTAATATTAACATTAACAACAAAACAACAATTTATTATTATTATTATTATTATTATTATTATTATTATTATTGTTGTTGTTAACAACAACAATGACAGTAATAATACTACTATTAATAATAATTACTAGCTCTCTTAAATAATAATAATAATAATAATATATTGCTTAAACAAACAAACAAACAAATAATAATAATAAGAATTATTATTATTATTATTATTATTATTATTATTATTTATTTGTTTTGACTTTGTTGTTGTTCCTAATATTAATATATGATTGTTAATATCTTATATTTCATAATATGCTTTATCAAAAATAGATTTAAATAAAACAATGCATTTGTTGATTAAAGAGATGAGGTACAGTTGTTGAGCCTGCTGACTTATTAGAGCTCACGTTTCTTTCAGAATACTTTATTTGCTTCAGCAGAATAAAAATTCCATTAATGTGTAGATCTTTAAAAACTTGGGAGACAAGTGTTAATAGCCTTTTGTGCTTTTTAAGTGAATTTCTAAATGAATTTAAACAATATTAAATGGACGTGCCTCAGGCTGCCAGTGTGCACATATTCAGGACTGGGCTGCAGAGTCAAGCTGTTCTTTGCATTGAAGATAATAGAAATAGAGCTATCTAATGATGATGAAACATGAAACAAGTCATTTTATGATACCAGACACTATTCTTTAAAATATTCAAAAGGGGCTATTTTAATTGTATACTCTTTGCATGTGTTCCTGTAGCTCAACTGGTAAAGTATAGTGCTAGTGATGGCATGGTCATGGATTTGATTTTAATTTTCAGGGAATGGACTTATAAAATGTATAGATAAAACACACAGAATGTAACTCTACATTATCATAATTCCTGTGCAGATAAATGCTTGACCCAGCCGTTCCAGAACTTTGCTTTGCCAACTGTAAACAATCACTGACATATATTTGTATTGTTTGAGCCTTTTTTTAATCCACCTATCCCAGCATTTCTGTCAGTGATCAGGTGGAATTTTTCTCTCTCGTGACCCAGGATTGTTCATCTACATTTAGTTCCGCAGGGTTTTACAGCGCCAGAAAATGGGTCAGATTTGTGGAGCATGACTGGATCAAAATTGTTCCTGGACTCTATATCATTTATAACTATGCTGCGGGCAAACAGTGCAGTTTGGGCTGTCTCTGTGGCCATATACATAATTATTTAGTCCATTCAGGCAAACATTGTACTTAGGTGTTATTTAGACACTGAGAGGGCAAAAGTATATACTGGATGCCTTTAGCCAAACTTCTGGACCACTTGGATATTTTATTGTAAAACTATATGTAACTATTGTAAAAAAAAGTCTTAGACTGACTTACAAACAATGGCACAATACTGAAAGTAATGTACCAGTTCTTAAACCAATAGATGACTACATTCATAGAGTTGAATTGTCTGTTTGCACTGACAGATTTTACAAAACTGAAGAAAAGAAATGGGACAGTAAAAGAGAGAGAAAGTGATTAATTGAGC
The DNA here is from genome assembly GCA_039654775.1 of Spinibarbus caldwelli. Taxonomy (NCBI): domain Eukaryota; kingdom Metazoa; phylum Chordata; class Actinopteri; order Cypriniformes; family Cyprinidae; genus Spinibarbus; species Spinibarbus caldwelli. The sequence goes on along the minus strand of CM077256.1, from coordinate 9,710,492 downwards.
AGATATGAAAAACTAACAGAGTGAAATAGTGAATTAAAGTGAGTGTGTGAGAAAGAGAGAGTTTGGGTTGAATAACGGCTACTCAGTGTATTTTCTGTTCGCCTCCACCTCCCCTTTCCATCTCTCAGCTGAACGGTAATCAAAGGAAGTCTATCAATGGCAGGCTAAGATGAATGGAAGCCTCTGAAGTCCATGTCAACACAAAGAGCAAGTGAATGGGTAATAATTAAAACAGAAACCGAGATCTTGCCAACTTGAAACACAGAGGACGGGGGTACGGGACAAATCTTTTCATTAACCTTACAGAAACACCATATTAACCCTGATTTTCCGCAGCAAAGATGAAACCTGATTAGCACCACCCAAAATGAGTTAGAAATGAGATACTGGGTTTTTTTTTTTTAGTATTGTGCCACAGCATAGTGGGATCTGAATTCTGAGACCATACAAAATCTGATATTAAAAAAAAAAAAAAAAATTAAGTAATTCACAAGATTCTTCCCAGAATTATTATTAAAAAAAAAAAAAAAAGACAATTTTATTTATTTTTTTAATTTTTTTATTTATTTAAGAAATTTTCACTCTATTTATTTATTAAATAGAAAAATGCAACGTATAAGCATTTTCCCTAGTGGTCTGAGATTTTTAGACCCTCACATGCTTTCTTCTCTAATAGAACTGATCAGACACACAATTTCAAACATAAATGTCATGGACCAGATGATGAATATAAACTTTTGGGGCCAGTGTCCCCCCCAGGTGTCATATGGATCCAGCCCCCATGGTCTACTAATTTATTAAGCAGAATAATGAAATATCTCTGAAGAGTTACATCTTTGGGCGATTTCCTGCACCAGATTCAATTAAGTGCTCATTTGAGACCTAGTTTATTAGAAACATCATCCTGACCAGTTGATAAAATGGGACAGCGGCAACCCATTTCTATGCTTTGAATAATAAAGTGAATTTCATTTACAGGAATTACATGTATTTCTTAATGGTTGACTAATGCTTTCATCAGACTATAGGATGATAATTCTCTCATAAATGAGAGTATTTTGGTGTAGAGCTTGATGCATGTAAACATATCCTTTTTAATATCTTGATTTCAAAATTCAATATTGACTTTTATCGCTTTAAATCTATAACTAAAAACACATACTATACTTAAATACTGTATGTAAGTTAAAACAAATCATTGTGATTGGTTTGGCTTGGTAATAGCGCTATATTTTTTTGACGTGAGTGTAATACATATAAGTGTCAATTGCAGTGGTGTGGAAATTACCTTACGTATATTAATATAACCTGTTCAGGCCACATACAAATACAGCAGGACATTATATGATCCTAATTTACAAAGCCATGGCAAAATCCATTAGAGCTTTCTGTTCTCTGAGAGATGGATATGTATAGACCAAAGGTTATACTGCCTTTGTTCTGTCAAGGACATGGGTGACCTGACTTGATTTCATAGATAATTTCTACAATAGGCAGTGCTGGCCAGTCTAATGGATCCAGCCTCTAAAACTGATTTCCTTTAGGACAGCCGAGTCGTCTCTGTGACTCCAGAAATTAAGACCCTCTCAATAGATGTGCTGTGGGTTTCTTGTTTCCACTCCGAATGTCTCTCGTATTATTTAGTATTTCAGTCACTCATACCTTCTTCCAACCACAAGGTTTAAATTAGGTGTGAAAGAAATACATCCTAATGTTAGACAGCACTGTCTGCAATTATTTTTCCTTTAGTGACGTCAATGTGACGTTACCAAGCATTATTTGTGGTGTAGATAAATGGAGGGAGATTATAAGAGAATAATGATTTAAATCTAGGCCCATTCATCACACACACAACTATTGTATTGCTTCAGAAGTCTTGGGATATAATGTATTAAAGAAATAGTTCACCCAAAAGTGAAAATTTGCTTAAAATTTACTCAACCTGATGTAGTTGAATTTGTTTATTCACCAGAACATATTTGGAGAAATTTACCACCAGTAGATCCTCTGCAGTGAATGGGTGCCGTCAAAATGAGAGTTCAAACAGCTGATGAAAACATCATAATAATCCACAAATTAGCCAAATTATGAGTCCCTAATTCATAATAACACTTTTTCCAGTGAAAATGTCCATCCCCTGTTGTCTTCTCACATCAAAGTCTGCCAACTGTTTTGGATCATTTTCATTGTAAACAGTACTTGATATGTGCGTATTTCTCTCCTAATTCAGGCGAGATTACTTTTTCACTGGAAAAACCAATATTATGGATAGAGGACTCTATTTTAGCTTAGGGTCAGTACATTTTCATTTTTGGGTGAACTGTTTCTTTAAACATTTATTGTGCCAGGATATTTTTCAATATTTCTCATCATTTGTTTCACAGAGGACATAAAGTCACATGAGCTTTGGAACGGCATGAGGGTGTAAGTAAATGCATTTGCTGCTTAAAGAAAGGCTTTTATTGTAAACTCAGTCGGTGGTTCAGACTCAAGCCTTTCTTAATTAGAAATGAATATGTATCCAAGTGCTCACTGGCTAGCTGCTAAAGTGTAGTCTCACTCATACCAGGGCCTATGGCATGGCAACCTAGGGGATGTTAATTTGCTGACATGTTATGAGCCAAGCCTACTGCTGGGACTGTCACCTTGGAAGGACAAAATGAACGATGATAAACAATGCAGGATTTATTCAGGCCGTTTTTACTTTAACCTTTTGACAGGAATACACACTGACATTTGTCTGTCATGATTTGAGAGAGAATAACATTTTTCTTTTTTCATTTTTATGGAATACTGTTACATAAATGTTTATAATTTAATTACAAATCTGTAGTTTTTTTAAACAATGAAATTAACACATTTAAATATAACGTTGTATAATGTAATTATGTACTTTACACAGTAGTTTTCTAAAGAAAATTTTTGCAAAAATTCAATAAATGTGTTGCATTAGCTTATTTTAAATAAAGCGAGCACGTAGCTAAATTTTTTATAGTGTATATTACAGTTATCATGAGTAAAATGTATGAAATTTTGTGGAAAAATGTAAAGTTTTTATTGTGACAAAAAAGTATTGTGTTGCATTAGCATTTTAATTAAATAAACTGAGCAAGTAGCAAGATGAGTGCATATTGCATCTAATGTATTATGAGTAAAATGTATGCTGGGGAAAGAATGAAAAAAGTTTTAGACTTTGCTGTTCATCCATGTGTTCAATTCTATGTCCAGAGGCAAAAACACAAGTATACTTGTTATTTACATTTAAATTATTTAAATTATAAACCTGTATAATTTAAGTGTGTAAATGATTTTTTAAACAGTACAAAATTGTGACAAAAATTAAAAAATTTTTGGCAATTGCTAATTTTAATTAAAAGTTGACAAACAAGAAAAATAATTTCTTTTGAGTGTACAATGCTGCTGTCATCAGTAAAATTGATGAAGTTAGGAGAGAAAATTAAAAAGTTTCAAACTTCGCCGCTCATCCATATGTTCAAATTTCATGTCCGGAGGCAAAAACACAAGTATATCCATTTCTTACATCCTATATTGGTTCATTCTCCACTGCCCATACAACCGATGATCTATTGCTTATATATGTACCTAGTCAGGCTGTTCCTGACACAAGATGAAATTGGTCTTCGCTAACACATTTTGAACTCCATCTAAAGATAGAACCTCTGGCAATTTCAGAATGGTTGCAAACAGTAGAACTGGAATATCATTTTACACAGTTTTCACCGCTATCAACATTCTCATTTTAAACCATCTTTTAGATGTTCAGGCCATGAAAGTCTTCAGTTAAATGGGTCAATCTACATGAGCAACATAATATTTTTCTCTGGGAGGTTGTTAGATTATCTCAGTATTTTAATATCACCCACAGCCTGTTTAATTATAAAGGGACAACCAGCTTCTAATGACAAGAACATTGCTTTATTATCACAGAGTTGTCATTCGAAACAGAGCTTTTAAATAATTAGCAAGTGGTGTGCACCATTGATTCAAAGGAGCCATCTCAAAAGAGACGGTTAACCAAAGCTCTCCCATGAGCTTGGGCTGAAAGCTCTGCAGGATTCAGGTTAAAAGGGCAGCGAATCAGGTCGGATAGAAATGAGTGTTTGTGACCCGCTGTCGTATCATGAGATCCCTTTGAGCAGAGACGAGAGCTAGAACAGATGATAAGTACAAAGGTTGGGAACTATTAATTCACACAGCACAGGGTTCCTTTAATTAAAACTGTGAGCACTAGGTCTCTCCATGAGTATGATATGACAGTCAGAAAAGACAAAACATTTGTAGAGCTAGACCCAATTAAAATGGACACATGTAAACTTATTCAAAATAATCCAATAACCAGCAACCAGAAACACTTGAAGAAAAAAAAAATATCGGAACCCATTTCCAAGTAGTGATTCAAATTAATAACAATATATTTTTTGATTAATCATCTTTAATGTGCAACGTTTAGTTACAGCTCTTCAATTATAGATTTGATAGATTAGGACAGACCCTGGATTCCTGATATCACTGCTACTCTTCGATGCGATAAAACAGACAGAACAGTATAGTACACGTAATACTCATAGGTTAATTAACATTGTGCTAGCAACTTGATAAAATCACCTCATTTGATTTGGATACACTCAGTGCAGACAATGTACTTGTGATTGTGTGTTAACCTACATTAACTTACATCTTTCATGTTGCAACCACATTCAGTACCACACTGACAGGCTCGCAACAGAATACAGAGTATAAAAACGGATATATATTTTCAGTTGTTCGCTGTTGTTTGCGGGCGGGCAGTGAGTTAACGTAATTGTTTATTAGCCTGTTCAGTTGTTAACTGATGGAATTTCAGACTGCCAGCCACTCTGTGGTGTCTTTCTCCATCGCCTTTCCCCCTCTCCCGCCAGGCTGTGAAGCCCTTGGCTCAAGGTGACCAGCAGCATCTGGGACAATTTGCAGCCCTGAAACGATGCTTCAGAGAAATGCAATGATATGAAGGTGTGACAGTGCAGGTGTGAGTAATTGTTTTATTGTGAGCGTGTCTGTAAATGTGTGCATTTCCTTTCCTCCTTCTGTCTAGTCCTTTGCTTTGTTTCTCTGGCACTGTGATAATACACTGTAAAAATGATTTTGAAGTTATAAATAAAGATTATTGGGGGAAAAATACTATTTCAGTCTTTCTACTAGTATTTCTACTAGTAGAAATAGTTCGCCCAAGAAAAAAAAATTGATGATCCAACTACATCATGGTGAGCATTACATCACTCTCACCAATGATCCACTGCAGTGAATGGGTGCCGTCAGTCCAAACAGCAGATAAAAACATCACAATAATCCACAAGTAGTCAATACCTCTTCAGTCTTGTGAAGCAAAAAGCTGCATGTTTTCCATAAACAAATCCACAATTAAGACATTTTTAACTTACTGTTACTTGAGTCCTCTACCTATATTTCTTGCTCCAGTTGTCTCGTCTGAATTAGGAGATAAATATGCAAAGATGAAGGACCATTTACAAGCAAAAAAAGCCCAAAATAGTTCTAAAAGTTTTTTTTTTTGTGAGAAGACAATAAGGGATGGACTTTTTTCACAGGAGGAAGCAATATTATGGATAGAGGACTCATATTTTAGCCAGAAGCAATGGTTTAAAGTTAAAAATGTCTCAATTATGGGTTTATCGCAAAAATGCAGCTTTCCACTTCACAAGACTGGAGAAGTGTTAATTACGTGTGGATTATCGTGATGTTTTATCAGCTGTTTGGACGCAGAGGATCCACTGGTAAGCTAGTGATATAATGCTAAATTTCTCTGTTCTGATGAAGAAATGTCAAGTATCAAACATCTTGGATGACCTGAGCGTGAGTACATTTTCAGCAAATTTTAATTTCTGGGTAAACTATTTCTTTAATTCAGTGTGTTAACTTGACGTTTCCTTGTAATTATTTGTAAAATTGACTTGCAATTACTGAGTGAAATTTTTTCAGTCTTTTTTTTTTTTTTGCAGTATAGTGTCTATGATAAAATCATAAAAATACCACTCTTATTAACACTTGAGTGGAAATGGATGCCCTGGGTGATTCCAAGGGGGCTGAATGGCAAACAAATCCTTAAAATGATCAAACACATTCAAATGAACGTGATTTATTAATGTTTCGAAAACAAGCGTCGGCCTAGTCATTCCATTGCATCTTTTTCATGGCTGGATGAGACTAGGCCCCCTTGACTTTTAAATGCATTTCATTTTTCACCACAGCTACCTGTGGCGTTGATATATTGCTGCTTATTTCTACCAGAGGAAGATCCCTAGCCTCCCTTGATGTTTTTATATGCATGTATTGAATCATTTATCAACTCGCAAGATCATTCAATAATATGCTTTTCAGGAACACAGAGAAATAAGACTTTGCTGGGATGATGATGATGATGGCTTTAGCCTGCCTCTCCTTTTTTATGAAAATGAAATGTGTGTCGTTCTGCAGCAGGCCTCTTTTTTGATGCCACGGAACTGGCAGAAACATTATGAAAGAAGTACAATTATCCTGCGGTACATAAATCTATCTGTGCACGCTGGCAGTATTGAAGATTAAATCACTTCTGCCGCGCTATGAACTGTAATACGGCAATAACAAAGAAAAGCTTGTGATGAAAAAATGTAAAGTTTCTCGATGTTTAGATTCTCAAACGCTCCTCACTCGCCGCTTGAAAAGAAAGCTCCTTATCGGGAGATAACAAAAGCCTTACAGCATAATTACCCCAGCCTAGGTCACCTTGGGCGTCGTGAGAACGCCGTGCGGTGGAGACAGCCGACATAATGAAATCCTAGAGTAAAGGACACTTTTTGGTAACACGTCCTTCTGTATAATCACTCCACAGAGTTGCTTTAATGAGACTCTTATGACAACCTCAAATGAGCCTCATGAGCTCATAAACATTCAGATATTGTAGCTTAAATTCCAACTGAAGGAAGTGTGGTTTCTCATTTCCTTGTTGTTTCTCTTCTTTTCCATCCGTTGTGCCATCCCTCTCTCGCTCTTTCACACTCTGGAGCATCGCAAGTTTATTTTGAGGCACAGACAGATTTCCTCGTGGGTATGTGAGGTTCAGTATGCAGGTCAAACAGACTTGATAGCAGTCATCCAACGCCAACAGCGAAACTGCCCTAAACCTGATCATATGGGTGGCAGCACACATTTTTTTGGATATTATTAAAGTAATGCGTCTTTCCGCCGTGTCACAACTGCAAACAGCCAATCCCTGTTAAAAATACGCCATGGCTCTGCATATAAAAGGCAGTGTTCAAAGAGTTATATCCGTCAGCCATCTAAAGAAGACAGCAGTTACAAAGGACTAACTGATGGTCCTTTGTGATTTATTAAAGTGTGAAGATCCTTGATGATGCTAATATTAGAGTACTATTCAATTTGCTCTTCTTCAAAAGCCCGCTCACAGCAGAGAGAGAGAGCGAGAGGAGATTGGACATTGAACGAGAGACAGAAAGGGAACGTTAGAGCCTGAAAAATCCACTTATATAGCCCTGCTGTTAAAATAAAAAATATCGGACAATATGTCTAAAGTGTTTACAAAATTCAGTATCATAGAGAATTACATAGGGTATAATACCAAATGTACTTCAAAATCAACACTTCATATAGATTAGTGTCTCAGTTCGACTTCTCTACTACAATCTTTGAAGAAAAAATATTTCACCCAGTCCAATACATATAGCAATATATGTGGACTAAAGAGATAAGAACAGCTAATCATTTACAGTTCTACATGTCCATTCATTCCTTCGTTCAAAATTTAGAATGGATTTCACTATTTCCTTAAATACTTCCCTTAATTATTACATTATTGCACTTTAAAAAATAAAATATTAAATTAATTTTAAATAAAATAAATAATTAAATAACAAAAACAAATCAAAACCAGTAACATGGTTTGTGTTTCTGCTCAAGTTAAAGGCGAAGTTATTTTATTGGTCAGTAGAAGCTTGTAGGCCAAATAGTTTATAATTGGCACATGGAAGGACAAGTTCACACCTCTGATTCCAGACTGGAAATTCTGCCCCATGTCATGGGCACAATAGGGCTGCTGTGAACCACCCTGCTGCCTGGAACAGGCACTAGATGGTCATTCTGTAGGTGTGTGGGTGCCCTATACCCTCCATATACACTGTCACTGGGATGTCCCATGCAGGGGAAGATGTTGCATAATTCGGCAGGTCCATATGACAGTGGGCTCTGGTAGACTGGCAGCTCTGGGTAGGAGTAGGGTCTATGTACCAAACTGGACGCCCTTCTGACAGCTGCCACGTTGTGGAAAATCGCCTCCTTGTAGGAGGGAAGCCTTGTGGACTGGCTGTGTCTGAGCTTCTGACTTTTCCTGGAGTTTCGCTGGAAGGCGTGAAGGTAGTTGTGATCCATGGGTTGGGCGTAACACAGGGTGTTCCTCACCCGTCCGTGTACGTCCACGCAAGGGAATAGATCAGGTATAGTTACTTGCGAGGATGCTGCGGCAGTGGGTCTGTCACCTGGGATCCGAACTCTGTCGGGGCCCCAAGTGGCTTTCAGGAACGAAGGTCTGCGATGAAGCTTCCTTTTCCCTATCAAAGGTATTTCATCGAATGCGGGGTCGAAGTACGTTTTGACGCAGGAATTACAAGCTGTGTCTGCGGCTGCAAAAGGATTTTCACTGAAGGATGAGGATAGGTGGTTTTCAGCATAACTGTTTGCTTCGTTATGACACGTTGATTGGTCTTTATAATCGTGAAGCCCTCTTAGATCCATGGACTCCACCAAGAGATTCTGGGGTCTCTTTTTCCGCCTGACGGCATCTGAGAAATCGCTGTGACAAGGCTTGTGGTGTTCAGTGTAGATGTCTCTATATGGAACAAAGGAAGATCCAGGATGGGCCAGATCGGATGGAGGATCATGCATGGCTAGATGAGGTGTGCTCAGACTGGAAACAGGAAGCATACCGTCATAGAGACCCCTGGTCCTGGCGGGAAGCGTGTAGCGAAGTGGAGTGGGCCGTGTTAAGACTCTGTGGTTTACCATTGGTGGTGGGCTAGTGGTTTTGGTGAGTTGCGTGAAAGGTGGAGTTATGGAACGCTGCATGTGAGGTATGTGGTTCTCCGTGACGTTAGTAATGTAAGAGAAGTGACCAGGAAATTTTTCAGTTGTGGTCACCAGTGGGATACGTGCTGGCAGGCTGCCGCTGTGTCGGCTCCAGTTCTCAATGGTCTTGGTGGCGTTATCCAATGAGTTTTCCACTTTGGCTGAGGAGACAATGTCCTTGGCTGTCTGCAGCATTTTCAGCATGTTGGCCTGGGCGTAATTGGCCGTGATATCTGGATTCTGTATGCTGGTAGATCTGCCAATATCTTCTACGCCATTAAAACAGCTGTATATGCCCTGAAATGTAAAGCGTCATAATGTCTAGTGAACAATGATTGTGGATTCCTACACTGAAAAGTTATTTTGTGGGCGTTTCATTGAATTCATTCATGTCACGGCAGTATTTTCTCTATTATAATGACTAATATACCAGAGAGAAAAATATCAGTTAAGTTTCATGTCAAAGTTTAATATGCTTCCTTATGTTGAATTATTTGACTATTTTCACTAAAATTATGTACTTATAGAGATTTATATTTTAACTTAATTTACCTAAACATAACAATCAACTTAAATGGAACAGACTGTGTATTATGATTAGGGCTGGGTCAAAATATTTTACCAATGTAAAATGCAGTGTACCCCAATTCTTAAAACAAATGACTCTAATGAGTCAGTTCTTTTAATGAATAGTTCAAAAAGACGAGTTTGAATCAATCTGAAACACTGTTCTACACAATTTGCATAATTTGCAGAGAAAGAATTTTTTTTATCAGAAAACATTGTCACACTTCATTTTAAGGTCCAATTCTCGCTATTAACATACCATTAACTATGACTTTGGCATCAATAAACTCCTAATTTGCTGCTTATTAATAGTTAGTATGGTAGTTGTTAAGTGTAGGATTAGAGATGTAGAATATGGTCAAGCAGAATATGTGCTTTATAAGTACTAATAAACAGTCAATGTTAATAATAGGCATGCTAATAAGCAATTAGTTAATAGTGAGAATTGGTCTCTATACTAAAGTGTTACCAAACATGCAAATTCAAGAAACATTTCTTCTTATTATTGTCAATTTTGATGAAAGGAACATTCAAAAGTACAGGATTTATTTGAAATAGAAATCTTTTGTAACATAAATGTCTTCGATCAATTTAATGCATCCCGTAGGTGAATAAAAATGTCTTTAAATATATTTTGAAACAGTCTTTTTTATTGAATTAAAAAACATTCTTAGAAACTTTTGAATGGTAGCGTATGTAAGCAAAATGGACATACTGAAATATACTCAAATTAACTAAAATCAAACCAAATCAAAACTGGAACTGAATCGAATCAGAATCTTTATAGATACCCAGCCCTAATTATCATTGCATTGTCTGAATTTAAAAAAAAACTGTATTGAAATGTAAATTAGAAATGCAATCTTACCCTGCTAATGGCCAGCAGGAAGTCTAAGTGATCAGACTTGCGGACAGAGTGCCTCAGTTTCCAGTAAAGTAAATGTTCCCAAGCAAAGACCAGCAGACTGAGGCCCATGGCCACGAGCAACATGTAGAAAACACCTGCCATGTTGTCTATGTCTAGTTTGGAGCTCATGACCTCGTTTTTCTCATTCTGGCATATTCCAGACAGCCATACTGTCTCCAGTCTCTGTGTGTCCCCTGCATGAAAGGAAACAGGGTCAGGAACAATGCCAGAAACAGCGGCAGTCAAAGACTACTCAACTATGACAGAAACAAGTGGATACTGCAAGAACCACATATGCGCTCTGCTCCAAAACCTAGAAAGCTGCCTACCTAGAAGGCCATTGCAGAAAGCATTAAAAAATAAAATATTAAATTAAATTAAATTAAATTAAATTAAATTAACAATACAATTCAATAAAAATATGCACTAGGCAGCAAGGTAGCTCACTAGATTTTAAAACAGAGTCAGTTTCTACTGTTCAGTGGTTTTCTTATGCCTGTAGCTTGCATTGACATTTCATACGTAACCTCTCAATTCTCAGCACATTGAGTTTTTTTACAGTAAGATGGGAATGTGATAGCTTCCATGCTGGGGCAGAGGATATTAAGTGTGAACCAGTTCCGGTCCCCCAAGTGCAATTTACCATCTCCCAGGAACTGGAGGAGAGCCAGGTCTATGGGGCGCTTCCAGCGGGAGTCCTTCTGCAGAGCAATGCCGTAGCCTGTGGTAGCAAACACCTTCCCACTACCAATGGTGACCAGCTTGCAACCCTCGTCCTTGCCAGCCATATAATTAAGAACTGCTGCATCATATATGAAGGCGTCCAACTTCCTACACAGAGGACAGAAATGAGCCCAAGGCAAATGGCTTAATAATTACACGTAATTATGTCAAGTAAATAATTAGCACTTTTTAATTTATGCTCCTTTTTTCCTTGACAAATGGTGAACGATACATTATTTATGCTTAGCTGTTTCCCACCAGTGTTTCACTGACCTTAGATCTCTGCAACTTGAAAATATCTAACAAAATTGCTTCTAAATGATGCCTATATAATGACCAATGGAATAAATCTCATTACAGATTATTAACCAAACATTTCACTAACATAAAAGTACCATGTTTTTGGACATGTGCTATAATGGTAGTATCATAGTTTTTTTGGAAGCGTCTTGAAATACCATGTAAATAGTACCACCATAGTACTTTTTTTAGCAAGTTCTTCCACACAACCACACACACATAAAGTATTATTGCTGAAGCCCACCCTGTTTTAAGGCTGTTGAGAGCTTCTTCCACTCCCTTCTGGTTGTATTTTATCATGTGGGTGTGCATGTCAGGGTAATTGCTTCGAATGTTCCTCTCTGTGCTTCCGTTTGGGACCGTCCCGAAGCGAAAAGGAGGATAATGTTCCTGGGGTTTTTGAAACTGAAACAAAAAGGAATAGATGGCATTTCAATTGTTTAGCTGAGGCAGGTTTCAGCTTAACCTTAATAGTGTAGATCAACACAGATTATATGGACTTTACACAGAATCACCTACTGCCCGGATGGTAGTAACCTTGGATAAGGATATCAAAAGTACTGCTTTTTTTATTTTTCTGTTCACTGATTCATGCATTTGGACTGTTGGCAATAGTTTACTCATATTTATGCACATTAGAATGAATAAGGAATACATTTTTATTCAAAGCTTCTCAAATTCTTGCCTACAATGCATGAGATGGAGTCAGAAGGCAGGATGTTCAACAACCCAGAAATATGCATTCCATAACACTACTATATTATGTTGCTTCTAGCATCTATTAGCATGGCTCCAAGCACTTGTGTTTGTGTTTTTTTTTTAATCTATGAACCATTAATCTTTTGTTGTTCTTCCCTGAGGTCCAATTCATATCTTAGTTGCATAATTTTATGGATTTCTGTCGCTTATAGTGTTTTCTTATGAAAAACAATGAACAAAAATGTTAGTGATCCTGAGATTATCTTTGAGACAGGGAACTTTGATAGGTGCCAGCTATTTATATTTCAATCAAGCTTTTGTCTTGATGCTGAATTTCTTAAATTTTTGACAGAAATGTACTTCCTGGCTTACGAACAATTAAAAAATTGCTTAGCTCTTGTATAAAAAAGTTGACAGATCATCACAGTATGACATTTCATGGTTGGTTTCAAATCTTGTTGAATATTCAACATACTAAATATGGATACTGTGTGTAACCAGGCCTTTCCTTTCAACTTTCTTTCAGAACTTTTTTGCAATAATTGCTATTACACAAACAAAACACATCAAAAGGTATCCAAATACAGAATCACTGTCATACAGCTCATTTACAATTACATAACACTTACCTTTTTGTCACTAAGTCCAGACACAGTGTCAATGTACTGCTCTTGGATCATGAAGGCAGCTAAATTGGCTGTGTAGCTGGCGAGGAAGATGACAGCAAAAAAAGCCCAGACCAGGACCATAATTTTGCTGGTCGTGCCTTTGGGGTTTTCAATAGGAACAGAGTTGTTGAAGACGATTCCCCACAAGAGCCAGACAGACTTCCCGATGGTGAAGGTTGGACCCCCAGGGGCTATAAAAGAGGTACATTGATAGCATACATAAAATAAAATGTAATTATAATAATTAATATGAATATAAAATAATATGATTAAATTATATATAATCAAAAGTTTTAACGAATACAATAAAACAAAGGTGATAGAACAAAAGATTTCTATTTATCTAAATGCTTAAATAAAAACATCACAGATTCCACACTGATTACAAGAAATGTTTCTTAAGCACCAAATCAGCATATTAGAATGATTTATATAATACACATATGCACGTCCTATATAACAGATGTTCTGTCTCTTTCGATTGAATTAGTCACAGATCAGTCCACATGGGCAAACTTTCTTTTCTAGTTCCACCTTGACATCAGTTCTTAATGTGGTTCTTGTGTCTCACACACAGCCACAGAAAAGCCAAGCAATCAATCAAAGTCAAATTAGCAAAGCGACAAACGTTAATTAAACCTCAGAAAAATGACCTTTTACACTAGGAGACAAGTACACACCCTGTCAGCTCGGTTTATGTGGATTGATTAGGCTGCTTCCACAACTATTCTTCCTCTCCCAGAGCTTTGTGTCTGATAGAGAGAATACTGTTTGAAAAACCAAGGCTGACCTTTGGCACTGACAAGGCTCCGGTTGTACCCAACAGGGCTGAAGTACTCAAACACGAATACGGTGACTGCCACAACAGTCAGGCACATTACGAACATCATAACCCACACGGCTGGACTGTAAGGCTCTGCAAGACAGAGAGAAAGACATGCTTTGGTTCAAAGAAGTCAAAATACAAAAATGATCTAATTAACTGACTAAGATCTTGTACATAATTTGTAACTTGTTCTTGTTTGTGATGTAAATGCTGTGCAGTTAGCATAAATAATGAACAAATTAGCAGTTTAGCAGAGTCAAAATGCCTTTCTTTGGGTGCAGAGTTTGCGATTCAGAAGAAAATGTTTTCCCTGTCTAGGATTTATTCTTCATTTAATTAAAAAGTTGAATTTAATCACATTCTAATCAAAACCACCACTGGTAGGAAATATTTAACACTGCCTGCAAGCATCTCTCATAGTCTATGTAAGGGTGGTCTCTGAAATAGATGGCTAATGATGACTTCTCACCCAGGAAGGCAGAAGGTGAAACTGTTCCATTGCTTCTGGCCACCATAACACTAATCCCAGTCTCTACGAACGGCACTGAAAAGTCAACGATCTCTGACCGCTCCTCATTGATGGTAAGCGAGCCAATTGCCATATCTGCACGCTTGTAGAAGACCTTGAACAAGGAGAAAGTGAGTGAAAATTTTTGGCAGTCATCAGTGGCATACTGAAATAATGAAGACCCCCGTACTCATTCAACATACTGCTTTTCGCATACTATATTGTAGACATATTAGGATGTATAGAATATCACCATGCAGCATTAAAGCCTAGTAAACAATGTACTGTATGTTAGCCAATTTGAAGTAGAACATTACAAATTTTGGAGTTAGTAAATGTTTTTTTTATTCAGCACAGATTTCAATTTCAGATAAATGCTGTTCTTCTGAACTTTCTATTTATCAAAGAAACGTGAAAAACATTTACTCAGCTATTTTCAACAAAATAATAATAATACATGTTTTTTTGAGCTGCAAATCAGACTATTAGAACGATTTCTGAAGGATCATGTGCCTGGAGTAATGATTCTAAAAATTCAGCTTTGAAATCAGGAATAAATTTTAAAATATATTCAAATAGAAAACAGTTATTTTAAATAGTAAAAATATTTCAGAATTTTACAGTTTTTGCTGCACTTTGGATCAAATAAATGCAGGCTTGGTGAGCAGAAGAGAATTGTTAACATTAAAAACCTTAGTGTTCAAAAACTTTTGACTGGTAGTGTATACGGTATGTATGTAATGTATATTGGCTCATAACAGTGAAGAGGACATCTGCATTATACAGGTGTCCTGTACATCAGTGTCACCCACGTCAATATCCACTATTAACGTGACATACTACTGAACGTTTTTGTGGATATCACAATTAAGACTGTTGCTATTATAGCCACTGGTTTCCAGATTCCAATTTCTTCAAGGAATAGAAATGGACACAGACCACTAGCCCTGTCATCACACAACTTGTAACATCGCAAATCAGTGTTGACAGATTTGTTTTGCCATCGCCCGCAATCAGCCTCATAAACTAAAATTCTTTATATCACACTCATGTCAGTCCGGAATTACTATGTAGCTATTATATAATCATTATTTATCTCATTTGATCTATTTCTCTCGCAGCGTGAAAAGCATTTAAGCCTTGTATGTGGAGCGAGGGTTTGTTATCTTTAAACTCATCAGCGTGTGAGCAGATGCAGGTGATGAGAACCGATGAAGTGATCAGCAGCTGTGGAAGACACTTATCCACCGGATTAAGTGACACTACACGCAGCAGGAGGTCACAGGATGAAATGTGTCAAGATCGCATTTTAAAGCCAGTTATGCTCCATGAATGCCCTTAACAACTTTAGCTGCAATAATTGGAGGATTCAGAGATCTGTTAAACACAGAAAGAAAACAGGGTGTGAGTAATGTTAGGAAAAGCGTGTTGACACTGTCATAGGAAGCTGATTTATTGTTCGTATCACGCTGTAAACTGTTTTATTTTTATATTCTCAGATGTTAATTTAGCTCATTTCCCATGAGCTCTGAACTGTTGACATGTTTGAAGTGTGAGTGCGTTTATGTGAGAAAAAAAAAGAGAGAGAGAGAGAAAATGTGCCATTTCATACCTCTCCAATCATCCCATTCCAGACGCCACGGACCATCTTGCCATGTTTCCCATTGGTGACCAGATAAAGGTCGTATGAAAACTTGATGGTGCGTGAGAGCTTCTTTAGGATGTCTATGCAGAAACCTTTGCAGCAGAGTTTGGTGTAAGGCTCATTGTGACCTATTATACTGAACATAAAAAAGTAACCATTTATTATGATTTTTAAAAGAAAAAAGGTAAATGAAGCCAAATGATAGCTTTATGAGAGAAATTGTCTAAAAATTGCCCATAAGTCATATTGACCACTTTTATGTTACCACTAGGATGCTTTAGTGTCTTTTTTGAAGCTTGAACACTTCAGTCCATGTTCCTTGTAACCTTGTTCTTTGTTTTAGGTGACTGTTCCTTTAACCCAATCAGGACTCTCTCATGCTTCTTACATGCTTCCATTGAGCATTTGGTGAAGAGGATCAAAGCTTATGGTTCTATGGCAAGACATATGGTGTGACACACATCCGAAAGAAACATTACTGACAGAAAGGCTAATTAATTATAACTGGAATAATACAGACATGAATACGGAAAGAGGAAATGATCTGCGCTGCCATAAGAGGATATGAAGAATATCTGCAGAATGCATAATATACAGATGTAAAATGCCATCTACATTGCTGTACATCTGAGGACTTTTCTCTCTTACTGACCTGAGAAGAACAGTAAACAGTCTACATAATTATGTTTACTCATATCCTTAAGCATATGTTTGTGAAAGATTATTTTCACCACAGGATAAAAAATAAAAAAGGTAATTGTGAGTTTTTATCTCACAATCCAGACTTTTTCCTCACAATTCTTAGTTTATATCTCACAATTCAGACTTTTTCCTTGCAGATATCAACTCAGAATTTCAAGTTCACATCTTGCAGTTTTCAATTTATATGTCACATGTGTTTATATCTCACAATTCTGAGTTGAGTACAAAATTGAGATATAAACTCAGAACTGTGAGTTTATAATATTGTAATTCTTAGTTTATATCTCAGTCTGAATTGTGCGATATATAGTCAGAATATTAAAAAAAGGAATTGCGAGATACAAACTTGATCTGTAAGAAAAAAAAAAAATTGAAATATATGAACAGAATTGTGTTAATATCTTGCTATTTTTGTTTATATCTCGTAATTCTAAGATATAAACTCAGAAAAAAGTTTTGAGATATAACTCAGAATTATGAGAAAAAATGAATTGAAAAAGAAATTGAGATAAACTCAGAATATTAAAAAAAGGAATTGCGAGATACAAACTCGAACTGCAAAAAAAAAAAAAAAAAAGAATTGTAAGATATAAACAGAACTGTGTTAATATCTCACAATTCTAAGATATGAACTCTGAATTGAAAAAAGTCTGAACTGTGAGAAATAACTCAGAATTGTGAGAAAAAGGTAGGAATTATGAGATATAAACTGAAAATTGTGAGTTTATATCTTTAAAAAAAGTCTCAATTGTAAGACAAAAAGTAACAGTTAATTTTAATTTTTTTATTCCATGGCAGAAATAAGCTTCCATATTATAATAATAGATATATACAGACTCAAAAAGCAAATAAACAATGGCTCTCCTCCGCAAACCGCTGTAATTTAAAAACCTGTAGCCCAGAATCTATAGAAACGGCGTTTTGGTTGTGAGCATTCACAATAAAATGCTTGAAACAAAGCGATGGCCTCCATTAACCGTTAGATGCTGGAGGCACTCAGCAGAGAAACTCTGAGAGCAATAATGATACATCACCTCTAACCTCCCCCAGACCTCCAGCGTAATGAGCTGTACGGGGAGTGGACTTGGGGCGGAGGGCCGGCAAGGCAGGGTGTGCGGCACTGGCAGCAACCATAACAAAGAAAGACAAATGAAGTGTTTGGAAAGATGAGACTCTCCCTCTGCAAGCGGTCTGGACATAACATAAACAAGCCTGTCTCTGTTCTAGTCTGTCTCACCACCTGCAAACGGTGCTGGTGCTTTGGGTTAAGTGGGCTGTGAATTGAGGATGAGCTGTTTAATCAGTCAAACACATACACAGACATGAGGCACAAGGGACAGAGATGAAGAGAAAGTTGGTGTCAAAGAACAGCAGTCTGTTTCCTGGCATAATGGACACAGGCACATGAACACACTGGGTGCCTCGGGAGTGCCAATCAATTATTTCTCCTTTAAACAAAGTTAATTACAGTACATTGAGTAATATGGATCTCTGTTATCATTGGCGTACAGTCAGTTATTCTGAAACCATCGCAGCTGGATGAGACAGTGGCTTGACCTATCTATTGCAGAAATGGGTGTAGCACATCGATCTGGTTGTAGTGGACTAATGCATTTCATATCCAAACACAGTGCCACATTAGTGCCACAGTCTGGTGACCTTGATATACGTGGCATCATAAATGCCAGTGACTGTACTGGATGCTCTGATGGGGCTGACTTTAGAAAGAATATGCCATATATAATGGAGACCTAGTTCACACTATCGATTAGAAGTTTGGGGTCAGTAAGAAAAGTATATTTTGCTCACCAAGGCTGCTTTTATTACAAACATACAGTAAAAAAGTATTAGTAATATGGTTAAATTTGGTTAAATTTGAGTAATATGGTAAAGTTTTCTATTTGAATATATTTTGAAATGTAATTTATTCCTGTTATGGCAAAACAAATCTATCCTTCAGAAATCTAATTTGCTAATTTGGTGCTCATATGGTTAACATTTTAGTAGAAACCGTGATACTTTTTTCAGGATTCTTTTATGAAAAATTTGTTAATTTAATATAGAGACCAATTCTTACTATTAACTAGTTGCTTATTAGCATGCCTATTATTAACATATTGGATGTTTATTAGTACTTATAAAGCACATATTCTGCATGACCATATTCTACATCCCTAATCCTAAACTTAACAACTACTTTACTATTCATAAGCAGCAAATTAGGAGTTTATTGAGGCAAAAAAAAATGTAGTTGATGGTCTGTTAATAGCAAGAATTGGACCTTAAAATAAAGTGTGACCAAAAAATCTTACTGGCCCCAAACTGTTAAATGGTAGTTTGTATATACAGTATATAGACTTTATATTTAAATAAATTATTAATAAATTATAATTATAGTCTGTTATATTTAAAGTTTATGAAATAGAACTAATGAAAAAGGTAACATTAAACTGCCACCAGAAATTATAAGTAATAAATTATATAAAACAACAGCATTATTAAACAATCCGAGAATATTAAATAGCTGAATCTTGTCTTAATGTATTGCAGTGACACTTTATGACAAAATGTTGAAATTTAAACTTAGAGGGAAAGTGTTTGAAACCAACATACAAAGCCACTGCTAAAAAAAACCTGTTTGTACAATTGAACTTTTGTCTCAAAACCCTAAAGTTACTGAGATAAATGGTTTGTGGCAACAAACCCTGGTCTCCCCAATCATAATTTGGTATACACTTACTTTATGCCAAATCCAATGGCATAAATTTCTATGAATAACTAATTAACAAATGTAAAACGCATTTGTAGACAAGAATCGGGACTCATTATATAATAAGCTCATAAATTCACTCACACATGAAATGCCTATTGTTACCTCAGGTCCAATTAAAAGCAGTTGTCACACTTTCCAGAACTTCCTGAACACCAGTGCCAATTAGCATGAAGGTGTGTGATGGACCCACAGCAGAACGTCACCATTATGGTTATTGATCATTGTTTCCCCCTCAGCCATCACACGCTCCCCAAGGGGTGATTACTCTGCTTTATGATTTATTTACACTCTCTCCCCTCAGCATGGAGCCATAATGAGCCTGTCATCTCTCTCTCTCTGGGCACGACACACTCCTCACTCACCATGCATTACCTCCAGAGCTGCACAATTCACTGAACCTGCTTTCATTTACCTGAGGGAACCAAAGACAAAACTTTTGGAATTACACTATTTTACCATTCATGTCTAGGAAATCCACTGACAGAGGAAAGCAAATTACTGTGATCAAGGAGTCACAGATTTTAAATTGCAAGTTTATGCCTAGGGCAAGGAGGGTTGAGGGATTAATTGCTGGAATGAGCAAAACAATTCCTAATAATAAGTTTGGGGTCTTCAATCCAGTGAGCTTCTGTTTAAATCATTAAGCCCTCTGGTAAATGAAGATGAGACTTGGTGGCATTCACAAGTGCACTAAAATTTAGTAGCCGAGTTTGGGAGCCTCCAATGTGCTTAAGTTGGGTCTCATTTCCATTTTTAGAAACATGAAAAAAATCCTAGTGAGTAAGACTTTTTAACAGGCTTTTGCTCTCTAAGGCAATGTTCAAATAGGGTACATGGGAGTCAGTTTGTTTATATATACTGTATATATATATATATATATATATATATATATATATATATATATATATATATATATATATTTATTCATGGACAAATTACTCAAATTACCCTTTCAATTGAATTTATTGACTCAATGATCCGATTATACCATTTCTCAAGCTTTGTCATCATTTTTGGAGTATAATAACTGTGTATGGATAAGAACTGCATTAAGATTCTTCTAAGTCATACAAATAACTTTTTTTTCTTTTTCTTGGTGAACTACACCTTTAAATAATACTCTTGTTCGGTAATTAGCTGCATCTTGAACTCTCTACAAGCTCACAGATGCAACACCCGAATAAAGTGTGTAATAAGCTTGCTGGACTGTAACAAGTTGCATATGTGACTCTCACAGCATATTGCTAAATGGGGATGTTTGCCAATTTTATGTAGGCTTTATTAGACTTTTCTTTTTAATTAGCAGACTCTGCTTTTTTCTTGTTTTCTAATAACAGAAAAAGCTGGCAAATATATAATACCGAATGTTAGATGTTTTTACCTAAAGTTTAGTAAAACTCTTTCTCGGTTTCAGATGTTCTTGTTTGTGTTTGTACGGTGACTCATTCTAGAAAGTGAAAAGGTTGCTGTCGCTTATTTTATAATTATTAATGGGTACCTATTATCGCTATAGTGGGTACAATCCATCCAGTGGACACTCTTTATTGCTCCCTTTAATAAGAGACCATTCATTTTTAGGATCAATGTAATCAAATGAGTAGTTTGCATGTGCAACAGAGAGAGGATGATCTAATGTGGAGCCTGTGCTACATATTCTAGATACTGGTCTCATAAATAAGCCCATTTGAGGAATATCTTCATAAACAACAGCCACAGATGTTGACCTTTTGAAGTCACATTCACAGATGTACCTTTCAGTCCTGTTGGACTGCCGACGACACGGCACAGTATTGCGCACACAAGTGCCCGTGGCAGGATCAACACTCTCCACGATAACAAAAGGCCTCTCCTCCAGCGTGGCCACAGTCAGGTGGCGGTTGTCAGACACGGGCTCCAGGAAACTGCCGTAACGGGGCCATACAGGGTATCTCATCTGCAAAATCCCTTCCTCGTAGCTTCCTACCTGTGGAGAGATTCAGAAGAGGTTTAAATGTGGATTAAACCTTACGAACGGCAAACAAAGAAAAGGTGTTCTTCATTGACTTCTATTGTTTTATACTGAGCTAATTAAATTTTCTATCCCTTAAAGCTAAAACAAACCCTGCATTTTTAGATTTCCGTTAACCCTATAAAGCCTGACATATTAAATACTAGTCAGAAAAATCTACCTTTTTTAATGGAGAAGTTTATTGAACCTTTAGACAAAATATTTAAAAAAAATTCTTTGTTGAATATCATAATTTATACATCAGGCTTTATGGCTCGTATGATATAGGAAAATGTGGAGCTCTTACTTGAGGAGGGAAAAAAACTCAATTTCAATTAGATGCCAAAATTTAGCAGAAATATGCAATTAGGTGAAGTTGCTGCCATTTATATGGGCATAAAGTAAGATGAAATTCTGAGCTTATAATGTAAATCAGTAACATTTTTATAATAGCATAATCATAACTCCCAACAATATGTCTTAGTAAGATGGTATTAAATGCTTAGTTTTATGATCAAAGCTCTGTAGTTTATTATTGTGGACACATGTAACACAGAAGTGGACAACCACAAAGTGGATATTTTACTAGCTGAAAAAAATTAAACTATCAATCAGACAACAAAGGGCATAGAAGGTTTTTCAGCGAAATTCGATCATGTTGATAATTTAGAAGGCATTAGCTTGGTTTTATAGGGTTAAGACACAATGTTTGTCATTTCAGTTTTCTATTTCATCCTTTTGAGAGGCAAAACCACAGACAAACGTTCAATTAAATGACAGGAGTGATAAAGGAAAATGTCCCAAAGTCCAATTCATGGTGTCTTCCTCTGGGGTATGTTGTATTTTTCATCCGCTTTTTAATACGATACATTATTCGTGTCGCACCATCAGTGTGATGTATAATCAAATGTCCAAAAGCTTTCTTATGTTATTCTCTTTTATTGCTCTTATTGTTTAGGTTTTTCCTCTGAACTTGGAATGAATTTGTAATAATGGATAGAATTTATACTACTCCAGTAATGAAGGTGTTGCACAAAGCCGTAAATCTCCTGGGGCTCAGAGGCTCACGGGGAATCTTTACAGAGCTGTTTGTAGACTGGGGAAAAGCCCTATTATCCAGAGAGAGCTCAACCCACTGGTCCAACTCAGCTTAAAAGAGACTATGGAGAGTTGGTTGAAGAGATGCCTCTGCTAGAATTTCCCAAGAATCTATGCATCATACCCAAGTACAAAGGGGGAAGTACAAATCTGCTGTCTGTCCCTGGGACCCTGTTTTAAAGGTACATGAGAGAAGAACATACACTCCTAAAATCTAAAAGCTGCAGTTCATTAGCTGGTGTTGTTATTACCTGACTACTTCTTGAATGTGTGACCCCAGCTGCTTGATTTGAGCAAACGGTTTAGCATCTGTATTCCCAAGCCATTTTTTCGTCATAATTTTTGTGAAAAACGTAAAAGAGCCAATAATGAGTCCACCGTTGCATATCCTTTTACTACAAAAGACAGGAAAGCTCAGGAAAGTGTTGCCACTAATTGTGCAGCAGCTGTTTGACAGCCTTTCCCAAATGCAGCGGAGGCTTTTCGGATTGGGAATTGTAATCCATGTTTGGTTATGGTATTAGCTGTGAGGGGAAGTGAGCGTGATAAGCCTCGGCAACAGGGATTTATTGAAGAATCATTCATAAACTTCAGCAGAACAAATAGATTCAATCTCCGGACTCCAGGTGTGAATAACATGACAGCCTGGTGGCACATCACATCTGATCATTAAAAATGACGACAAGAGCACTAAAGAACATTTTATTTGCACATTAAATGAGGGTGTTCTGAAACTGTTCTTTATATGTAAAGAATGATTCCAGACAAAGCCCAGCAGTTATTTCTGCCTGTTTTAGTGAGCAATTTCAGACCAGCGACTGAAATAGGCTGTGTAGTGAAAGTGAGAAGTATAGTAATTCAGCAGAATATAATGGCTGTAATAGCAGGGTATTCTATTCTTGTTCTGAGGCGCAAACCAGATTTCAGTGGGAGTAGATATCTGTTATTTGGAATAGCCTGTTTCGTTTTACAGCTGCCTAGCATACCTGGGATTCTTCAGCAGAGATTTTCAAAAACCAATGTCTGTCCAAACACTAAACCAAGTCATCATGCACTTAAACTACAACAGCATTTTGTCTATTGCAGTGATTCTCAACTGGTGAGTCACAACCGAAAATGGATCGCAGGTCTGTTATGAAAGGGTTGCAGAGAGTAGGCTTGGGCAATTTTGAATCATGAAGATGTCCACGTTCTACTTTTCAAACTGTAGCATTTGGACCAATCAGACACAATTTTTCATTAGATTTAACAAATCAATTAGTCATTAGATTAACAAATAGTCACAGACCCCTCACCCAATACACATACTGGGTGCCAGTATGTCTGTGAACGACTCCAGGCCCCCGGTTACCATGACAACCAGGACACTTCAGCCAGACCAGATAAACTTTATGACCTAATGGCATGTTGAGAGTTCTCCCTCTCACCATCTTTGAACCTTAGGAAAGACATTATGCCATAAAAATGGACTTTTCTCTAATTAATTCATAGAAAAACCTTTCTTTGAATGAACACACATATCCTTCAGGTCGTTGTGTATATTATTACTGTTCTTGTATATGTTCTTGTGTATTGTATACTGTTTTATGCATGCTTATGATAGATCACTAGTTAATATCACCTCATTTATACCATGTTTGGTCTCTATCAATTCGTCTTCGGATGATCTAATTGAGAGTGTATATGTTGACACCTATGCAACATATTAGTGTTCTAAGAATCTTTACTAGTTTGTATCTCAACTTCTGATCCAGTTACATATGCAAATTACCATGCTTGGAGACAAAGAGTCGTAAACTTTCCCTCCAAAAGTTCAAGACACCATTGGCTTTTTGACACCCGAAAGGAGTGACCTCTATAGCAGATAAAAGTTCTCACATCAGTGACCCGCCTCGCAGTCTGCGGTTCTTTTAGATCCTAAGAGAATGAGGAGGATTTGAGCTCCTCAGCAACCCTTAAGTTTTTGCGCCATGCCTTGCGGCCTTGACTTTCCATTCAACCAAAGATCCTCGGATCTCAGCAGATCTCTTTCTTAGATCTTTTTCACTTTCTGCCTGGGAAGAAACTCCCAATCACCATCGAGTCAGGACAACTTTGGAATTCATCACTCTTCAACCCGGAAGAACGTGATCGCGAGTCCAAAACCTTGAAACCATCAAGATTTTCATCCGAGACTGCATCCGGACACTCGTCAACAACCAAGGCATTGCAAGTATCGTACATTTAACTAAATGAAACAGAGGTTTAGTGTAAGCTATAGACCCTGTTATAAACGGCGCTGATGGTTTTACTCAGGTGGTTAACTGACTTTTTTCATAGCTTCATTCTCTGGTTTTCCTGATGGTTTCCTCCTCCAAGTCTCATTGACCCTTTCCTCATGTATGAATGATTGTTTGTTTGTTTGTTTAGATTAGTTATGTGTGTTAGCGTTTAGTTAATACTTAGGAAAGTATTTTCTGTGGCCACGAAAACATCCTTTCCTAGAGTTGATATGAACTTACACTGAAAGTTCACTGGACGAACAGATTAGTTAATGGCAATTTCATTCTGCTACAGTTAATACTGGCAGCTGATATAAATAATTGTAATTAATCATAATTAATTGTAATTATTTATATATGTAGCAGCCGTGGCGAGCAAGAACTGTATATATATTTCTGTACCCACATCTCTTGCTCGTTTATTTAGTAGAATTGAACCTGTGTGTCCTTGAGTAGCACCTGAGGGTGCGTAATATTTCCCTGGGTGCAAGTCCCAGGGTGGTGTAGTCATCTCTCCAGGGTTGCCATTTCTGATGCGCAACGCCACGGGTGCAACATTCTGGCGTAGTCGGCAGGGTCTACGGTTTCGAGCAGAGACGTGGGTTATTTTGTTGCTTTGAACATTTCTTTATTTCTTTAAATTGACATTGTGGTTTTTGTTTATGGTTATTTCTAGGAACAAGACAGCAGCATAAATTCCTGGAAAGATTAATTTGGCTGTTTTTCTTTTTTTTTCTTCTCCCCCTTTCTATTTTTCATCTGTTTAGTGGTAAGTGTTCCTGAAATTCGCTATGGAAGCAAAGTTGCAAGAACTTAGGGATCTTGTAGCCCAACTGAGGGCTGATAATGAAAGGCTCAGACAGGAACAAACTCCAGTTGTTATTCCAGGTCCTAGTGTAGCTTCTCCTACTGCTACCGCTGGAACTTCAGTTATGCAACAACCCACTGGTGCTAGTGCTCCATTATCTGAGAGATTTGTTTTTGTACCTCGAGATAGAAAATGCCCAAAATTTAGTGGTAGATCAGGCATTACCATTAATGAATGGATAGAGGAAACCCAAGCATGTATGTGGGCTCGTCATTTGTCTGTCGCTGATCAAGCCTTTTTCCTTTTTAATCACCTAGAGGGTGAAGCCCGGGATGAGATCAGATATCGCTCTGATATAGAAAGGGGGCTCCAGAAAAAATAATTCAGGCTTTAAAGGAATTGTATGGTTGTTCCTTGTCTTATGTAGCACCGCAGCAGGCCTTTTTCTCCAGGAGGCAACAGGAGGAAGAGACGTTGTTAGAATTCTCCATTGCAAGTGAAACAGCAGTCACCTATGCCATACCAAATGCAGAAGCTTTATTGCGTGACCAATTTGTTGAGCATGTCATTGATATCGGCCTCCGTCGAGAACTTAAGCAATTAGTCTGCCGTCACCCTTCCTCTATGCTCTTGGAGGTGCGTAGTGAGGCTATCCGATGGGAACGGGAGGGAATGTCTGGGGGGGCAAGGGGGCGAAGTCAGTCTGTTCCGTTGGCTTATGAGGTTCAGTATGCTGTGCAGGGTGAGTCACGTATAGGTTCTAGTAGCTCTTCTTCAAAGTCAGAGTTAACTGAACTAAGGGAAATGTTAAAATCGCAACAAGAGCAGTTAAATCAGCTCACCCAAGGTTTTGCTCGTTTGCAGGCCCCCAATTCATGTAACCGATCCCCACATTATGGTCATGTAATATGCAGGAGATGTCAATGCCCTGGCCATTTTGCTCGGGAGTGCGACGGGGGACCTTCGGCTGGTAGTAGGCAGTCTCGTCCATCGCAGCAGTCGGAAAACTAATCCCCACTGAGCTGCAGAGCCACAGCTCGGTTGGGGAGTCATCCGGCTTAAGTGTTGTAAATTTTACCACTTCTGCGTCTTGTTTAGTGTCCTCCTGCCCTCATCTTAATGTTCTTATTGGCGGGGTCCAGGTGCCCTGCTTGATAGATACTGGATCTATGGTCTCTACCATTACAGAGAGTTGTTTTCTCCAACATTTTGAGCCATGGGGGCAGGAGCGACTTAAGTCTTGTCAGTGGTTGCAACTTACTGCTGCCAATGGTCTCGCGATTCCTTACATTGGTTATATGGAACTAGATGTCAAGATTTGTGGTAAATTACTTCCAAATTGTGGCGTGCTGGTTGTCAGGGATCCTCCTGGTGGTTCTGGTTTGTATGTCCCTGGGGTGCTAGGGATGAATGTTCTTAGCCGGTGCTACCAGGAGCTCTTTGGACAACATGGTGTAGCTCTTTTTGATTTACCTGCGGTGTCACAGGCCCCTAGTTCTGTAATGCACACGTTGCAGCATTGTCGTCAAGTTACTACTCAGTTTTCTGTTGATCGTGCTGGTGCCGCTAGAGTGCAGGTGCGTGGGGTGTGTCGCATTCCGGGTGGCATAATGAAGCTCGTAGCAGCAACCTGTTCAGAGTGTTATTCTAGTGGTACTGTGTTGTTCGAGCCACCCGAGGCGGGTTTACCTGCTGGGTTGCTGGCTTCCCCTACACTGGTCCAAGTGACCCGGGGCACAGCTTATATACCAGTGGTGAATGTGGGTATTACTGAGGTTGTACTTTATCCTAGGACATCTTTAGGTACCCGGAATGGTGTTTTTGTTGTTAGTTTGCCTGAAGGCATTAGTGAAGTGAGGTCAGTCAACGCTATGGTAGGTGCTCATACTACTTTGGTAGGCCCTACTGTACAGGAGCAGATTAATTCTGTAGATTTGTCAGTTTTGTCAGGGGAAGAACAAGCTCAGGTTCAGGCCCTGCTTCATAAGTACCACTTTGTGTTTTCAGCCCATGAGGGGGATTTGGGGTGTACTAACCTCCTTTCACATGATATTCCCATTTTAGACGACACTCCTGTCAGGCAACGGTATAGGAGGATATCCCCTTAAGAGTATGAGGTGGTGAAAGCGCATATTAACCAACTGCTAGAGTCACAGGTGATCAGAGAGAGCTGCAGTCCATATGCCTCTCCCATTGTCCTGGTTAAAAAGAAGGACGGTAGTCTACGGATGTGTGTAGACTACCGTGAATTAAATTCTAAAACCAGGAAGGATGCCTTCCCCTTGCCTCATATTGTGGAGTCTCTGGATGCTCTGACAGGGGCCCGCTGGTTCTCCACAATGGATTTGGCCAGCGGGTATAACCAGGTTCCTGTCACAGAGGCTGACCGACCTAAGACTGCTTTTTGAACTCCATTTGGCCTATTTGAGTGGAACAGAATGCCGTTTGGTCTTTACAACGCTCCCAGCACTTTCCAGCGTCTGATGGAGAGGTTGTTTGGTGACCAACAATGTCAGTCCTTGTTGTTGTATCTGGACGACATTGTGGTGTTCTCCTCCTCTGTGGCCCAACATTTAAGATGGTTGGAAGTGGTCCTGGGTCAATTAGGGATTGAGGGACTTAAGGCCAAGTTGGAGAAGTGTGCATTCTTTCAACGTGAGGTAAAGTATTTGGGACATGTTGTGTCATCTCAAGGTGTTGCTACAGACCCGAGCAAGGTTGAGGTAGTGGCCCAGTGGCGTACTCCAACTAGTGTTTCTGAGCTGCACTCTTTTCTAGGCTTCGCCAGTTATTACCGCCGCTTTGTGGAGGGGTTTGCCAAGTTAGCAGCCCCTCTGCATAAACTGGTGGCTGAACTTGCAGAAGGTAAGTCAAAGAAACTTAGAGGACAGAGTTTCGGTGGTGCCTGGACGGTTGTCAGAGTAGTTTCGAGGCATTAAAGAGTTAACTTACTTCTGCCCCTGTTCTCACTTATGCTGACTTCTCCTCACCATTCATTTTAGAGATCGACGCTAGCTACAGTGGCTTAGGTGCCGTTCTTTCCCAAGAACAAGGAGGAAAGGTGCGGCCTATTGCCTATGCTAGTCACAGTCTTAGGCCCACTGAGACTGAGTCTTAGGCAACGTCCAATTACAGCTCTATGAAGTTGGAGTTCTTGGCACTCGAGTGGGCCATGGCTGAGAAATTTCAGGAGTATTTGCTAGGGAAAAAATGTGTAGTCTTTACTGATGACAACCCCCTTAGTCATCTTGCGTCAGCAAAGCTTGGGGCTACTGAACAGCGTTGGGCAGCACAACTTGCAGCTTTTGATTTTGAGATAAAGTATAGGTCGGGGAAAAGTAACCGAAACGCAGATGCTTTGTCGAGGCGGCACCCACCTGATTGCAGTGTGGTGGAGCGTTGGCTTCCGGGCACTGCAGTTCCTCATGCTATGCAGCAAGCGGGAGGTGTAGAGGTGGCTTTTCAAGTCACTCAAGCACTAATTTCAGTTCTGCCTAGCCATTCTGCTGCCAATTTGAGTTCTCTGCAGCAGGCAGACCCAGTTATTAGGGAGGTTCTGCCTTTTTGGAAACAAAAAGGGTTCCCTAGCGTAGAAGAACGTAGACAGTTGTCTAAGTCCAGTTTAATTCTGCTCCGTCAGTGGGATCGGTTTGTGGACAGAGCAGGTGTGTTATACCGATGGGTATTTTGTCCTGATGGGGGTGAGGAGTTTTATCAGTTGATTTTGCCCACCATCTTGAAATCTGAGGTTCTGACACAGCTTCATCAGGAGCATTAGCACCAGGGAATCGAGCGAACCACTGAGTTGGTACGGCAACTATGTTATTGGCCGGGTATGTCTTCTGAAGTGACTCGTTGGTGCCAGAAGTGTGCAAGGTGTCAGTCTGCTAAAGATGTACAGCCTGTTTCCCGTAGTTTCATGGGCCATCTGTTGGCTTCGATACCAAATGAGATTCTAGCTATTGATTTCACTATGCTTGAGCTTTCTTGTTCAGGCATTGAAAATATTTTAGTAATGACTGACGTCTTTACTAAATACACCCTGGCTGTCCCTACACGGGACCAACGTGCTGAGACTTTGGCCAAGGTTCTTGTTGTGGAGTGGTTCTATAAGTTTGGGGTTCCTGGTCGGATTCATTCTGACCAGGGCCGCAACTTTGAATCCTCTCTTATCCAGCAGCTCTGTCACCTCTATAAGGTTGAGAAGTCTCGCACTACTCCTTACCATCCGGCCGGTAACAGCCAGTGCGAGCCCTTCAGTAGGACTTTGCATAACCTCCTCCACATTTTGCCTGTTTCTAGAAAGAGAGACTGGGTGTCTTGTCTTCTGCAGGTACTCTTTTATTATAACACCACCCCGCACCAAGCAACTGGGGAGTCCCCATATTATTTGATGTTTGGGCAAGAACCGCAGATCCCAGTTGACTTTTTGCTGGGGGGAGTTCAGGAGGCGGTGGCAGGTAATGTCCATGATTGGATTTTGGAACATCAAACCAGGCTCCAAGTGGCATTTGGAAATGCACGTGAGCGGTTAAAAGTTGTCGCAGAACAACGTAAGGCACGTTATGATCAGAATGTGCAGTGTACACCACTGGAGGAGGGCCAATTGGTTTACCTACGTGAGTGTGGCATAAGAGGTCTGCACAAAATCCAGGATTTGTGGGATCCAGTGGTGTACCAAGTTGTGAAAGCGCCTAAAGATGATGGTGCTGTATATACGATTGCACTGATTGACGAACTAGGTAGGGTAAGGAATGTTCACCGTTCCCTGTTGAAAACTAGAATTCGGAGAGGTTCTCTAGTTCAGATCCTCATAATAGCCCTTTGATCGAAAAAGTGCCACCTCCTGAAGATGAGCTAGATGAGGGTGATCTGTTGGCTTTAGTGCCTGAAGTCCCCCAAGCTAGTCTCCCAATCCCAGTGGCTGAGCCTGCACCGCAGTGCGGGTTGACCTCCTCTGGGACCGTGATAAGGGTGCCAGCAGCATCAGGACCATCGTGCTCTGTAGATATGAGTCCACCTTCTGTATCTGTTACTGTGCCCACAGGCCCGCCTGTTATTGATGCAACTGCATTGAGAAGGACAACGAGAGCCACGGCAGGTCAGCACTTTAACTTTCATCATCTCCCACGGGCAGTGTGTGAGGCGACTATGAGGCCATACCCCCACATGAGTCTGTTTCAAATGGGATTTCGGTCCTTTTTAGGTCTTGGAGTTGTGTGCGTGTGTGTATAAGGTTTTCTGTACTGGATCGTCGGGGGGACGATACAAAAGGTGGTACAAATATTAATGTTGTCGTTCCTGTATCAGTTATAGCTGTACGAGAGTTCAACTGGTTAATGTGTGCGACGTGTGTTTGGTCGGACTGCCTACTCAGGTATGTGTAAAATTGTTGTGTATATAACTGGAGACTTTAGCCATATGTGGGAGCTTAGTTATGTTTGTATTTTTGTTGTTGCAGCATCTCGTTGCTTCTGTACTGCTGTACGTCTGTGCCAGTTTTGTTTGGTGTGGCAGATAGCATTATTGTCCAGTTTGTCCCTTTACGTCAACTTTTCGGTTTTAGACCATTCAGCGCTCACTCTGTTAATTTAACGTGATTGACTGCTGCAGTGTCCGGTATGTATAAATGAAACATGTTTGAGGGTGTCAGGTTTCATATATTTGAATTACCCTCATTTAATGACACATTCTTTTCTTTTTTATTTTAGTAATGTGCTGGAGGGTTCCTGCTGCAGTGCGTGTGTTTTAGTCTGAACATCAGTACCAAGAAATACGCTGCTGTCTTGTTCCTTGTTGATTTGTTTATATTTTTTTTGTATTAGTTTAATTTTGCTTTCATGTATTAGTTGTTTTTTTTGTGTGTTTTTCTTTGTTGGATGGTTCATCTTGGCTTATATCTTAACATCTGTTTATGTAAGGCTTCATCGGCCTTTCTACATTATATGCCGAATGCCTGGTGACCTTATTCATTTAGATTTATTATCTGATTGTTTATTGTCTTTCGACCTGTGTGTGTATTTCATTTTGTGTGGTTTATTAAGTTGATTTGGTTTATCTAATTACAGGTGCTGTTTGTCCAACAAAAAAAAAAAAAGCAGGGAGGCAGATTTTCCACACTTGTGCGGTGGTGGTGCTGTCTTGTCACCGTGTGTAGTGTTGTGCCGTGTTGATCACCAACAGTAATTTCACTGGGTATTGTGTGAGTGTGTGAATGTGTGCACTGATAGTGTGTGATAATTGAAATGTATGCTTCTTTAGGTGTTTGATACCAGTTGGCCACAGCCCTGTCTATCTTTTTGTGTGGTGTTTGTGTATTTTGGAGGTCAGCAGCAAGTAGTACCATCATTTTAAGTTTGTTGTTGCTTATGTGATTCTTTTTAACAAAATAATTTATTAATTGCATTAATAAAACAAAATATATGTCTGTACCCACGTCTCTTGCTCGTTTATTTAGTAGAATTGAACCTGTGTGTCCTTGAGTAGCACCTGAGTGTGCATAGTATTTCCCTGGGTGCAAGTCTCAGGGTGGTGTAGTCATCTCTCCAGGGTTACCATTTCTGTTGCGCAACACCACAGCTGCTACATATACATTTCCCTTTTGAGCTAATTTGCTACAAACGAAACATCAAGATTATGACCAAATGTGTGCTATTTATGTCCATATATAAGTATACTCAATTGACAAGACTTTGTAAAGTTCTCAACACATTAGAGCAATAAAGAAACATGGATGAATCAGAAAGCAAAGAGTGTGATGTGATTAATATTAAAATGAGTTATTAAAAGCACAATAAACCATGAAAGAGTGAATTTTACATTTGATTACTTTATTCAGTTTCTGTAATATTTCGGTAACACTTTAGTATAGGGACCAATTCTCAGTATTAACTAGTTGCTTATTATCATGCCTCTTATTAACATATTGGCTGTTTATTAGAACTTATAAAGGACATATTCTGCATGACCATATTCTACATCCCTAATCCTACTCAATACCTAAACTTAACAACTACCTTACTAACTATTGATAAGCAGCGATTTAGGAGTTTGAGGCAAAGTTGTAGTTACTGGTTTGTTAATGGTGAGAATAAAATAAAGTGTGACCAATATTTCTTACCTGAATACTGTTAAACAGACTTACCTAAAAAGCCAAATGGTTTACTTAATTTGTATCTTTGTTCCATTGCTTGTCATTTGTGTCTTTATTCTGACTGTTTACTTGTCTTAAATAATTTGGAGAACTTTTTACTTATATTAGTTATAGAGCCTGCTTTTACTGCTCATTAACCTCCAAAATAGTCTTAAAAACCAATATGAAAAAGAACTGTGATAAGATCTTCAATTGTGGTCCTTTCTGAAAAAAATTACATGATATGATATTTTTACATATCGCCAACACCTAGTGTTACAGTGGGATGTAAAAAACAATGTTCAATGCAAATATAAAATGCAACTAACCATTTAATTATGTGTAGTTAAACTGCAAAATTGCCTTATTACCTTTTAATACAAGTAGAAAATAGCATTAGAATACTTCCTGTGTGCTTGGTTTTTGACGTCAAAGTCAGAGCGTCCCATCAAGTGCTATGTATTTGTCAGAAGCAAGACAAATTAGGCAGAATTCTCAAAAGATCTCATTGTTTTTGTTTACTTTTGGACAACAAATAAGCTTCATACTGTTTCAGGCTGCCACTTGATGTCCAATGCAAAGCATCTGGGTCCTTAAATGAAGCCAGTGTTCTTACATTTCCTTCAAAATCATGCACTAATTATGCAGAAGTACAAGGACATTTTTAAAACCAGTGTTTTCCACAGATTGATCTGCGTTATTTGGGCTTTGTCTGTCTTGGAGATACTATCATGGTACCAGCAGAGAAACACAGTCTCAGTGCTGTCAGTACGCCTGTACTTTAAAATAGGGAAGCAATGATTCATCTCGCTAATGACTTCAGCACACAACATGAGCAGGGTGTGCACAGCATGGGAAAGTGAGGCGGAGCAGAGAGTGTCAATGGGAGCGTGAGAGGGGCTACAGAGCAAGGTGACCAGATATAGATAAACTGTTATGTCACACAGAGGGGGGTCAGGTGAGCCGTGAAGGCCAGAGAAGGGAGTTAAAGCTAAATACTGAATTGAAAAGAAATCAATCAAATCTCTTTCCAGCTCCTTCACATGTAACTCTACCTGTCATGCACTTGTTAACAGGAGTACAAATTACTCTCACTAATTGTGCAGTTTATTTGCACACACAGTCTGCATTGTTTTAGTGCTTAATTTACTAAAGGAATTATGCAAATTAGCAAACACACCTGCAAAATCTGTGCTGAACGGTATTTGCATGTCACACTAAATAGAGAAGACTAGCATACTATGCCTGAATTGCACAGTATCGCTTCACCACTGCGATTTAGATGCCTGATTTAGCTCTTTAAAAGTGCAAAATTCACTTGTCGACAATGTTCGGCTGGATATATTCCCAGTTAAATAGTTTTCTACATCATTTGATCGTCATTTGGTGAATCACTGCTATCATGATCAATAGAAAATGTACTTAAACATCTCTTTTGAATTAAATTTGCAATGTTAATACTGCTGTGCAAAAAGCAATTATTTTTTTGAGAATAAGGCACAAAAATGAGTCTAATTTACATAGAAAGGAGGCTTGTTTGAGCTGAAAAGAATGACAGTTGCCTCATTCAAATAATTAATTTAAATTGCATCACATTTAGTAGCTGGTTAAACTGGTTTGCTGAAATGCCACACATAATAGTGGTGCAAAAGGAAAAGTGAATCCAGCCCCTGAAATTTACAGAAAAGGTTCATAAACCTACTTTCAAAATGAGGTTACAAAAGGTCTTTGCTTAAATTTAGTTTAGTAGGACTGAGAATCTGAGCGCATTTACGCAGTAATATTTATTTCAGTCTTAGACGACAACACACATCCTCTAATATCCGTATCCTCTAATCCACCTAAAGGAGGGTGTGATGACCGGATGTAAATTTGGATGTCAGTTTGATCTCTATTTATTCCCCTAATCTCTTTTTTGTAGTCAGGTGGTGTTCACACATTGCCAGACGGCCTACACATGTCCCTATCACAGAGGCCAAAGTGCTGGAGGGCTGGCCATGTGAGGAAGAAAGGACTGTTTCAGAGAGCCAAGTGTAATTGCATCATGACCTGGTGTGGATGGTAATAAATCTCTAGCGTTGGAGGAGCCTGTGAAGCTGGATTTCATGATTTTTGTTGTATTAATGTGAAAATCTGCAATCAATAAAAGCTAAAAGTTAATTGGTCCAACATATCATAGAAATAGCTATCAATATCTTATAATAAAACGCAAAGAAGAATTAGAATGATAATTTTTTTTTTAAATAAGGCTCACCAAGGCTGTATTTATTTGATCAAAATACACTAAAAAAAAAATACACTAAAATACACTAAAAAAACAGTAATATTGTGAAATATTATTACAATTTAAAATAACTGTTTTCTATTTTAATATATTTGAAAATGTAATTTATTCCTGTGATGGAAAAGCTGAATTTTCATTTTTACTCCAGTGTAACATTATCTTTCAGAAATCATTCTAATATGCTAGATTTGGTGCTCAAAAAACATTTCTTATTATTGTGGAAACGGTGATACACTACCATTCAAAAGATTCTATTTCAAATAAATGCTGTTCTTTTGAAATTTCTGTTTAAAGAGTGCTGAATCCTATTTTCACAAACATATTAAGCAGCAAAAACATTGATATATTCTAACATGTTTTGGTGTTCAAGAAACATTTATTACTATCAATGTTGAAAACAGTTGTAATCCCCCAAAAGTTTTCATTCCCTGGCATTCAAATCCATAATCTTGGCATCACTGGTACTATGCTCTACTACCCAGTGCCACTAAAGTACAATGTAGTCGACTGACATTTCTGAGTCATTATATTACCTGTAGTGTTACAATAATAGGTGTTCCAGAAATAGATAGATATGACTTCCAACCACTTACTTCTATAAGGAAGACATAATACACTTTAGGGGCTGCAACCAGGGAGACTATATCTCCAGCTGTGTGTTCCCTCTGAAGTGTTTCAACATTATTATTGTAACTTCTTATAAGACTTACCTTGTCCCAGTGTCTCTCTCGATCCAAAGCAATGATCACCATGGAAGGATTGGTGAGATAGCCATCAGCGTTGAAGGAGAGGTCCTTATGCTCCCATGACACATTTAGCATATGCCTGCAGAACAAATTTAGCAGCTTTAAATTAGTAGACCAAAAAAAGTAGATTTGAATTTTAAGTGACTGTACAATTGCCTGGATTTTATCCATCTCTGAAATGAGACAGAAGACTGTTAAGCAGAGAAAGGAGGACATTTCAAATACAAGCCTATCATTTTTTTCTTCCACTAAGTCAAATGAATATAAATCAGAGCGTACAGACACTAATACATTTACAGTATTCATTCTCTCTCATTTAATCCTCTTTCTCTCATAGACCTGAACATTTTTCTTAAACGAATTGTTCACTTATATGACCAGCTACGGGTGGAGCTGAACATGAGGAAGGATTTAACATTGTCATTCAATTTTACTGATGCAAAGTGCACCAGCTAGCATTATACAGACATCATTGATAATTCATAATGGCATGACTAACAACTATCAACAAAAAAATTTTGACGGGAGTTCAGCTCTATATCCATCTTATCCACCATCTCTGAGATTTATAGCTACTTTGCAAACAACAAATCTCATAAACAAAATTATACAATCTCAGTGATGCTAGAGAATGTTTTATACTAGACAAATATGCAGTAAATATGAATGTAAATTACTTTAAGAGCAATAGTTTCTACTAAAATGAACATTTTGTCACCACTTCTTCACCCTCATGGCATGTCAATAACAATGTCTTTAGAAAAAACATCACTTCACACAGATCTTTTTTCATATAATAGTAGCACAAAGTTCATCATGTCTGAAAATATGAAAATAATAAAACGAAACAAAACAAAAAACATCATAAAAGTAGTCCAACTATTTGTATGCTATATGATCTGACAATGCATGACAAACAGACAGAAATTTAAGATTATTTACAGATCATCTTCCCTTCTTATGAGCTTTAAATTTAATAACTGCTAAGATTTGATCAAGTCAGTGAAATGAACTTTAATTTGAGTGCAATTCATTGAAAAGAGTGATTCATTCAATGATTCAGTTCTCACTAGCTTACTTTTATGGCCCTTTTTTCATTGTTGTTTTTCGTCATTGTATTGAAACCATGTGAAGATACATAACATGAAGGTGAGTAAATATGTCATTTTCATTTATTTCTCTACCCCTCTTACCATTTCACCTCAGACCCTCCTACTGATAAAACTGATAAAAAGAGAATATTTTCTTTCTTGCCACCTGATGAATCCTTTGATACTGCCCAACCAGTCACATGTTTGAAAAGAAGGTCTGTGTCCTGTCTCAAAGCCAGTTCTTTAAAGATTTCTTAACTGTCTTCTGACAGACGTTTCTTTTTATGCTAGAGAGATGGGCAGACACCTGAACAGCACCGAAGCCTGAGAACATTCCGGATGGAGGACCCAGTCACTCATGTGTCTCTGATACGCTTGATCACAGAAAGCTCGGAGAGGCAATTGGAACACTATTTAATGAGGACGGTGACTCCCAGGTGAACGGCAGATTTAACAAGGAAATCTAGAGAATCTCCCAGTCTCATTACAACGGAGGAAGACCACAAGAAAAAGCGCAAGAACACAATGTTTTGTCTGGAAAGCTGTTTATCATGAAATCTCCAGAGGCAAACTAAGCTGCGAGAATTAAAAATGTCAGGATTTTGAGGATTTGTAAATTTGCCGCCCACACTTTCCTGTTGAATTTGATGTGATCAACACGTTTGACAAAAAATAGGGCAATGCTGGCCAAGGGAGGACTAAATATATGACAGCTTCATAAAAGTTTATTGGCAGTCAGAGTACTCCAGATATTCCAAAGGGATGTCTATGATATACTTTTTTTTCAGTACATGATGTTAACGATGATGTTAATGATAATTACACTTTCCCGACTAGGTTTTTTAACACATTTAGTAGTAATATCAAATTAAAAGTTTTACTTTAAAGTACATTTTAAATCACTATGATTTAATATTTTTTTGTCATGCTTTAAAGAAGTGCACTTCTTTAGATGTGTGGACATTACTTTACATTTAAATATAGTACTGTGTATTTTAAATGTACTAAACTGTAACTTGATCATTACAAATTTGGTTTTCCCGGTCAAAAATGATCTTGTAAATCTCTCATTATGCCACATTTTCACCAAATCTTTGATTCAATTATTATTTCAGCTTGTTTTCTTTCTATTAGCACAGGTTTTGAATTTCTTTTTGTAACTGATTTCTGAGCTTATGCACCTCAGTATTTGAGTGAAAAAAAAGCATTATTTATGAATAATTTTGCCAATGTTCATTCAAAAAACAGGTTCATATGCTCAAATTAGAGTAAAAAAAAAAAAAAAACATACAAAACTTGTGCTATTTGAAAAAAAAAAAATGATAAAGGCTGAATCCAATATTTGGCAAAAATTTAGCATAAGAAATTTATAAACAATTTATGTAGGCCAGATATTTTTGACTGGGACCACCACAAGTATAAGAAAGTGGGGGGAAAAGTACCAAAAAAATAACAAAACTGATACATTTTTGGGCGGGTTATCCTGTGTGAGCAGTAAGTTTGGTCACACTTTATTTTAAGATCCAATTCTCGCTATTAACAAACCATTAACTATGACTGTTGTCACAGTAACCCCCAAATTTGTTGCTTATTGATAGTAAGGTACTTGTTATGTAAAGGTATTGGGTAGGATTAGGGATGTAGAATATGGTCATGCAGAATATGTGCTTTATAAGTACTAATTAATCTAAACCGCGAGCGCGTTAGCATTCCGTTAGCCTATTAGCTTGTCAATCGCATCTCATCTCCATTCACGTTTTCTACCTCTTCTTCTCTCTCTCTCGCTCTGTTTCTTTTCTCTCTCGCTCCTTTTTTACGAGTCCACAAACTACTGTGGTGAGTCGGAATTACTCTACAATCACGGTGAGTAATGGCTTCTCCTTGCATCGTCACTTGCACCGCTTGTCACATGTACAGTTTATCTGTCTCTGTCAGCAGCGAGGGATTCACATGTGAAAAATGCAGGGAAATAGTTAGGCTGACAGAGAAGATTTCAGAATTAGAGACACGCATCCAAACTTTAGTTGAGGACAGTAAGAATGTGAGGGCTGTAGATACTGCTTTGGATGCGACTAGCTCAGGGACTCCTGTACATTGTTCGGTTCTGGTTTCAGCGCCTCTGCAGCAGGGCAACTGGGTGACTGTGAGGTGGCATAGTCGCGAGTCGAAACACCACTCTTCCGTTCCGATCAAAACATCAAACAGGTTCTCCCCACTCAGTGACACACCCTCTGAGAAACCTGATGAAAGTACTTAGTTATTGGGGATTCTATTGTACGGAACGTGAAAATAGAGACACCATCCACGATAGTCCAATGTTTACCGGGAGCCAGAGCGCCTGAATTCTTGGCAAATTTAAAAGTGCTGGCTAATTCTAGATGTAAATTCAGTAAGATTGTTATCTAAGTCGGTGCTAATGATGTTCGACTTCGCCAGTCGGAAATCACTAAAAATAATGTTAAAGAGGTGTGTGAACTTGCAAGTATGATGTCAGACACTGTAATATGCTCTGGTCCCCTCCCTGCTTACCGGGGTGATGAGATTCATAGAAGACTGTCGTCACTCAATGGCTGGATGTCTAAGTGGTGCCCGCAGAATAACATAGGTTTCATAGACAATTGGAAGAGTTTTTGGGGGAGACCTGACCTGTTGAAAAGAGATGGTCTTCATCCCTCCTTGGGTGGTGCCGCTTTTCTCTCTAGAAATATGGCACATAGTCTTAGAGTTCGTACTTGACTAACTGGGGCCCAGGTCAGGAAGCAGACAGACTGGCTAAACCGACCGTCTGCTAGCCACCTCATGTCACAAAAGTCAGTTATATCTCAGCACATAGAGACTCTTTCACCTAGATATCACACTATAGAGACTGTGTCTGTTCCCCGAGCTAGAAAATACAGAAAACGTCCAAACCAAAGTAAGAGTAACAATTTAATTGGTTCAAAAAAAAAAAAAAAAAAAAAACAGATTAAATACAGATAAACAAATGATAAAGTTCGACTTATTGAATATTAGATCCCTTTCTACAAAAGCACTTTTTGTAAATGGTATGATCACTGACCATAAACTAGATGTGCTTTGTCTGACAGAAACCTGGCTAAAACCAGATGCTTACGTTACTTCAAATGAGTCTCCCTCCCAAGATAACTGTTACAAACATGAGCCGCGTTCAAAAGGCAAAGGGGGAGGTGTTGCTACAATTTATAGCAATATTTTCAGTATTTCTCAGAGGCCGGGTTTCAAGTATAATTTGTTTGAAGTAATGGTACTTCATATAACGTTATCCAAAGAAACAAGTGTTAATGATAAATCCCCTGTGATGTTTGTACTAGCTACTGTATACAGGCCACCAGGGCACCATACAGACTTTATTAAAGAATTTGCTCATTTTCTATCTGAGTTAGTGCTGGCTGCAGATAAAGTCCTAATTGTTGGTGATTTTAATATCCATGTTGATAATGAAAAAGATTCATTGGGATCAGCATTTATAGACATTCTAAACTCTATTGGTGTTAAACAACACGTGTCAAGACCTACTCATTGTCGAAATCATACTCTAGATTTAATACTGTCGCATAGAATTGATGTCAGTGGCGTTGAAATTTTGCAGCAGAGCGATGATATCTCAGATCATTATCTAGTTTCGTGTATATTCCATATAGCTAAAGCTGTAAAGCCAACTCCTTGTTACAAATATGGTAGAACCATCACCTCGACCACAAAAGACTACTTTATAAATAATCTTCCTGACTTATCTCAGTTCCTCAGCAAATCCAATAGCTCAGAACAACTTGATGATGTAACAAAAACTATGGACTCTCTCTTTTCTAGCACTTTAGATATGGTTGCTCCTTTACGCTTAAGGAAGATTAAGGAAAAGAGTCCAACACTGTGGTATAATGAGCACACTCGGGCCCTAAAGAGAGCAGCCCGGAAAATGGAGCGCAGCTGGAGAAAAACAAAATTAGAGTTATTTCGTATTTCTTGGCGGGAAAATACTCTCTCCTACAGGAAAGCCTTAAAAACTGCTAGATCTGCTTACTTTACGTCTCTTTTAGAAGAAAACAAACACAACCCCAAGTATTTATTCAATACAGTGGCTAAATTAACAAAAAATATAACATCAGCAGGTGCAGACATTACCCAGCAGCACAATAGTAATTACTTTATGAACTACTTTACTTCCAAGATCGAAACTATTAGAGATAAAATTGTAGCCATGCAGCTGTCAGCCTCAGTATCACATCAGATAGTACGCTATAGATCCCCTGAGGAACAATTCCACTCATTCTCTTCTATTGGAAATGAAGAATTGTATAAACTTGTTAAATCATCTAAACCAACAACCTGTATGTTAGACCCTGTTCCATCTAAGCTCCTAAAAGAGGTGCTTGCAGAAGTAATAGATCCTCTTCTGAATATTATTAACTCATCATTGTCATTAGGATATGTCCCAAAAACCTTCAAACTAGCTGTTATTAAGCCTCTCATTAAAAAAACACAGCTTAACCCCAAAGAATTAATTAATTACAGACCGATCTCGAATCTCCCTTTTATGTCAAAGATATTAGAAAAGGTAGTATCCTCACAACTATGTTCCTTCTTCGAGAAAAATGCTATATGTGAGGATTTCCAGTCAGGTTTTAGACCATATCATAGTACTGAGACTGCTCTCATTAGAGTTACAAACGACCTGCTCTTATCATCTGATCGTGGTTGTATATCTCTATTAGTGCTACTGGATCTTAGCGCCACGTTTGACACTGTCGACCACAACATTCTTTTAAATAGACTAGAAAATTATGTTGGCATTAGAGGAAGTGCACTGGCATGGTTCAAATCGTATTTATCTGACCGCCATAAATTTGTGGCAGTAAATGAAGAGGTATCATACCACTCACAAGTGCAGTATGGAGTACCTCAAGGCTCAGTACTAGGCCCCTTACTTTTCACGCTTTACATGTTACCCTTGGGAGATATCATTAGGAAACATGGTGTTAGCTTTCACTGTTATGCTGATGATACTCAGCTCTATATTTCTTCGCGACCTGATGAAACATATCAATTTGCAAAACTAACGGAATGTATAATTGATATCAAAAACTGGATGACTAGCAATTTCTTACTGCTAAATTCTGAAAAAACAGAGGTGTTAATTATTGGACCAAAAACTTTTGCATGTAATAACCTAGATCATGTCTAATACTTGATGGCTGCTCTGTAAATTCTTCGTCATCACTTAGGAACCTAGGCATACTTTTTGATAGCAATCTTTCCTTCAAAAAACATGTTTCTAGCATTTGTAAAACTGCATTTTTTCATCTTAAAAATATATCTAAATTACGACCTATGCTCTCAATGTCAAATGCAGAAAAATTAATTCATGCGTTCATGATCCCGAGGCTAGATAATTGTAATGCTTTATTGGGTGGTTGCTCTGCGCGTGTAATAAACAAACTCCAGCTGGTTCAAAGTGCAGCAGCTAGAGTTCTTACTACAACCAGGAAGTATGACCACATTAGCCCGGTTCTGTCAACACTGCACTGGCTCCCTATTAAACATCGTATACATTTTAAGATCTTGCTAATTACCTATAAGGCCCTGATTGGTTTGGCACCTCAGTATTTGAATGAGCTCTTATCACATTATAGTCCTTCACGTCCGCTGCAATCTCAAAACTCTGGCCATTTGATAATACCTAGAATATCAAAATCAACTGCGGGTGGGAGATAGTTTTCCTATTTAGCTCTCAAACTCTGGAACAATCTACCTAACACTGTTCGGGAGGCAGACACACTATGTCTGTTTAAATCTAGATTAAAGACCCATCTCTTTATCCTGGCTTACACATAATACACTATTTCATTTCTATAATTCAAATCTGTTAAAGGATTGTTAGGCTGCATTAATTAGGTCAACCGGAACCGGGAACACTTCCCAAAACACCCGATGTACTTGTTACACCGTTAGAAGAATGGCATCTACGCTAATATTAGTCTGTTTCTTTCTTATTCCGAGGTCACCGTAGCCACCCACATCCAGACTGTATCCAGATCAGATGGTCACTGCAGCCACCTGGATCCAGTCTGTATCCAGATCAGATGGTGGATCAGCACCTAGAGATGACCTCTACAGCCCTGAACGTTAGCGGAGACCAGAACAACTAGATGAGCCCCAGAGACTGATCCCCAGTGAAGACCCTGTCTCCTAGACGGCCATCGGGACAAGACCACAGGAACCAGATGAGTCCTTTGCACAATCTGACTCTGCTGCAGCCTACATTTAAACTGCTGATTTTGTCTGGCCAGAGGAGAATGACACTATTTCGACATACTATTTCCCCGTCTAAATACTGTAAAGCTGATGTAAAGCCACCCAGCTTTATATCAAGCTGATGTAAAGTTGCTTTGACACAATTTGCATTGTTAAAAGCGCTATACAAATAATAGTGACTTGACTTGACTAATAAACAGCCAATATGTTAATAAAAGGCATGCAAATAAGCAACTTATTAATAGTGAGAATTGGTCCCTATACTAAAGTGTTACTGTAAGTTTTAGTCCAATGGGATAACATTTGCATTTTCAGGAAAAAGAAAATCCAGTCTAGGTCAAAATGACCAGAATACAACATTAAATACATTTTCGATGGAAAAAAAAATTGCATTAAAGTATATTTACGTTACCCATTAATGCTTGTCGGTACATTTACTCAGCAGTACACTTTATCCATATTTCAAAGTAATTATGAAATTACATATAAAGATGTACTTGGGTCAGTCAAAAAAGCTAACAGCATTTAATTTAAATTTAAACTGTAGTATATTTTCATTTAATTGCAATTAACATGCAATTAAGTGTCCAAAAACATTACATTCAGTTTGCACTTAAGCATATTCTTTCAAAAAATATTTTCAATACATTCTTTCCATAATAAGTTCTCTTTTTAAAATTATACTAAAATTTACTTTGTTTCAACAGGGATGACCTGGGTTTTAAATCCTTCTCTTTAACAAACAATCTAAAGGTGCTTTTCAAAAATACCTTTACTTAGCAATCTGAAGAAGTCTTACCTGAAGAGAGAATTGTTGGCATACGATTTGACAGGACTATTGCAGTCACTGTGACCCTCGGGAATGAATCCTCTGTTCTTGTGAAAGCTGTGCACCCCTTTTACGATGACTGCGACTCCTTCCCGAACCCTCTGGCGCAGTGTTTTCCTCCAGCGGTCTGTGATAATACTGATGACGCCCACTGGGAAACTGTCAGGAGGGGACACTTCAGGGTTCCCCACAGCCAGACTAGGGATGACCCAGATGTATCCGGGCCCTAGCAGCCCCACATCAGAGGCCATCCTGAACAAATACTGTGCTTCCTCATGGGAACAGTACACTAGATATACCTGCGAGTCCACCTGCTGTAGTAGTCTACGTGTGCGGATGTCATTGGCCCCCACGGACATCTCGAAGCTCAGCACATCCTGCAGCTCCCACAGGAAGTAGCTGGTGTCTGTGAAGGAGCGGATGTAGTCCACGAAGGTCTCATAGCCGGGATACAAGCTGGTGATCACTACAAAGTTACCCCAGTTGTACTCCTCCATCACTTTGAACATTGCATTTATCTGCTGCTCAATTGAAGCTCCCATCTGGAGAAAGGTAGAGCCTTCAGCCTGAAGAATTAAGACAGAAGATACATTTAATTCTGCATTTGATGATGAATGTTTATAGCTTAAT
The DNA here is from genome assembly GCA_039654775.1 of Spinibarbus caldwelli. NCBI lineage: Eukaryota > Metazoa > Chordata > Actinopteri > Cypriniformes > Cyprinidae > Spinibarbus > Spinibarbus caldwelli. Next base: position 9,665,909 of record CM077256.1, on the reverse strand, counting down.
CAAGTACATGTTGGTACTATGAATTTGTTATTTAAGATGTTAAGACGTGATCTAATTTACACTTAACATTCTATATATATATATATATATATATATTTTTTTATTTTTTTTTTTTTGATTAACTGATATACACAGAGAGGACTTTTTAAAATTTTTAAAAAGTAAATTTATTCAGTCAGTTTAGATTCACCATTTCAAGTCTTTGCCAGAATGTTTGAGCCAGAGAAATACTGCTCTGATTGATTTAGAAATTAAATATTATATATTATATATGATATAGTTATCTATTTTATTATATATATATAATAAAACAATATATATATATATATATATATAATAAAACAAAAATCTACAAAATCTACAGTTTTAAATTAGCTTCCACAACACCACATATTTACTTATGTACTCCACTGTTGGAAAGTTTGGAGTCAATAATAACATTTTATTTAATAGAAATTAGTACATAAACATTAAAGTGATCAAAAGTGACAGTAAAGACAACTATAATGTTACAAAAGATTTCTGTTTCAAATAAATGCTAAATTTATCTTGAACTTTCTATTGATCAAAATGTACTGATAAAATTGATCTTGGTTTCTACAAAAAAATATTAGGCAACTATTTTAACACTGATAATAATAAGAAATGTGTCTAGAGCACCAAAGCAGCATATTAAAATGATTTTTGAAACATAATGTGATGAAGGTATTTTAAAATTATTATAATATTTCACAAATTTTACTGTTTTTGTTATATTCTGATCAAATAAATGCAACCTTGGTGAGTATAAAACTTTCAAAAACTTTCAAAAAATCCTACCAACCCCAAACTTTTGAAAGGTAGTGTATACAGTATAATTTTTAAATTGTCATTGAATGAGCTTCTGATGGCAACCATAACTCACACAGCCCTATAATTTTCTGCATTTCAGTTTACAGGTTGCATGAGACTTTCTCTTATATCATTGAAATAACATGTATTACTGAGCAACATTAACCTTGAACGCGTTCCAAAATATGAGATACAGGAATTGGATTTACAACACAAAGACAATTCACTTGACTATTGATTCTATCTGTACCACAGCCACGTGTAGCAGACTTGATTTATTGCCTGACTTTCCACCATTATTCCTCTTTCTGTAATCCCACTGAATAGATTTACACTTGACACCTAATACTCGTTTATCCATGCAGCTGTTCAATATTATGCCGGCTCTTTGAAAAAAATATGCATAACTATATTTGCATATAAAAATGTGTGAATCATCACACTTAGTGTCAATATCAAGCCACAGTTGTGCATGTAAAAAGTAAAGTGATCTATTACGTGCTTTTTAAATTTCACTTGCACTCAGTTAACATCCAACAAGCAAGTGTCCTAATGCCCTACACTGCCAACTGCATTTACTTCCACCGCACAGCATGAGATGACTCAAAGGTACCAGAGGAGGCGGTGTCCAATTAAGTTCCAAAGTGAGAAAAATGGGTGTGGAGGTCTGGGAGTGTCAGGAGCCGAGAGACATTCTCCCTAGACTCCTCCTGACTAGAGCTTTCCTCTTTCCTGACAGACTGATCCGGTGTCCTTCAAATAACTTCTGTGGTTAAAGTAGGCTACCTCTTGGAGAGAGAGAGGGCTTGTGAATGTCAGGTGCTCTGGGACTCACCGGTCCTCGTTCTCTGCCAGAATTCTTTCTTTAAGAAGTTATACAATCACCCAGAAACAGCTCTCCTGCGATTAGCACTCACGAGCCTTGACAAGACCATTTCGAAGTCATGCCGTAGTAGTCAAAATGTGTTTTATGTCTGGAAAAAACTTGCACTCAAGCAGTAAAATGGCATGATCCCTCTAGGACTTTGGTAATAGGCATTACATGTACACTTTGGGCATAAAATTTGTCCCATGAGCTTCACTGGGTGCCATGTATCTTCAGGGTACCTTAAAGCTTTAGTTCACCCAAAAATGAAAACCATGTCAACCTTTACTCATTCTCATGTCTTTCCAAAATTGTTTGACTTACTTTCGTCTGTGGAACATACAAGGTGACAGTACTTTTGTCCAACCAAACAAAAACTGTTTGGTTACCAACATTTTTTCAAAATGTTCTTCAAAATTACCAACATTCTTCAAAATGTTCTGCAGAAGAGAGTAAGTCATACAATTTTGGAAAGACATGAGGAAAGACACATTTCAAGCCCAAAGTATATTGTAATGCCTATTACAGAAGTCCTGGAGGGATCATGCCATTTTACTGCTTGAGTGCAAGTGATGGTAAGTAAATGATGACAGAATTTTCATTTTTGAGAGATATATCTCATTAAATAATATTAAAATATATAGAAATATTACTTAATGATATTAAATACAATTTCAGGTTATGTTCAGGCTAATGTCTGGAGCTGGCACTCACCAAAAAGGGAAGCTCTGCCCCGAAAGGTTATATTTTAAGCTCACTTTATTTATTGGAAAGGCACTTGGCCATTTACACAGTGCCTCATACTACTGGGATCTCATGAGAAATCCCATACCAGATGTTTGTGACCTCCAGTCCAATCCCTCATGCTAGAAAAAATAATCAGGAACAGTTTATTCAGTTGCATGGGATTTACATGTGCAATATACATTGGTTTGTCTTGCTGTAAAACAACCAGATTCGAATAAAGTGGAACAGACTGTCGCATGTCCCTGACTCCGCCCACCACATGCCTATACAACAGGAATTGTATAATCACATCAAATTAATATGATATGATATGCATGCATTTCTCAAAGGAGATTAAATGCCTAATCCATAATCTGGAAGTGTGGTTGTTCAGAGTGCCATGATATATGGTTCACAGCTTGATGCTACAGTTTCTTTGTGGCAGCTTTTTTAATTTGATTGATATTAAAGTCAGAATTAATAAATTTCTGTTCTTTTTTTAGTGTTATGTCCAAAATATGTCCAATTGGAAATAAATTCAGGCTTTTCCTAAGTGCTCTTTATTAAAAATAAGAACATAGTCACTGGGCTGTTCAAAAGATTTGGCAAATTATTCAGGATCTTTATATTTCACGCTCCATGGTTAAACTCTTGAAAAATTATTCCCTTCCAGAATGCTTCATTTTAATCTAGTTCGTACACAATTACCTGACAAATGCATATTTTTGGCTTTCTGTTCCACTTCATACATCTTATCAACATTTTTCTGCACATCATGCAAGTCTGAAAGGCATTTGAAAAATGACAGCTGGGCAGGAAGGAGTCCTCCACTCTCTAGCTGGTATTGAAGATATTCATCTGTCCAATTAAATCAAGGGCTATTGTGTTTCTCATTTAAAGATATACATCTTTTGCCAGTCTGCATTTGTAATGATTGTTTTACTGTCTAAAAAGCGTACTTTTTAGAGCATTGTGGATTTCAGATATCAGATGCTGCAAAATCTACATAGTGTGCACTAACAGTAAAAAAGCGACACAACTACACGTGCCTTTAGAAATAATTGTTCAAATTAAAGGATTAGTTAAGCAAAAAATTAACATTCTGTCATCATTTTCTCAACCTCATGTTGTTTCAAACCTGTACAGCTTTTCTGATTTTCTTCTGTGGACTGCAGAGATGGAATAATGAAAGTCTCTTGAAAGTGAAAACCAAGAGATTTATGTGATTGTTTAGATTGCTTATTATTTGTAACTTTCCAATAATAGATAAGACTGTGTTTTTACTTCACTCACAGTTTAAGCTGCCACCAGACACTCAATAAATGTACACAAAATGCCCTCTCTACACGCTGTATGTAAAGTTACTATCATGATAAAGTCTTATACGCAGTTGCCTTAAAATGTGCATTTAACAGCTGCAATTTTATATTATTTCTTGATATTATTCAGAAGTTTCCACACCTCAGTAATCAGAGGAAAATGGGACACAACTGTTGGTTGCTGGTTATACATCATAACACCTATTGATTTTCACACCTCACAAAATCACTTTTCCACGCAGCTGTTCAATAGCATATCATTGCAGGGGGCTCACTGAAAAATACACACTCAAACCACATGCACATGCTAACGTTTCTCGACCTCACAGCAGTTATTTTAGACTCACTGTGTCTAATAAGAGCTGTGAGAACAGCGTTCCTGAAATGATTTCACAGATACCATGATTAAATCTCGATTTGATATTTGAATTACATATATGATGATTTTCTTTCATGCTTTGATGTATATATGGTTTGTAAGGTTAACTGTAACTGTGAGTAAAGCTCAGGGGATTTTGTTATTCTGGCACACATATTGAACCTCATGCATGAAACACAAGCCAATTTCTGCTTAAATCATTTGTAAAATGTTTTGTTTGTATAATTACAGATTTTCTGTGTAACAAACATATTTTGGTGTAAATCATTCAGTTGTGGAGCGTAAATAGTCTGAATTTAATTCAGTGTGACAATTTACATATAAAAAGTTCCACAAATTATTTTCTGCATAATTAGTTTTTCTGCACATTTCGGTGTAAATTTTCAAAATTCAACAATTTTTGTACAAAAATGTTTACAAATGATTTACACAGAAATGTGTTTGTTACAAAGAAAATAATTTTCACAATTCACAATTACACAATTTTTGGTCGCATTTAATTCAATGATCATTTTACATACAGTATGCTTTATGTTTATAAACACTTTGTGAATCATTTGTACAGCAATCTGATCTGCATGTGTTTCATGAATGTGACCCAGTAAAGACATTTTTCTGTATTTGATAGAATATAATAACAAAAAATAAACCTTTTTAAAATATATTATACTACCTAGTAGCAAGGACAATCCTTTCATAGTAACTTAAGTGTTGAATGGATTGTGATCTCAGGAAATCCCCATTACTTATTAAACCTTCTTCCTTTCAGCAGACAGATCCCTAATATCTACCACTGCCACCTTTCAAACACTTACTTTATGTGGGATGACTACTGCAGACCCTCCACTGATGCCTACGATGGGGATGGACGTCTGAGAGGAGATAAAGTCTAAGATTTGTGCCACAGCTTCTGAGTCCACGTCATCTTCAAACACCACTCCGTGGAGGCTCTCTGCTGCCATGGTCTGACAGAGACGCGTGAGTAAAGCCCTGGGGTTAGTGTCATTCACCAGCACGGTGATGGGGTTGACTTCCAGGGGCATGTCTAGGAAGTTTTCTGGACTCAGACGGCCCTTGATTTCACTGTGGTGGGCCAAACCACTGAAAACCACAGCCACGTTGACCGAAGGAGGGCCGAAGAATGGACGTCCCCGGCAGGGAGGCACTACACTGAGTAACAGATGAAAGAAGAGGAGGAGTTGAAGAGAGGGACCCCAACAACCTTGAGGAGTGGCCATTTCAGCCTCCTAAAGCCTGAGAGAGAGAAAGAACAAACTCATCATTTCAGAATTGTTACTTGTTTGTCAGATATGTGTTCTCTCCAAGTCTGTATAATTTACAGGTTTTCCAAAGATATTTACTGCGATTGGTTGGTGAAAACCATAAAGTGGTCCATAAAGTGTTGGGAAATTCATTTAGATTTAATTTAACAATTGTTTAATTATTGTAGATTAGCACTGAGATGTGACTGAGATTTCAATGCATTTTAACACAGTTTGTGAAAAACAAAAGAGGTATAATCTAATTAAATATGCACTCATTTGCATACATTTCTGGAACAAAAATCTCAACATTGGATAAAGCCAGGTTCAAAATTCTTTTTTCATCACTTCATAAATCAGAAAACAAATTTCACAATTTTTTAAATGATAGAATGTTGTATAAAATCAGGCAAATTATATATGAAAAAACCCTCTGTAAAAACCTTCATAATATAGATAGTAAAAAAAATAATAAAACTGTAAAGATTGGTGTTTGTAAGTGTTACCGAAGTTTAGATTTTTGGCTCAGTGCAGGAGAAAAATCTCATTCTGAGAAAACGGACTTTAAAAATATGTATTGTAATTGAAATCTACAGACGCAAATAGATAAAGTACTATAAAAGAAACACTTAAAAGTGTGTTTTTGATGTTTTCTTTCCACTAATCTGAAAAAAATACTTTATGAAAAACCAAAAAGACCAAAATCCCAAAATTGAGTGAGTGAGTGAGTAAGTGAGTGTGTGATGTGTGGCCAAGTATGGTGACCCATACTTGGAATTTGTGCTCTGCATTTAACCCATCCAAGTGCACACACACACCGTAAACACACACCCGGAGCAGGTTCATGAAAAAAAAAAAAAAAAAAAAAAAAAAAAAGGTTTTGGCTGCAGTGTCTTGCCTTAACAAATCCAGAATGTTAGAATGATTTCTGAAGGATCATGTGACACTGAAGACTAGAGTAATGACTGCTGAAAATTGAGTTTTGTCATCACAGAAATAAACTGTATGTTAAAACATATTAAAACAGAAGACAGTTTTTTTAAACTGTAAAAATATTTCACAATAGTATTATTTTTATTGTAGTTTTGATCAAATAAATGCAGCCTTGCACTTACAAAACTTTCTTTAAAAAAAAACTTTTCTGCTTTCAAAAACATTAAAAATCTCACCGACCCCAAACTTTTGAACCGTAGCGTACATTTACATTATTTTTACATTTTTATCAGGGGAGACTTGCAAATGAGTGACAAGCAGCAGTGATTATTTAGAAATATTGATTTCTTTGTTCAGACATGATGAGATGAAAATAGGACACAGTGTTGCATTGTTGTGAACGAGAGAAGCCCGAGTGACACAAATAAAAAGCACTGCTGCAGAAATCAACCGCTGTCTAATGTTATTTATATACACATATATTATACGCCTCAAGTGTCATGGACACAAAATTGCCAAACTCAACAATTATAAAAACAATTTTTTTATTAAATACTTGTGAATTTACAGCCCTAATTGTAAAATTTATTTCATTTTAATTTATTTGATCTTACTGAAGAAAATCGACAGACATGCAGTATGAAATTGTATATAAATAAATGTACAAGTGTGCTTTAATGTATAGTAATCCTGTGTTTAAAAACCATTCACGTGGTCTGTATGTCTATTTCTGTCACTTATAATCTCGGATTGCATGTGTTCTGGTCACAGTGTGCATGTGCCTTTGTGACACAACAGGCCATTAGCAGGCTGAGTGGGAGGTTTACAATGAATCCAGCAGGGAATCACATCTAAACTCAGCTCTCAACACTTCACAGGGGCAGGTCCCTGATCTCTCAACCCGCAGATGGTGTGGGTCATCGAAAGCTCACCTTTAGTGCGAAAAAAACTAACAAATGCTTGTTTAATAATTCCAATTCACACCACTGCCAGTTTGTGAACCACGGATATCTATACAGTGCACAGGTCTACAGCATATATTGCTTGTCTTGACCATACAAGTGACCATATAGACCTTAAAGTCTAGTAATTTCAAGGACAGGTCCCTTGGAGCGACCTCGGGTCAAGTGCATTACTGGGAACCGTGGTGATAGAGCACGATAGTGATCTCAATAACTCTCTGGTTTCTGGGTCGCAGCTACTTGGAAATGAACCAACAACCTTTGCGCTGCCAGAGCTGAACTTTAACCATAAGGCTACTGCTACACTTCTAAGTGTGTTACAGTGCACACAAATAAAACTGGCTCGTAAAACAGAGCGAGGACTTTCTTTTCAACAGCAAACTAAATCAGAATCTGATGAGATGCACTTGAATTAGAATCTTAAAGGTTAGGCCCATCTATCCATGCCAGCATCTTACGACTATGACACTGCAACCTATTAAACTATCAGAGCTAGCTGTTGGACCATGGACTGTAATTACTATACATGATAAATGAAACACTTCACATTGTGATGGCTATCATGTTCCTTAAAATTCTCCTATGAATACATCTGGGTTCTAATAAACCTAATTACTACATTTAGGATATATTATGGTAAGAATGCATGTGGATTTGCTCGTTCACTCTGATGCTTTGTACTGCATTGTTTTCCTATGGACTTCATTAGCAACGCTCCTCAGCCAGTGTGGAATCACAAGTACTTTCCGCACAAGTGGAAGACAGATGATGAAGTAAGAAAGGAGATATGCATTCCAATTGCAAAAGCAACAAAACCAAACAAAAGACTTGCCATGAGAAACCCAGAGAGTTAAAGCCGTCATGGTCTCTGTCCTCTCTCTTTTTCCTCTCTCTGTCTGCTTTTTTTTAAATCCTCATTAAAAAGACTGTTCAAACTCCACTCAATACTGGCAAAGCATCAATGAGCATATTTGTATGCTCGTAACTCAACGAAATCCTCACACTTAGCTGAGCAGTGGAGTTAACATAGCAACAGCTGGGCGAGTTTCTAGGGAACACGATAGAGAGGAGTGAAAAAAAGAGCATCTTTCATTTAAAAAATATATATCTAGGGGTGTTTCTTTAGCTAGGCACTTTTGGTCCTGTGAAGTGTCTTAAAACACACTTTGCACGCTCTCATTAGTTTTGTCTACTAATCATGTCCAGCAGTGTCCATTTACACCAGTGTCTTTTCCAGCACATCTCAAATAATGTATTGTGATTAACAGCAATAGTATTCTGTGGTGTAAATTACATTTTAAACATGGAGTAAAATTGGCAAAACATTACTTTTCATGAATAATTACATTTTCACACTTAATTTCCCTAGTAAAAAGTAATATATTTAAAATACATTTATTTCATACTAAGTATAGTTCAAATCTATAAGTATAGTTCAAATCTATTAACACTATTGGTAATGATTGTATGATCTTTAAATAATATCTGTCTTTAAATGATATTTAAAGTGTACCTAAAGTATACTTGCAATAGTTCCACTTTAGCACAATCAAATATACTTCAGTATATCTTTAGTTGGACTTCAGCACTACTTTCACACAATTAAAATGCATTAAGCAAAAATGATTTGTTCCAATTTAGCAGACTTTAAATATAGCAGTTTAGTATACTAAAAGTACAAATGCAAGGTATTTTTATTAAGTACATAAATATGTAAATGTGTTTGTAGTATACTTCGTATGAAATAAATTTATTCAAATATATTTAAGTATATATATATATATATATATATATATATATATATATATATATATATATATATATATATATATATATATATATATATATATATAGTTTTTTTTTTTTTTTTTACTAGGGTCGACAAAATTACAGCCTGACGGGAAATGATGCGCAATAAAATATATTCTCTGTACAATTACCTCCATTTACCTTCTTTTTTCTTTGCTTTCATAACAAAAACTAACAAAAACTAAATATGGAAAAACAATTTTCATTAAATGAAGACGTTAACTGAAATAAAATAAAATAAAATAGGCAAATATATATATATATATATATATATATATATATATATATATATAATATTTAACTAAGGTTTAACTTGATGTACTAAAATAACAACAGTGCAAAATTAATAAACTATACAGACATTTTAAAAATGGACAAAATTCAAAAATTCAATTTCTAATATTCTAATACTATTTCTAATATTAATACAATCTATAATACTATCTCCATGATACTAAAATAACAAAGCATTTAATCTCAAACATGCTCTTCACTGACACTTTTGTCCTCTTTGTAACAAACGTATACAAACTCTGGGAAGAAAAAAGGAAACATACTTATTGGGGTAAAATTGTTGGTCATGATGGAAATGAAGCTGCAACTGGGACAGTAATTTGTGTATAATATAAATAATTTTCATACAATAAACATGAAAACAATTTATGATTAATTTACTTTTTTTGTACTAATTCATATATTTATAATGATTTTTTTTTAAATACAAATATAGGTCTCAGGTAAACAAAAATAATATTTACAGAAATGCCATTAAAAAGCAGCAAAAATAAATAATGAATGCCTGATGAAAAGTTTCCAAGAACTTTTCATGTGACCCTCATATAACGAAAAAAAAAAAAAAACTTGAAAACTGTTAGTTTCAATAATAATGAACCCCTGGGACACAAGTGCCAATAGATGAAGAAACACTCCTATATTGGATGTCTTCAGAGTGTGTGTTCACTGGCCTACTGCACGTGACACTGTGAACAGCAGTGAGACACCTGCAGCCTTGCTTTGATGACAGCAAACGGAACACACACACAGTCAGGCTGCTGCACGATAATATATTCACACTCCCATTTTCAGTCTATTAGATCTGCTGTTGATGTGATCTTCTCATGTCCTTTTCAAGTCCTCAGATCTCTTTAAAAATGGACACTTTGATATGTGTTTGACCATAGATCCTATGGACAATCACATCACACAACTAGAGCATGTGCTCTCATTTCAAACAAAACAACAAACGAACAAAAATGAAAGGGTTCATCAATGTCAGGCAAAAACAGTTGCCATTCATTCTATTTTATGCCATCATTGGACAGGATTGGTCTCCTATTTGAGTACAAAAAATAAAATAAAAGTTTCCTGCATTCAGTTGTGAAATTGAGAGTATTTTTCTCATGATAGTGTTCATGTAGGTCTGTGATAAATGCACAGGGGTGCCTGCGTTACTGTAAGGCACTTCCCTGGATTCACAGAATTACACATAAACACGACTCGTCGCAAAATTTAATCTGCACCTTCCATGTAGATAATCGCAGATAGAAATATTTTCAAAGTAAAACACCAGCTGTGGCTGCCAGCTGTCCACAGGGTATCTGATAGGTGAAGCTGATTAAAGCACAACGGCTTTTAATACATTTTACATCTACAACTACAACCTTCACATCCGCCATTCAGTTTAGACCATAAAATGAACTCTAATTTAAATAGTAGTATATGGGCATCAAAATTATTTGGTTGGACAGAAAAGCAGAAATAATAACAGTTACAGTAATATTTCCTCACAACAAAACATATCTGCTTAAAATCATCAGAAAATTTTCAAATAACTGAAAAAAAAAAAAAAAAAATTCTGGTCTCATCTGGTAAAGCACAAAAATATAGGATTACGTCCCATTCTGCACAACTTCAAATGGTTGTAGATTGGGCTTCGCTCCAAATACAAACTAGACATTTGCTGAACTGGTCCCATTTGTGGTTAGACTGACATCTGTGACTATCAAAAATCACAATCAAAGAGCTGTAAAACATACATGGACTGTCATACACATCATCCAGATGGTGTGTTTACTGTGTTATATTAGCAATGAATTAACATCTTGTGTGTTCTGTTGACGTATGTGATTCTGAGGTAAAATGCCACCACAAACGAGAGTGTTAGCAAGTTTAAAGCTGAATTACATTCGGAGTTACACTATCGCTGCTATTTATGGCAACAATCCCACACACATTCTCACTTGAGTGATGTTAACTCACACAAAGCTAATTCATAGTCTCAATGTGGCTTTCAATGAGCGATCTGTCTGCTTTCTGTAATGTGGGACACGAGCCGTCTGCTATTGTATTGGTTTTCAATCACAGTGGGATCATGGTAAGTTTTCCTTTTAAGCTTCGCCACAAAGGTTACGACTGGATCCCAACTGTACAGATATTACCAGCTGCTTTAACCACTGTGTGAGCAACCACAGCTCAAACACAAGCACACAAAACATTATGAGGTATTTCGAAAGTATTTAAGAAACAGTTAACTTGCCGGCCCAAACTCAAATTTGTCACATATAAAGCTAATTATAAACTACACCGAAACTGCATATATTATTTGCGTACAGTGACGACTCAAGGTCCGTGTGGCCATAGACTCTTTTAAAAACAGATCACATCCTCATTTAGTATTCCACACAAACCCACCGCATGCTGTATACATTTTTAACAGTAATCCAAGGTGAAAGAGCTCAGAATGTCATGGCCAGAGCACACATTAGTGTTCCCCAAATCTGCATGTATTGCATATCAGCTGGCTTTTCCAAACCTTTGTGATCTCACCAGTTCAGCCATAATCATACAGGTTTCAGTGAGTCTGCTATAAAATGAAAACAGATTATGACATTGAAATACAGACAGTAGTATCACCATTTCCAGCATTTGTAACTGTGTGGCGGCGCAGACAGAATCGGATGTTAATAGTGATGTATTAGTCACACTCCAAACAGTTGTGATTGGACATTAATGGATGAGCTTCTCAGCAACAATCAACGGTTCTGTCGTATGAATGCTAAGAGGGGCCGGACTGTCTGTAATAAATAAATCAAAATAACATGTTCGACCTTTCGAGTAAGAGCTCATTTTCTCTTGAGACAAAACCACACACCAACAACAACATATCTATAACAGGATTATCAGAGATGACACTTGAGTGATAAATGACTCAAGATGTTTATGAATATCTCTATCACTCACTTTCTATCACTTCTAATCTATTTAGAAGCATTATTATGACAAACCGAATGTATGAATAAATAAATACGCACATACTGCATATTTGTCAATGGTAAACCTCATTTTGTCTGTCACACTCACACAGGACATTACAGGACGTCACATTCCATTTGCAAGGAAAATAAATCATAAGGAAAACATCAAGATTGCAAGAAAATCAATTTCCCTTCTTTGACCTTGGCCAATCTCCTGTCTCCAATTTGTATATACATCTATAATATTCAAGCACGATTACTAGGTCAAAAAACCTTTGCTAGGATTTTACTACAAATTTAAAGAGCTTAGGATTAAAACAGGTGTTTTTTAACCCAATTTGTTAAGACTGACCCAGTTTGGCTCTTTTTCTGGTTGCAATTTTGTGTAAATAAGTCCAGCGTCACTGAGACAGACTGTGAGCTGATATATGCACGCCTCTGACATTCCCACCGCCAAAAAAGTCCCAGTGCAGGTATGTGTGTCAGAAAGCATTCAGGTCTCCAGAATCCCATTCACCCTGCCGGTTACGCTTTCGAGGACTGTTTCTGCACTCCGCGAGCGAGCAGCCACGAGAGAGAGCAGCACTCCACCTGTTAACTACGGCAGATTTAGCCCCACAGGCATTTCCCCCCATCACACACGCAAGACCCAGAAACAGAAAGCCGCTCTCCATGGACACATGCACAAAGGTCGAGCGAAGCTGTGTGTTTGCTGTCAACAGCGGATTGAATGAAAAGGAGTTTCCTTACCTGTGCCGGCTGGATGCATCCGAGCCCGACCCCAAGCTGTACATTCTTCAGCTGTGCGTCTCCGCCTCCTCTTGTTTCCTCTTCTCGCCTTTGCTTCCTCTCACCTCCTTTTGGCCTTTTCTATCTTTCGCACTGTCTCTCTCTCCTTCTCTCAACACTTGTGTGAGTCTACTTGTGTGGCAGCTGAAGACCCTGCTGTGGTGATGGCATTTCTCTCCCTCTCGCTCTCTCTCGCTCTTCCTAGCAAAGAGGGTCAAACTGAAGATGGTGTCAGTGACACGGTGAGGAAAAAGATGGAAGGAATTAGCGAGAAATAGAGAGACAAGTGTCCAAAAAAAGAGGAGAAACAGCTGTTAGCAGCTTGTGACGCCAACGAGAGACAGCTGGAGAGTTGCAGTTGTGATCTCTGACTGAGGAAAGATGCGAGAGCAGGTGGGGAGCCGCGTGGCGGTGACTCCATGCGCTCGCCGGATTGGCGTGCGAACGCGTGAGGTGGTGTCTTACTCAATAAATCTTGAATAAATCTCATGTGGGTCTTGTTTACCTATGCCTGAAGTTGCGATATGCCTGTAGCATGTAAAGCAGAAGCTGAGAAAGTATGTTTGAAAGTGTGCGGCAGTCAAAAAAAAAGAGAGTTTTTGGCATGGACTACCCTTCATCTTCAATCCAACCGCTCATCCGTAGCCTCCGCCCGCTCCATCACTACCAACCTAGTTCCCCAACCTTGGGGAATAATCATGATGAAATGAGAAGGATGCTGGGAAGAGAGTACAGCTGATTAAAATAGATTCGAATGAAAGACTGGAGCTGTGTATCTGACCTTTTCCGTCTCTGGAGTTGTAGTTTGCTGATTTTGAGGAGGAAGTCCATGAAGATGCTTCTCAGTTAGTCGAAATGTGTTGCTTATCTTCAGAATCTTTTATATCCGCAGGTGTCGCTTTCGGATTTAGTCCGGATTCCGAAAAGTTTGGAGTTCTTGCTGTGTTGGCTGAGAAGAGCATGAAAGCAATCCAGAATAAATACATAAATAAATACAAATTCACAAATGATGTTTGTCCAGTTTGTAGAGCAGATGTGCTGAGCGTCTCATCTGTTTGATGTGATCTGCCTTCTGCTCTCCAGACCACAGAACAAGCTTCTGATACCTAATCATGATGCTGTACAGATTTATCCTGCCTCCCCCCTCCTCATTCTCTCATGCTTTTATTCTCCCTCTCTCTCTCCATCCTGAGTCCCTTCTCACCATGTCTGATTTTCACTTCCCCGTCCTGTCCTGTTTGTTCTCTCTACCTCTATTACTCCTGCTTCTGTCTGTCTTTCCCATCGTCTTTGTCATTATCCTCCTGCTGCAATTTAAATGCTCTTTCTTTTCAAGGCTTCCTGCTTTCCGGTCATTCTGAGATGAACAGGTCCGACAGACAAGTTCCCTTGTCCTGTTGATTCTCTCTCTCTGTCTCTGACACTTCTAGACACTTCAACCTTGCTTGTCCTTCAGGTCTGAGGTTATTACGAATGCAGTTTTGTCCTTTTTTGTCAGACAGCTATTATGAAATCAATCCACGTCCTCTACACAAACGTTTGTTTTTCATATCATTTGTTTTAATACTAAGCAAATTACATTTTCTATCCCCTAATCCTAAACCTACCTTTACACAACCTTTCTAGATTTTACTATTTGTTTATCAAGCTGTTTTTGTCATGGGGGACAATGTGGATTTTAATATAAAATATGAGTTTCATATTTTAAATACTCATATTACACACACTGTTATTCAAGAGTTATTTTATTTATTTATTTATTTATTTTTAGAAATTAATACTGTTTCTTCAGCAAGGATGCATTAAATTGATAAAAAATAACAGAAATTTTATTGTAAAATATTTTCATGTAAAAAAAAAAAAATATATATATATATATATATATATATATTTTTTTTTTTTTTTAAATACATGCTGTTCTTTTGAACTTTCCATTCACCAAAGATTCCTCAAAAATGTATCACAGTTTTCACTAAAATATTAAGCAGCACAGCTGTTTTTTAACATTGATAATAATAAGCAATGTTTATCAAACACTAAATCAGCATATTAAAAAAACAAAAAAGGATCATGTGACACTAAAGACTGAGTAATGGCAGCTAAAACTTCAGGTTTGCCATCGTAGGAATAGATTACATTTTAAAACATTCAAAATAAAAAAACAGTAATTTTATATTGTAATAATATTTCACTAAATTTCTGTTTTTACATGGTGAGAATAAGAGACTTAAGAGAAAATATAAAATTACTGACCCCAACATAATAAACACACATACACATGCTTTAAAAATAAATTAAAATGTAAGTATGTGCATATTTACATTTATTCCCTATCATTTGACACTTTTATCCAAAGTGATTTGCAAAGGCCTTACAGATAAAGAAGTGATTCATAAGTGATTCACCCTGAGGAGAAAAGACTGTTCATAGAAAACTAGAACAGAGATGAAAGTGAGAAACAGTTAAATAATATATATATTTTTTTCCTTTCTTTCTTAAGAGTTAGTTAAGTATATATAAAAAGATTCAATCAAATGGTCACGGAAGAGATACCTTGAGTAGCAAACAGAAAAGATTAATTTGACACTTTGAATCAGTTAAAAGATGAAAGTGGAAAGATCATTTTAAGATTTGATTTGGTTTAATTTCATTTGTAAAAAAAAATCTAGTCGAGTTTTGTTCACCTGACACTGCAAATTAAACTTTCTGCCTGTAAGGAGACAGAACGATTCCACATGTCTTATCCCTACTGTAACCCATAATCCAGGATAAAAACATACTGGTTTTCCCATTCATGAGAGCATTAAATGGCAGAACCCTGGTGTTTCAGCTGAAGTAGACTACTAATAATATACGTGTTAAATCTGTGCTATAAACTACACATGGCTTATTGTTCTTTGATTGCTGACATATTTTAAACACGATGTCTTTTGCAACTGTACAGCATGTGTAAAACTATATATAAACTACTCTATTAAAAAAAAAAAAAAAAATCAGCTGGGATGCTGTCATGTAACACAAATGTGTTTTTTCACCCTGAGTTAATTTTTTTCTGTCCCAGCTTTAAAGATCTGCTGTCTCCTCTCATTTTCCGTCTGTTCAAAAGGAATACTCTAAATTGTCTAAATCGCTTTGTGCACATGGCAGCTTTTAAGAAACTAAAAATACCACGGTGCTATTTTAGAGCAGGCCAGGTGATGAGGCATACTGACAGGAGGAGAAACCAGTGTGACTCTTCAAACATGTTCCAACCAAACTGCGCAAACTTTTTGTGCATTTTTACACACTGGAAGCCACTTACAATGGACGATGACCTGTCTTTAAGGGAAGCAAATGGGTTTAAACATTTTTGACAAAAAAAAAAAAAGCAAAAAAAAAAAACAGAATATTTTAGTTTAAAATAGTACCTGATGCATATGTTTTCTGACAGTGTTTGACAGCAGTACTTCGTTTGGAAGCCCATTCCTGCCTTGGAGCAAAAAAACTTAATTGTTAAAAAGTTTAAGGAATAAAGTTACATTGTGACAAAGTTACATTGTAAGATTTACAATAAAGTCACAGTCTGAGATATAAAATTTAAATTTAAGAGAAATAAAATTCCAACTGCAAGGTATAAAGTCCCACTGCGAGATATAAAGTCACATTGTGAGATTTAAAGTCATATTGTGAGATATAAAGTTTCATTTAAGTTCTTGAGGCTGAAAAATAGGGGAAAAACAGCTAATTTTTTTCATCACATAAACCAAATGATGCTCTTAAAAAATAAAAAAAGAAGAATTTTTTTAACATGCCTTTCCTCAATCAAGCACTTGATTATCCATTCCAAAAAAAAAAAAAAGAATATAAATATGTCCTAGTTTGTCACAATCACAAGTTCAAGATCACAATTCCACTATAATAAAACTACAAGAGACAATGGTGTCAGTTATTAGCATTTAAAAAAAACTCCAAACTTTGTTTTAAAAGGACTTGAACAATGTATACTTTTCCTTTAATGTCAAGTCGTCTTTACTTTCATAGCACTTTATACAATATAGTTTTAAAGCAGCTTTACAGAAACAAACAGGAAAGTAGTAGAATCAATGGTGCAAACTTCAAAACAAGAAGCAAATCCAAATTCTGCTATAAAGCAGCTGTAGCAAAACAACGGTGTCATTATTCAGCTCCAGTCAGTTCAAGTTTTGTTTTCAAACAATAATGTGAGATCGAACTTTATTTAAATTTTAAGACAAGGCTGAATAGCTCAGATTCATCACTTCTGTTTAACTGCATTGTGCTCATTTGAAATGTATTGCTTGTTGCCGTGAAGAAATCTGTGGAGTCTGTAGTATTGAGATGTACCTGGAGTGACAGAATGTTTTTTATAAAATTAATCTGTGCTCAAGTTTTGTTTAAATGTCAATACTGTTGATTTTTCCACCCTGACAGCATCTGAGAGAAATTAAACTCAGTTACTGTTGTGCTGTACTTCTTCTCATAATAAGGGTCTTCAGTTCAAAGCAATTCAGTCAGCTGTATAAGTTAAATAAAGAAAATTCTTTCATCATAGTGCAGACACTTGTAGAATAATTGGCTGAACTGTAATTGTGGTAAAATGGGTTATTGAGTTGTTTTGTGAAATATGGATCATGTGTTTAACAACTCTTGTTCAGTCACTTGTCAAAATGTGGGTTTTTCTCTGGGGTGTAAATGGAAATGCAGATGCTTTAGGTTCCCCAGGTAGAGCTGGTAGCCGTGGCAGATCCTGGGGAGGAATATGTCATGCGGTCAAGTGTCCCCTAAGGGCTCAGGTGGAGGCTGCCTGTCCATCAGGTGTCTTAGCATCAGCAGCTAACATGCCAAAGGCAGAAAACTGCCAGATTTACACGGCATCAGATGGACTGAAAGTGGAAAATAGCAACATTGTGGAAATATATAAATATTGCCATGCATATAAATAAATCCAATCTTTCGTCTTTCATCTATGAAATGTGACATTTCAGAATTTTTTTTTTTTTTTTTGCTGTGCTGCTGGCTATTTTTAGATAGACTTTACTAAGAGAAGCCAGAAAATGAGAAGGAAACGTGCAGCAGGGTTAACTTTGTTGCACAACTCCCCTGAGAAGCAACTGGAAGAAATTAAAGGAGTCTCGATTCGGACCGTAACTTTGCTTTAAGACTTTAACATATGATAACATCTTATAAACATTAGCACACTAGACGAGTTTTGATATGACATATATCTGGAGACAATCTCCTCATGCTCCTCTCAAATGTTCCACATGACAGCATAATATTTCAGTGACAACCAGAAATCCAAATAAGTTATTTATAGTATGTAAATATGCAATTACTCATACACTCAAACGTGTGATTTGACAAAAATGATACGCATAGGACATAAATAGAACTGCTAAACTATATTTATCCTGGTATGACATTAGAAAATGTCTTTTGTATGATGGTGTACAACATTTGAATGGGCACAAATGCAGTTAAAGGGAAACTCTGTTTCTCAACCTCATGTATTTCCAAAACTGGACTTTCTTTGTTTTATGACAAATAAAAGGACATATTTTGAGAAATGTCTCAGTGTTTTGTATCTATACAATGGAAGTCAATGGGCTGTAATGTTGTTTGGTTCCCAACAATCCTCAAAATATCTTCTATTGAGTTCCACGGGAGAAAGAAATGCAGGTTTGGAATGCCATGAGGGTGAGTAAATGATGAGTAATAATGGTGGACCATCCCTATAAGCTCCAAAAAAACAAAAAAAAAACAAAAAACAAACAAACAAACAAAAACAATTAACTGCTAAAAATAAAGTCTTTCTTTACAATAAAGCAAATAACCCATTACATTTTAACCTCTTAAGACCCGAGAAAAAAGTTTTAGAAAAAAAAAAAAAAAAAAAAAAAAATATATATATATATATATATATATATATATATATGTGTGTGTGTGTGTGTGTGTGTGTATGTATATATATATTTTTTTTCTAAAAAAAAAATAAATAATATATATATATATATATATATATATATATATATTTTTTTTTTTTTTCATGTCTTTACATTGTTTAGAACATTAAAAATAATGTAAAAAAAAAAAAGGAAATTTAATTCGTAAGTTATGCTATGTCTTCGGAAGAGGACATCGGGACTCAATTTATTTAAAAAAATAAAAAGACATGAATGAACATGCATAGGCAAAAACAATTGTTTTTTTGTTTGTTTGTTTGTTTGTTTGTTTTTAAATCACCAATACATTTTTAGTTTTCAAGATTTTTTTTTTTACCAAACTTTGTATAAAGATGATTCTCAACTATGTTATAACAGAATGATTCGATATACCATTTTTCTTTCTGCAAAAATGTGTGTAAAATGGCCATAAACGGGTTTTCTCATTATATACAATGTATCTATAAACTAAATCTAATTTGCATATTAATGTGTTTTTGGGGCAATATGTAATGAAAAAAGAAGTGTAATAATGGGAGTAATAATTGACAAGATTTTCATAATAATATATAATATTTCATAGAATACTGAAATATAATTTCTTTCCCTATTCATTTGTTATGTCTCCCAAAATGCGTAATAAACATGCTTTTAGTCCCGGTGTCCTCATATGAGGACATGTATGAAATCAACGTCCTGTTTCTTAACAGAAAGTCATATTTTGATTTGAAACCCCATAACATTTTCCTGAGATGTTGATTTATGACACACAATTGAAAAATTAGACACATTTAAATGATAATTACAAAATATTATCATATTTCTATAAGAGTGTCATTAAATTAATTTCAGACATTTTTGATGACCATGGAGAGAGAGTGGTCATAGTAAAACATCAAATCATTTGGTATCTCTGAAAAGCCCTGAATTTGCTCTGTACAGGACATCCAGACATAAAACTGTGGCATGTATAGTCTCAGAGAAATTCACTAAAATATAATGTCCTCATATGAGGCCGCAGGGTCTTAAGAAGTTAAGGGCCTATGAAATCTATTTCATTTTTCCCAAAATTCCAATTAACTTTTTTTTTCCCAAATTCTGTTTTTTCCATTTTTAATTTTTTTAGACTGTTTTAATGGTTAAATTAAAAAATATATTAATAAAAAAGCATGTCTAATTAATTGAAATCATGAAACTTACACAATTTAATAGCAATTTATTCAAAGAAAAATTTATTCAAAAAATACATTTTAAGGCCCTATGAAATACTTTTTTTCTCGAATTCAATTTTATTCTTTTTACCAAATTCTGTGTTTTCCATTAATTTTCTGGATTCCATTTTAATGGTTTCATTAAACTTTAATAATCAAAAGCATCTCTAATTAATTGATTTTATAAAAAAAAAAAAAAAAAAAAATTATTTATTATTCAACTGTGTTGTGTATTTAGTACATTTTTCTGGTAAATTCTTTCTAGTAAATATTTCTAAAAAAATTAAAAATTAAAAAAAAAAAAGGTTTTAATATTTTTATTAGTGGTAGTAGTACTATCACTACATTAAGTAATATATTTCTGTCACAGTTTCTTCAAGTTAAACTGAACTTTTGTTATGACAGATTGCTGTGAAAACATAGGGCCCTACATTTTATAATTCATGTTGTGCATGAACATATGAGCACTACAATTTCAGGGGATCAAATTTTGGTTTTGAATAAGGAACAGCCCTAATGCATATGCTGTCATGCATTTCGTACATTTTTTTAAGTAGGTATCAATCATAGATGCTGTTAGACCCTACATAGGGGGGTTTCAATCTCACATTTACATTTCAGCCACCTCAAAAATCTGCAATTAACTGTCAGCACCCTTGTGATCATGTGATCTCACTTCATGTTTGCTGAAAAGGGCATCTGGAATAGCTATCTGAAGTTATTTCACTTGAAATTCTCTCCCTTATCAGTCATTTAAAATGTTAAAGTTAACATTGTACTTAATATTATGTACTATCCCTTTCTCCAATGTTAGGCCATGGAGAGCTGCCCCATACATAACTTTCACAGTTCTGTTTCTCTAACTCTTAGACAAATGCTCTTTATTCTACTGAAATCAGAATAAAAAACAGCCTTACCAGTGCCACACTATTACTGACATACATCTACTTTAAAAAAGAGTAAAGATTCAAAATCACACAAAAGGCAAAACGTATTCTTCTGAGCCACATCAGTTCATGCTCTTTTTAGGGGGTTGAGCCTGTTCTAAGACTAAAATCCTAAATATCGCACATGGCATCTACCAAACCACACCAGGAAAACCAGCTGGTCCTCAGTGGAATCATCTTGCTGCCACCTATAGGCTGTGACAAGAAAGAAAATAATAAAGGAAAAAAAGGACAATGAATGACTTAAATTTACCATTGATGTGAAGCTACAGCTAGAGCTTCGTTACTATCTAGAGAGAGTCATGATAGTCATTATATACCTCTTCAGACTTTAACAGCACTACAAACCTCTTTTTCCAGAAATAGCTTACTAGTAGATGCACAACTATTTCAGACGTGTCTTCTTTTTTGAAGGACTGTCCAGATTTGCATGGAAACTATTTTTACATCTCTTCAAGCCGCTTCCTTGCGCTCGTAGGTTTGAGAGAAAAGGTTTACATGTCAACAAGTGCTCTTCTGTCTGAGAAAGAGAGAGCAAGCACATGTCCCTTCATTTAAATACTCAAGGTATGTTATTTCAATTTATATTCAACCTTTAGCTTCTCTAGAGACTAAAGCACATATTTCATGATCATCTTGTCCGAATGAATTTGCACACACTGTATTGCTGCTCTGAGATGACATACGGGAGAAGAAAGAGCTGTATTCACATGGGATATATAAGGAAAATCGACATCTTCAAGAGGTCTGCAAAGTAAAAAAAAACAAAGATCCCCAATGGGATAAGTAAACATGCAGGGTTCATCCGAACAGGAAAAAGAAGCATGAATGTAACTTTTGTCCTCATAAATATTTCATAGTCATGACTGTTCTGCACTCTGTAGGTACACACGCACTACCTGGTGGTCTAGTTTCCAAAAATAGACCTTTAACGTGGTTTGACAACTCCATTAAACCACAGCTGAATTAATTGCAAATTAATTATTAACAGCCAACTGTAAAAGAGTTGATACTCTCACTTTAACAAGGACAGTGGTTTGCACAGAGATTGGAAGGACAGAGGGATAGACAACTGGATAAGCTTAATGACCATAAAGTTTGAAGTGGATCTTTCTGTGGCGGCCAGATGGCTGTCTGCAAGGTGGGATGAGTTTTGACTCCATATGTGCAGCCACACCTGTGGACTATCTGTCTGTTTTTTGGCTCACCGTGCTCTCAGATATACTATCCAAACACTGTGGCTCGGTGCGACACATCTTATCTGACCGTTTGGACAATGTAGCCTGCGGTGAGGGGCTATGCAAATTTGAACGATATAATCAGCACAACACTAGATCTAATATTTATCAAAGGAGACAAATTATATTTTTGACATGAGCTATGCTGGAGCACCATTTAAAGGAACGAGAGATAGAGACTCGTCATGAATATTTCATTGGAGTGCAAATATTATCTATGAAACGAAACACGTGAGAACACAGCTAATAAAATAATGGCCTGTTCCAGCTTTCATGGCAGTTGTGAGATAAGCAGAAAACATGGACGCATGGAATACTGAATACAAAGTTAACTTAGCATTTTTGTTGTTGCCCTGGACAATATGGTATAATACTATGTATAATACTATATATTTACAAAAATTTTTGAGAGTAGCCTGCATGATTATTTGACTAATCTTAAAGATGAAGATTGTAATTTCTGCAGCACTAGTGTTTTCAAACAGGTTTCCTGGTCGCTCATCACTGTCTTTCATTGGTTGGAAAAAAAGATACCATTGGTTGAGCCAATTTTACTCAAAAAAAAAAAAAAAAATAATAATAATAATTTTTTTTTTTAGTACTACAATGCTTGTACTTAAAAATGTGCATCTCAATATTAAACATTAAAAATAAGGTAAAATATATTATATTGGAGGGTGTGATTGGCTGTGTAAAAATATAGATTTTCTGATATAGATTTTCTGAACAATTTTCTGAACAATTGCAAACTTCATTGAAAGTCCCAAGAGCGACTTTCAGAGATGAAAAATTTAAATAAAATTAAATATACAAAATGTAAAATTTTAAGTAATCATCAGTAATTGATTTAATTATACATAAATTAATATATCAATAAATCTAATCTTTTGTAACGTTAAGTTTAAAGGTTCCCTGTATAATTTATATGACACACTGTGAATTTTTTAATTTAAACAATATAACTGTTATATACCGAAATGAAACAAATTATTACATCAAAATCCAATTGAATTGAGAGCTTGTGAATCAGATTTAACCAGAAAATCTGTATCAATACATAGACCTATGGTCAACTTCACACACTGTTCCAAAAATGAAATGCTCATGGCATAAAATGCCTAGAAAACAATGCAACAATGCAAACATTCATAAGAACTGATCTAAGACTCCTCCCCCTGAAATTTCTCTTGCTTTGTATCTTGCTCTCTCATTGGGTTCAGGTCATAGCCAATATGATTTCCAGTTAAAACACATTTCAAACTGCAAGACTCTGAGTAGCAGATGCATTGGCACTTCTCTCAGATTGCGTCTTTGATAACTGACATCATGCAATTATCACTTGCATAAATGAGCACCGATTTGCGTCCAATTTCAAGCTTTTGTAAACAATCTACAGAAATCGACGGTGAGTAAAAATATTTATACCCAGCATTAAAGACACCTGAATGCATCCCTAATGTGTGTCAGAGGGGTTTCTATAGTGTCCTTGCAAAATGTTTTCACATACATCTCACCATATACAATTTAATGCATTTGTGACCTTTCTGAAAGCTGACCCTATTTATCCTTAGTACTAAGAAGCAGGACAGAACTGAAGGCCAACTGACCAGTCCAGAGGGAACTTCTGGTTGTTCATGCAGAAAAAAAGCCCCTCATAACTCCTGTCTGACAGGTCCACTGATCCAATGTGTCACTATATAAGAGCATATGCATGTGCACATGCCTGTTCTCGACCTTCTATTAGCTGTACGGGTCAGCCATTTGTCTTACAGTGACAGGGTCATTCACCCTGTGCCTTGAAGAAAGACATGTCCTTATCAGAATTATGTTATATGACCAATACATGTGCAGGTCAGACAGTGTCACTATAGATACCTTATCCATCTCCCATGATACTTCATCTCATATTGTGTGACAACATTTTGACAAATGGATAAGAAAAATGGGAGAATATTACATTGCATCTATGTGAAGATGGCCAATACGTATTTTCAATCAATCTCAAATAGGCAACACTGTATGTAAGAAACCAGAAGGCAAAACTGGACAGACCATCATTTTTATGAAATATCTGAATATTGCTGAGGTGCCAACGGCAGGTTGCATGCAGGATCCAAAGCAGTTATCAATGTATTTTGTTCTAAGTGCATAAATGTGTGAAGTATGCCCTCTGCAGGTTGTTTAATATTTACGTATTTCTGTGCTGTTGAACCTCTATGTGTTCTATGCTTTTTATTGCTCATCATACAATATAAATTATACAAATAAGAATTTGCTTTTCTCACACAAATTTGCTTTTCTCACATTTTTTTTCAAACAAAAATAATATATTAAAATTATTAATTGCAATGTCACAATCATCAGAGAGCAGTCAGTCAGAATTAGTTCCTAACCCCACAACTGTATATACCTTGCTGCATATTTATTTTTGTTTATTTGTGGGTCAGATGAGAAGTCTGGCAGTTTAAAAGAATTTTAAATGGAAGAGGGTGTTTGTATTGTTTTATTGTGTTGTTTCTGTCACTGTGGATGAAATACATCAGCTGTAAATATGAAGCAGCTGCAAGATTCCAGTCTCTTCATAAACAGTCAAACTTCATCCTGAACAATGACAAATCTCATAATAAATTGCAAAATATGGGATTTACGATTCCTGATCATTCTGATTAAGATTGTGGCAAGAAAAAAAAAAAGTTTTCCTGCCCAATGTTATTCGCCTATTCAAACGCCATTACGCCATGTTTCGATATTTTAGGAGGAAAAAAGCGTAAATACACACAATTTCTATTATTATTTTTTTTCCTTCTTGTTTTCTCGTGATCACGACTTAATTTTCTCGTTATCTCGACATAACAAAAGTTGTTTTCTCGTTATCATGACTTAATTTTCTCGTTATCTCGACATAACAAAAGTTGTTTTGTCGTGATCACGACATAACAGGAGTTGTTCTCTAAGTTACACAACTGCGCCAACAGGTGGCAGTGTAGAACTAAAAATAACTGATTGGGACCTGTATACTGTATATCCACATTACTGTACATGTTCGGGACAGAGTAAGGACCTCTCCGTGATTGCTATAATTTGTGCAGGTCATTATTGACATTTAATTAATGTTAAATGCTTGAATAGAAATGATTATTTTTGCTTGAAAGTGTATCTGTTATCGTTACGTTCTTACTGCTGCACGACTCGTTTCACTACCACAATAACATTCAGTGAAACTTATTGCTTATTAAAACCAATGTTGAGGTCACTGTATAGTATTCTGTTTGCAATCTATAGGCTATCTTTATTTTTGCATCTTTGAAGTACACGATTGTTAGTTAAGCGGGGATAATGTTGTGTTTATGTAGAATGCGCTACAATTTGTAATGTGCATCTTTGTCCTTATTTTTAATCTTTATTGTTAATAAATATATATTGATAAGAAATGTGATTTATATATATATATAAAAATGTGTATAAGCTAATTTAGTTAAGCGATGTTATACAGTGTTGTAATATTTTCTACATTTCTTTGTAGGAAACCACACACACACACACACACACACACACACACACACACACACACACACACACAAATAAACACTCTTTTCAAACAGCATCCCAAGCTTGTAAGGCACATATCAATCACAACACATCCTACATGACTAATAAAAATCACAAACAAATTATATATCATTTTATTTGAAAACGAATGAGGAAAACAAAGTGAGTTGAATCCAAGCAGCTTTAGAACAATTCTCTGCATTCTTCTGAAGGCGCACCTGCGCTTTCGGTGTTGAATGCTCTGATGTTAGACCATTTAAACATGTTAATTACACAAACAAAATGTTTAGCATACTCTGGAAAAAAATCAACAGTGATTGATTAGCCTATATTTGTTTATTGTAGACTTTATTAGTACTACGTGAAGCGAAGAAATATCCGTAACATAGGCTACAGTATAAAAAGAGCGCACGGCTAGCTATCTGTCGATCAGACGCGCTTCAGTTACGTTCGTTACTATAGCAACAGCAGACTCACGACGCATTGTGTTTTAAAAATCAATCATTGTAAAAAAAAAAAAAAAAAAAAAACTTTCGTTATGTCGAGATCACGAGAAAATTAAGTCGTGATAACGACAAAACAACTTTTGTTATGTCGAGATCACGAGAAAATTAAGTCGTGATAACGAGAAAACAAGATAGAAAAATAATGCATAATGCATGGCCTCTTAGAACTTCCGTACTTTTTTGATTGATCTGAGGAAATATTCTAATATTTTGAGATACTGGATTTTTGACTTTCGTGAGCTGTAAGCTCTAATCATCAAAATTAAAACGAAAAAAACTTTTGAAATATTTTAATTTACATGTAATGAATCTGGAATATATGAAATTTTCACTTTTTGAAATGTTACAATAAAAAAATTTAACTTTTTCACGATATTCTAATTATTTGAGATGCACCTGTATATAACAGAAAAGCTAATACAGTGGCTGGAAATCTGTTTATCCTTCGGTTCCTCGTGCTTCCCCATCTTCATAGAGAACGCGCTTCATGGTTGCTCAGAGCGCTCTTGGAAAGAAGCTGGAAATGGCGCGGCCGCGATTTCCACGCATTTTTAGACGCTGGGAGCAGGGAAATATATTTAGAGCACCTTGTATTAATTAAAATATGATATTTGGCGCCAGATATCACGATATAGGATCACGATATAGGGTCTCAATCTATATCACGAAGGGTCCCAATCTTTGGAATAGCTTACCCCAATACATTAGATCCGCACCCACTTTGTCTATTTTCAAACATAAACTTAAAGACTACTTTTTCTCTCTTGCTTTTAAATAATGTTTATATATGTGACTTTTAGTTTTTTTTTTTCTTCTTTTAACTGTGTTTTAGGGTTATATTGTTTTCCTTTTGTTGGTATTTGGTTTTATCTTTGAATTGTAAAGCACCTTGGACAATGAACATTGTAATTATACGGTGCTATATAAATAAAAAGACTAAAGACTAAAGACTATATCTCCATATGGATTTATTGTCCCACCCCTAGTTTTGACCATGGGATGGCGTTAACGCGGAAGGATATCGAAAAGGGACTAAAACAGTAGTTCCAAACTATCGCTCAAATACCATACGTTTCTGTGGAAGAACTGACATTAAAACACTTAAACAAACAAACAATAAATAAATATTTCTCATTAATACTTTTAAACCTTCTGGTAGCCTTGCCCCATTTTGGTCAAACTGGTCAAAATTATTTTGCGTGGTAATCGACATTAATGTCACAAATATTATTTATTTAAATTCTAGACTCAGTAACTCAAGGCTTCCTTTATTTTGGAAAAATAATTTATATTCTTTTTTTTTTTTTTTTTTTTTTTTTACAAACCCCTCCTTTCCCTACCGCAACTAGCTTCAACAGTTACAGTAGGCCAGGTAGAAATTTCAAGACCATCTACAAGAAAACACTGCCCTCTAGTGGACATATAACTAATAAAAGACAACATGACCTTTTGATTTTATCACTGATCTTTATTTAAAACCTGATAGATAGCATGTTAGAAATTTCTGTTTGCTTGCAGTGTAAATCTGAAATATTAGCGTTGTTTCAATGTGACAAATGAAGTCACATTTTAATCTTCCACGTCTTTGGTGTGTTTCCCATATAAACGTATTGTTCAAAAACAATATTGGTCACAGATCAAGTGTATCACAATAATTAAGAATTCTAACAATGTAGTATCAAACAAAACAAATTATATACACAATACAAAGAGCTGCGTGTCTCAACCTTGACTCTCCTAGCCCCTGAAAAGTGTCTGAATAAAAGTATTAAAGGAAATTAAGCTGGTATTACTTATCAGTAAGGTCCGTTTTGAAAGTGATCACAAAACAGGAAAGCTGTTTGTTTCTCCTGCTGGCTTGGTCCAAGTTCAGTAGCAAAAAGAGTCCTCCACAGGAAAATGCAGTACCATCAATACATTTACAAGACAAAAGAACTTGTACATATATTTAAACAATGCAGAGCATTATAAAGGCTTGGCAACACTTAGAAATAGATCCCCTCTTGTACAACTGTCCAGCGATCACAATCGGATATGGCCAGGAGGATGTGTTTTAAACAAACCAACACGGTGAACAAGTTTGGTCAAACACTTAATATATCAAAGACCTCACAGGCCGCAGTTCTCTAGCTTGTTCTTATTTATTGTAAGACTGTGGTGGTTTTGAACACTAGCTCCTTGTTTTAATTGCATTGTGAGTGTGTATGGTAAGTACAGCAACGGCATTGATCTATGAAATCTTGCAGCTCGTCCGTGCGCAGTTCTGGGATGGGCTCAGTGGTGGGTAGATGATTTTGGATTTTTTGGTTCCGTTCCTTTTTTTAGCGCTGCTAGCTATGACTGAGTAGGAACGGCCGTGCATCATCCTCGCGTTCAGGCCGTTGGCCATAGAGAAGGACTTCAGATGGCTCTTTAAGGCAACAGGAAGGGGAAGTTTGTCCACAAGGTGCACTGGAGTACAGGAAACGATAGAACGACAGCACAGGTCCTGCAGACTCAACACTGGACAAAAGAACAGAACAGGTTCAGGTTAAATGCAGCATATTAGAGACCATAAAAACATCCTCAGTTCACAGGCATGGAAAAATGTTAGATACACTACCAGTCAAAAGTTTCTGAACTGTAAGTTATGTTTTTTTTTTTTAAAGTCTTTTCTGCTCACCAAGCCTGCATTTATTTGATCCAAAGTACAGCAAAAACAGTAAAGTTGTGAAATATTTTTACTATTTAAAATAACTCTATTTGAATAAAATGTTCAAAGCTGAATTTTTAGTATGATTGCTCCAGTCACATGATCCTTCAGAATCATTCTAATATTCTGATTTGCTGCTCAAAAAAACATCTATTATTATTATGTTGAAAACAGCCGAGTAGAATTTTTTCAGGTTTCTTTGATGAATAGAAAGTTCAGAAGAACAGCATTTATCTGAAATAGAAATCTTTTGTAACATTATGAATGTCTTTATCATCACTTTTGATCAATTTATAGCATCCTTGCTAAGAAAAGTATTATTAACAATTCTAATACAATTCTAATACTAATCCCCCCCCCGTGTGTCAGTGTGTAATGTTACAAAAGCTTTCTATCGCAGATAAATGCTGATCTTCTGAACTTTCTATTCATCAAAGAATCCTGAAAAAAATTTACTCAACTGTTTTAAATATTGATAATAATAATAATAACAATAATAATAATAATAATAATAATAATAATAATAATAATAAACTGTTTCTTGAACAGCAAATCACAGGGGTTAAAGCAAAAAAAAAAAATCTTTTGACTGAAAATTTTTCCTCGGCCAAACCCCATTCCACAGTCATACCTGTCACACACCCAGTTTAAGAGCCATGTTTTTCTTCTTGTAATTAGGAGCGCTTTTCCTCCTAATTTAAAAAATTTAGGAGCACCTTCTAATCAATAATAAAAAATTCTGATCAAAAATTAGCCTTCTTAATACGAGGTGACATTTGACTCAAAGTGATTTACAAGGGCTTTTTCTTTTTACCTTTGTAAATGCATTTTTCTAATTTTATTAAATGTATGCAGTGTTTCCTCTAGGATTTATTCCAGCTGTGGTGGCAGGACTATTTCCCATGAACCACGTCCCCTCCCCACTCAAGAATCACCTGCACTCAGAATTGAATTTATTTTAACTAAAAAAGACAAGTATGTCTTTGAATAATTTAGTAAATAATAAAATAAGAACAAATAAATGAATGACAATCAATAGCACAAACAAAAATAACAAGAAGATACAAATTAAATTATCAGTACTTGAATTTTTTCAGTTAGGTCTAACTATAATCTATTCAACTGTACAATAACACTGGATAGTCTTCACTGTATAATGAAAGACAGCAGCAGGTTTATTTAGGCTGCTGTCTCTTTAAGACCTCATGCATGGATCTAATATGTTACACATGGCTCTATGCTTAATTTTCTTTTTAGGAGCTTTGTCCTCCTAATTTAATTAGGAGCACCTTCTGATCAATAATCAAAAATTATGATCAAAATTAGCCTTCCTAATACAAGGACATTTGACTCCTTAAAGTGACTTACAGGGGCATTTTCTTTTTTGCAATTGCATCATTTTCATCTGTCAAATTCAAAAATTTATCTTTATAAGCTTTTGAAAATTTCTATTTAAAAAAATATAATAAGAAGTAGAATAAGATAAATAAGTTACCAATTATATGAATTTAGTATTAATAAAAAATTAATTTCTAATACAGAGGTGGCGCAGAAGAACACAAAAGTGGCTTGTAGGTACATTTTCAGACGTTTAATGAGGTTCAGAGGTGGCATGAGTGCAATTCAATTAATAAATTCATGTGGAGATTAATGTTTTAAATATACAATTTTGAATACAGAAATATTAAATGATTTAAATAACTGAAATTATACAGTAGCCCCTCAACTGAAACCGCCAGCAGGTGGCGGTAAGTCACTGATTTTATCACTGAATCATTCATTCAATTGATTCGTTCGAACGGCTGATTCATTCAGGAATGAAGCAAGTGACTGTCTTTATGAATGGGGAATCATGAATCACTGACTCACTAGATTCGTTCAAAAACGCATTCATTCATGAATCTGATATGATTCACTGCTGTGTTTGCTTTTAGATATGCGCTGCAGCTCAGCTGTTACTTTATTTGAAACTATTTTCGTTGATGATATAGAGCAAAATCATGCAGTATTTGTTTACTGATCTGTTGTATTAAATCAATATCACATTTGCAAACTCCCTTAATAATAATAGACCGCTGAGAGCGGAGAGAGGAACCTGCTTCAGCTCCACTCCAGGCTTTGATCACATCCCCCTCAGCAGCCTGAATACACCTCGACTTTCCTTATTAAGGCCTATTCAAACTAAAATTAAGACATTTATTACACTATTTGAGAAATGTAAGCCTATTTACGGCCTTAAAATTATGAAAAGTGAATTTAAGACATTAAAGACAGGCGGGAACCCTGCAAACGACGGAAATCCATCGTAGCGACGGAGAACTTTAATCCCTGAAATCAGCATATTAGAATGATTTCTGAAGGATCACATGACACTGTAGTCTGGAGTAATGAAGCTGAAAATTTAGCTTTGATCATAGGAATAAATTACATTTTAAAATATATTCATATAGAAAACAGCTATTTTAAATAGTAAAAATATTTGTACTTTGGATCAAATAAATGCAGGCTTCTTTAAAAAACATTAAAAATCTTACAGTTCACTTTTGACTGGTAGTGTATTATTTCTTTATAAAGTCTGTAGAGCCTATAAGCAATGCTTGTCTTTAAAGGATGAAGTCATTCAATGGAAACTGAAGCTGTTTTATCATATTGCTTGGCCTTTAAATAAACATATGATGCTTTTATTCAAATGCCTTAATCTAAGCTAAGTAAATGTTTTTATATCGCTTGGCCTTGTTCCTACAAGCATTTTTCTAGCATAAACCAGAGCTATGATTATTAAGAGCTGAAATGTGCCGTGTGGGCGGCTGGCCGTTACACTGATATTTGAACACTGGGTGTCTCCGCTGTGAGCAGTATAAAATCTCAGAGCTTTGCATACTTCAGGTTTCTAAAGCGTTCCTTTGGCCTATACATAATTGCAGTATTGGTCTGAGGAAAAAAAAAAAACTATGTGGTCATTCTCAGAAAAGGCTCCACTAAAAGGTCTGCATTATTCTTTGACAACGCTCCTTAATGCATCATTTCATGTCAGAAACGTTTATGGTGAAGCTTGTTTAATTCCCGGAGAGAACATTTCCAACCTCAGCTACATAATGAGTCATAGGGAGATGTTGATGGAAGTGTAGTGAAACAAGACAACGATGCTATTGTTGTGAACTACTGCCGGTTGTAGAGATTAAGCTGTCTTTTCTCTCTGTAATTGTTTTATATGATTTACGTTTATGTAACTGTAAATGTAAGTGCTATTTTCACTATAATAATTCTTAAAATAAAAAAATAAAATATATTAAAGATATAATATAATATGTCCTGTATCAGACATCAATTCCTTTACAAATTTCTTCTTTAACACATATTATTAAAAAAAAAAAAACAACAACAGTCTTTCTGTAAGTACATATATGCATTTGAATTTGTATTTCACCCTTTCACTAAAGATATAAATAAATTCCTGCATTTAGTTTCTCAATTATGTTAAGTAGGATATTTTGATAGGGAATGATTTGATTACATTTTTATATTCAGATTATACAATGTGTACAAATATGGTGTTCCCAATCTTATACTGAACATAGTGTTTAATTTTTGATATTAACATGTTTTGAGGTAACTTTTAATGTAAAAAAGTAATAATAATGAGAATAATAAAAATATTTAATAATTTCATAGGAATATACTGTATCTAACATATTCACCTGTAGTGACTACCCAAAACAAGTCCTTATACAAAAGACATAAAAAAATTATTTTTTTGTAAAAGAAAATCATACTCTGTTTTGTAAAATCAGTGACATTTTCCTTAAATGTTTATTTATGAGAAACAATCACTCAGATAAATCGTCTCGGTTACGTATGTAACCCTCGTTCCCTGAAGGAGGGAACGGAGACGTCACGTCGGATGACCGACGAAATTGGGATCTCGCCAGAGAGACCAATCCACTTCGAGTGTAACTAAACGAGCCAATGGACATTGGCATGCGATTATTGCATCCAGCTGCCGCTGATCACAGCGTGAGCATAAGAGGCAGCTGATGCACCGCATCAATTATGTTTTCGTTGAGGAGCCGAGCCGGCGACCCGGCAGCTCAGCGGTGGTACAGCGACTGTGGCGACGGGACGTGACGTCTCCGTTCCCTCCTTCAGGGAACGAGGGTTACATACGTAACCGAGACGTTCCCCTTTCAGTCGGTCACTCCGAGTCACGTCGGATGACCGACGAAATTGGGATCCCTACCAAAGCGCCACAGGAGCTGCCCCTTCCAGTGCCCTGTGTAGGGCTCCTGACCCTTCCTATAAGGCAGACGATAGGACCGGGCTCTACACAGAGAAGGTCAACTACTGGTGTTCCTTGAGCAACCCAAACAGTAGGACTAGGATAACACTGGGAAGCGTGCCCTTCCACTTGGAAGAGGCACACTGCGGAGTCACCTCCTCCCAAAGGGGGTTTAAGTGACATTCAAACATGTGAAGTAACCCAGAGGGCCCTTTTGCACATGGAAGTCTCTGAGATGGCTCAGGCTGCATCTTTAGAGATGGCAGAACGTGGTCCGCCAGGGGAAACATGGCTCTAATAAGAATACCGTGGAATACACATATGGGATCCCGACAGGGTCTCTCATATGGGCACTAGCCTCGCACCAGATTTCAAGAATTCATTGGCTGAAGGCCTGGCGCCGGACGCCCCGCCGCGTCTGGACGCCGGAGTGCTGGAGGACTCAACAGGGTTTGCCTGGTTAAGGAACTCTCTGGAGAATTAGGCGTAAGGACGCCGCAAGCCGACTCTGAGCCGGCCCTCTCAGTGCCACTACCCGTTTGAGGTGAGAACACAGGAGGAAACCGGTTCGACACGTAGGCTATAAAACCTAGCGAACGTGTTGGGAGTCGCCCAACCCGCAGCTCTACAGATGTCTGCTAGCGAGGCACCACGAGCCAGCGCCCAGGACGATGCGACACCCCTAGTGGAGTGAGCACGCAACCTGAGTGGGCAGGGCACACCTTGTGCTTCATAGGCCAAGGTGATGGCATCCACTATCCAGTGGGCCATCCTCTGCTTGGAGACAGCCTTCCCCTTCTGCTGTCCTCCGTAACAGACAAAGAGCTGTTCTGAGGTCCTGAAGCTCTGAGTTCTATCCACGTACTGACGCAGTGCGCGTACAGGACAGAGCAAAGCTAGGGCTGGGTCTGCCTCCTCCAGGGGCAGCGCTTGCAGGCTCACTACCTGGTCCCTGAAGGGCGTGGTAGGAACCTTGGGCACATAGCCGGGCCGGGGCCTCAGTGTTGCACTGGAGTCAGCCGGCCCAAACTCAAGGCACGACTCGTCGACCGAAAATGCCTGCAGGTCCCCCACCCTCTTGATTGAGGCCAATGCAGTCAGGAGTAGGGTTTTCATAGAAAGAAACTTCAACTCGACTGACTGCAACGGCTCAAAGGGGGCAGTTTGTAGGGCTCTTAGCACCAAGCCAAATCCCAAGAGGGAAGGGAGGGAGGCCTCGGAGGATTTAACCTCCTGGCCCCCCTAAGAAACCTGACGACCAGATCGTGCTTCCCCACCGACCTCCCCTCTATGGGGTCGTGGTGGGCAGAAATAGCAGCAACATATACCTTAAGGGTGGAGGGGAACAGCCTACGCTCCAACCCTTGTTGCAAAAAGGAAAGCACGGCTCTGATCGAACATCTCCGGGGGTCCTCCTGGTAAGAGGAACACCATTCGACGAACAGGCTCCACTTCAGCGCATAGGCCCGTCTTGTGGACGGTGCTCGTGCTGAAGCGATAGTGAGCGCTACCTCCTGGGGCAGGTCACCTAGAACCTCCGCGTCCCGTCCAGGGACCACACATGAAGTTTCCACAAGTCTGGACGCGGGTGCCAGAGGGTGCCCCGTCTCTGAGAAAGCAGATCCTTCCTCAGAGGAATCGGCCAGGGAGGGGCTGTCGCGAGGAGCATGAGTTCCGGGAACCAGGTCCTGTTGGGCCAATATGGAGCCACTAACAGGACCTGCTCCTCGTCCTCCCTGATCTTGCACAATGTCTGTGCTAGCAGGCTCACTGGGGGAAACGCATACTTGCGCAAGCCCTGGGGCCAGCTGTGTGCCAGTGCATCCGTGCCGAGCGTTGCCTCGGACAGGGAGTAGAACCACTGGCAGTGGGTGGTTTCTGGAGATGCAAACAGGTCTACCTGAGCAACTCCGAACCGACTCCAAATCAGCTGGACCGCCTGGGGATGGAGTCTCCACTCCCCAGGAAGTGCCACTCGAGACAGCTCGTCGGCCGCCTGATTGAACACTCTTGGGATGTGGATGGCACGAAGGGACCTCAGATGCTTCTGACTCCAGAGGAGGAGGTGGCGGGCGAGTTGCGACATGCGACGGGAGCGCAAACCGCCTTGCCGGTTGATATAGGCAACGGTCGCAGTGTTGTCCGTACGGACCAGAACGTCCCTGCCCCGAAGGCGCCCTCTGAGGCGGCACAGGGCAAGGCGTACTGCCAGCAACTCGAGGCAATTGATATGCCAACGCAGAAGGGGGCCCGTCCAAACCCCTGATACTGCGTGCCCGTTGTACGTGGCACCCCAGCCGGTGGTCGAGGCATCCGTGAATACCACAGCATGCCTGGATACCTGCTCCAGGGGCACTCCTGCCCGAAGGAACGAAGGATCTGACCACGGGCTGAAGGTCTTGCGGCAGGCCGGTGTAATCTGAACCCGGTGAGTACCGCGTTTCCACGCCCACCTCGGGATTCGACCATGGAGCCAGTGCTGAAGCGGTCTCATATGGAGCAGACCGAGCGGAACTATGGCCGCAGCTGCAGCCATATGCCCCAGGAGCCTCTGAAAGAGTTTCAGTGGGACCGCTGTCCTGCCTGATAAAGTCTTGAGGCAGTTCAGCACCGACTGAGCACGTTCCTGGGTGAGGCGTGCTGTCTGGTTGACCGAATCCAACTCCATGCCGAGAAAAGAGATCCTCTGCACTGGCACGAGTTGCTCTTTTCCCAATTGACCCGAAGGCCCAACTGGCTGAGGTGCCTGAGCACCAGGTCCCTGTGTGCGCACAACAGCTCTCGAGACTGTGCAAGTATGAGCCAGTCATAGAGGTAGTTGAGAATGCGCACACCCCGTTCTCTCAAGGGAACAAGGGGCCGCCTCTGCGACTTTGGTGAAGACACGAGGCGAAAAGGGACAGCCCGAAGGGCAGGACCTTGTACTGATATGCCCGACCGTCGAACGCGAATCGCAGGAATGGCCTGTGTCGCG
Organism: Spinibarbus caldwelli; assembly: GCA_039654775.1. NCBI lineage: Eukaryota > Metazoa > Chordata > Actinopteri > Cypriniformes > Cyprinidae > Spinibarbus > Spinibarbus caldwelli. The sequence continues at coordinate 9,629,448 of CM077256.1, read as the reverse complement.
GGAGAATCGAAACATGAAAGTACGCGTCCTTCAGGTCGATTGCTGCAAACCAATCTAGGGGACGGACGCATCCAAAAATGCGTTTCTGCGTCAACATCTTGAACGGCATCTTGTGAAGTGCACGGTTCAAAACTCGCAGATCCAAGATCGGTCGTAACCCACCGCTTTTCTTGGGCACAATGAAGTAAGGGCTGTAAAACCCCGACCTCATATCGGCTGGAGGGACCGGCTCTATTGCATCCTTCGCCAGTAGGACTGCAATCTCCGCGAGCAAGACAGGGGCATCGACGGCTTTGACTGAAGTGAACCGGATGCCCCTGAACTTGGGGGGGACGCCGGGCGAACTGAATCGCATAGCCGAGTCTGATGGTCCGCAGGAGCCACCGGGACGGGCTGGGGAGCGCTAACCAGGCTCCGAGAGACCGCACCAGCGGGGCCAACGGGCCCACCGACATGCCCGCGGTGGGGCAGCGAGGTGGAACACAGGGACCGGCCCCAGGGCCTGTGACGGCCTGGCCTGTGACGGCAGGGGGCGGGGTCTGGGTGTGTAGTGTAGCACTCACCTGATTTCTCCTCGCGTGGGAGGAGACACAGGAACCCGGCTTGAGGCTTGTGACAGCCCGGCGTTTGACGACTTGAAGCGGGGACTGGAGTGCTACTGCCCTTACCTGGTTCCACGAATGGGCAGGAGGGGTGCTCTTGGGCAACCACCCGCTGCCTGCTGGCGAGAGAGGAGGAGGGAAGCGATCCTGTGATGCACGGATCACCACTCTCCTCCTCTTGAGACCCGGAGATTGAGGAGACCGCTCTTTACTGATGTTTTGGGTACCGCTGGCTGCTGGGCCAGAGGCGGAACAAAATGAACAAAAGATACTCCACCCGGCCCTCCTCCGGGGGAGGGAGTGGTGCAGTCACCATCTCCCGATGAGCAGTCTCCTCCATCTCTGGGTCGACCGTCCCAGGGCCTCTTGCACTTGCGCTTGCCGCCAGGTTTGGTGGGGGCCTGGACGGGCTGGGCGTCCTGCCTGCGACCGGCTCCACGACGCTGCCTGGTGAAAGGCTGCTGCGGCTGCGCGGGAGCGGGGGCGGCCGCAGGGGGGCGCCCACGGCGACGAGCAGGCTGAGTGGCTGCAGCCGGAGTGGAAGCAGCAGGTTTCCTCTGGCGCATGATGTGTTTGCCTCAGTCTGCTTCTGGGCTGCCGAGAACTGCTGGGCAAAGCTCTCGACAGCGTCGCCGAAAGGGCCGGTCTGTGACACGGGAGCATTCAGGAACTGTACCTTCTCCTGCTCCTTCATGTCAGCGAGACACAGCCAGAGATGGCGCTCCTGGACATCGCACGACCCAGAGACTGTGCGGTCACCTTCGTCACTCGTAGCGCGAGGTCCGTCGCAGCACGCAGCTCATGTAGAGTCGCCAGTGCTTTGGCCTGGTGGACCTGCAGCAACGCCATAGCGTGGAGGGCGGAAGCCGCCTCCCCACAGGCTCTATAAGCACTGCCAGTTAGACCTGACGAATACTTAGAGGCCCGTGAGGGGAGACACGGATCACCCCGCAGGGTGGAAGCGGCTGTTGGACACAGTTGCATGGCCACAGACCGTTCCACCGAGGGGATGCCCGCATACCCCAAAGCGGCTCCACCATTGAGGGTGGTGAGAGCGGAAGAACTACAAGATGTGTTTCGGGCAGTGAAAGGTGCCCTCCACGATCTTGTCAGCTCCTCATGCACTTCCGGAAAGAATGGCACCGGAGGGGGGCGCTGAGAACCAGCGCCACCCCCACCGAGGAACCACTCGCCCAGCCTCGAAGGATCGGGACACGGTGGCTTTTTAGGATTCCACACGAGCCCGACATTCTCGGCGGCCCGGGAAAGCATAGCCGTCATCTCTGGGTCTGGCACGGACAACGCTACCACACCCGAAGGGGGCAACGCAGCCGAGTCATCATCCCCGGAGAGAGAGGGTCCGCCCTCCGATGCAGTGATCGACATCTGGTCGTCAGAGGGGGCACCGAAGGAAACGCGTGGCCAGCGCGCTCCTTCGGCAGCTCCACCGGCTGCGGAGTGCTTGAGGGGTGAGGAGCTCCACTTGGGGAAGCCCTCACCGTAATCCTCAATCACCTCTGACTCCACCAGATCCAGTGTGCACGCCGGATCACGGCAGGCAGAGGGACTCTGCCATGTTTGACATAGCAGAGTCGCACTCCGAGATGGTCATGTCCCTGCAAGAAGAACATGAACCATCCACGAAAGCCACCTCAGCGTGCTGAATGCCCAGACACGTGAGGAAGCGATCGTGACCGTCCTGAGGCGCCAGGAAACGACCACACCCAGAAACGCACGGGTGAAAAGACATCTTTAAAAAGACGCGATCACCCGTGTTGCTCTTTTAGAGAAATTGCTCTTTCAGAGAAATGCTCTTTTAGTGCTGAAGCACGCAGGGGAGCTGGCCACCGCACACTCCTAGTGTGGCTGTCAGCAGGAAGACGATCTTTCTCTCCCGGACACCGTGACCACCGCTGCCACGCCGTAACGCCCGCACTCGCTCACAGAACACTCTCTTGGAAGGGAGAGCAGTAGCTTTAACCACTACCGCTCGGCTCCGAAGCGAAAGGATAATTGATGCGGTGCATCAGCTGCCTCTTATGCTCACGCTGTGATCAGCGGCAGCTGGATGCAATAATCGCATGCCAATGTCCATTGGCTCGTTTAGTTACACTCGAAGTGGATTGGTCTCTCTGGCGAGATCCCAATTTCGTCGGTCATCCGACGTGACTCGGAGTGACCGACTGAAAGGGGAACTGATAATTACTAAAAATCATTCTACTTTCCATATATTGTGATTTTATTTTTAAAATATCATACAGCTAAAAAAGTGAACTTCTGAGTCTCAGTTAGATAAAGTTAGATATGTATGATAATGTGTGTGTGTGTATATATATATATATATATATATATATATATATATATCCCTCTACGGTACGGTATATATCAATGAGGAAAAAATTATTTGCAATGTTTTTCCTACTTAAAATTGGACACTATAACAATATCAATAAACATTTTTATAATTTTTTTTATTTATTTATTTTTTAAAAGTTTGTTGCCTCAGGGCAACATTGTACCACAACGGACAAATTTAAACATTTGACATTTTCATGCAGAAAAAAATAAATATATTTACTGAAAACATCAATTTCTTTAACCAAACACTTGGACAAACAGATTTATCTAGTTTTTAATGTATTGCACATCTCATTTTTAATAAAAAGTAACATTTCACTTCCAGCTGTTGCTCTCAGGCAACATTGTACCATCGTGGATCACAAGTACAACTAAACTTTTGTTGTCATACCAAAACATTATAATCAGTGTTGTTTCAAAGTAAAAAAAATAAAAATCATCATAACCTTATAGTAATATGCACTTTATCCTTACAAGCACGCACATACACACACAAGCACATGCATGCAAAATCTCCTTCACTAATGACACCTTATTGCTTGTGAAAACTGAGGAAGCAATTCTTCCCAACAGAAAAATCATAATATGTGCAGATATAGTATGAAAATTACTATTCTTGCAAATGCATTACAAAATCATGCAAAAATTCTAATACATTTAGTTAATTCTAACTCTTTTCCTTACAAATATCATATACTTGTATTCTAACCTAGTATGCCTGCATGGCCTTATGCGATTCCATTTTGGTACAATGTTGCCTTAAGGCAACATGCAGTTTTTTGTAATTTCCTATGACACATTTGATGAAATATTATGTAAAGTTTTTGAAAATACTTCTTTACTTTCCGGTGAAGGTGACTTAAGATTTTTTGTAGGCAATTATATGTATGGAAATTGATGAAAAATGCACTCTTCATTGGACAAAATACGGAGTCATGTGACGTGCACATGTCCTGAAAGTGGAAACAAAAGGTGCGTTCGACTTAACGCAGCGCAGATCAATCAAATTCTGACTTGAAGCAGTGCATGCCGGTTAGAAATTTTGTCCGACTTGAGATGGTGCCGACGCCACGTGACTGTCACGTGTGGCATCAAATTCCCGCGAGAGCATTTCGAGATCAGTTTCTTCAGAGCAACTGCAGGAGCGCTGATGACGACACAGCTATTTCACAATTGGCCAAACTCACCACATGACAACAATCACGTGTGTTTCGGGTTTATTCTAACCTTTTCAATTCCAATAATGGCCACAAATCTGTGTTTTTAGAACAGTAAAAGCTTCTTTTTTTTTTTCTTTTTCTTTTTACTGTAGTTGCAATGTTATATTGAGTCACTTTTATCAAAAAACACTGATAAAAGCATTTGTACCCCCACTTTATTAGTATTTAAATAGTTTATGATTATGTTGAACTTTATTCTTGAACAGATGGCGCTGTCTTATTAAGCAGTATATAAAAAATGTTTTATGTTGCTCATGAAAACGTTTCTGAAACATCGGTGTATTTGACAAATACTGCATTTTATTCACGTCATCTGTGATAGAATATGCAAACACCGCGTGAGCGTCACTGACAGGAGCAGAAAGTAACCGGCTTGACGGCTCCATTTTCAACTCCGCCCCGACTGCAAGCAGCTACTCTCGTTGACTGCCGTCTGTAGCCGTGCTTCAAGTTGTACGCACCTAAAATGGACCCCTGTGGGTCATGTGACCACTTTTTTTGTATGTTCATTTATTAGTATTTGACTTATACCTCCCTGAGACAGCATTGATCAATTAAATGAGTGTCTCATTTAAAAAACAAAAATATGTTGTGTTGCCTGGAGGCAACACGGTACCATAGAAGGATATATATGTACAGGTACATCTCAAAATATTAGAATATCGTGAAAAGTTCATTTTTTAATTGTAACTTATTTCAAAAAGTGCAACTTTCATATATTCTAGATTCATTACATGTAGAGTAAAACATTTCAAAAGTTTTTTTGTTTTAATTTTGATGATTAGAGCTTACAGCTCATGAAAGTCAAAAATCTAATATCTCAGAATATTAGAATATTTCCTAAGATCAATCAAAAAAAGGATCTGCAAAACAGAAAAGTTCAAGTTCTTTAAAGTATGTTCATTTATGCACTCAATACTTGGTCGGGGCTCCTTTAGCACAAATTCCAGCATCAGTGAGGTGTGGCATAGAAGCGATCAGCCTGTGGCACTGCTGAGGCACTATTGAGCCTTCAGCTCGTCCGTTGGATCGACTGTTTCTCATCTTTCTCTTGAAAATATCCCATAGATTCCATATGGGGTTCAGGTCAGGCATGTTGGCTGGCCAATCAAGCACAGTAATATCATGGTCAGCAAACCACTTGGGAGTGGTTTTGGCACTGTGGGCAGGTGCTAAAGTCCTGCTGGAAAAGGAAATCAGCATCTCCATAAAGCTTGTCAGCAGATGGAAGCATAAAGTGCTCCAAAATCTCCTGGTAGACGGCTGCATTGACTTTGGACTTGATAAAACACAATGGACCAACACCAGCAGATGTCACGGCACCCCAAATCATCACTGACTTCGGAAACTTCACACTGGACTTCAAGCAGCTTGGATTCTGTGCCTCTCCAGTCTTCCTCCAGACTCCTGACCTTGATTTCCAAACAAAATGGAAAATGTATTTTTATCTGAAAAGAGGACTTTGGACCACTGAGCAACAGTCCAGTTCTTTTTCTCCGTAGCCCAGGTAAGATGCTTATGATGTTGTTTCTGTTTCAGAAGTGGCTTGGTAGCCCTTTTCCTGAAGACGTCTGAGCGTGGTGACTCTTGATGCACTGACTCCAGCTTCAGTCCACTCCTTGTGAAGCTCTCCCAAGTGTTTGAATCGGCTTCGCTTGACAGTATTCTCAAGCTTGCGGTCATCCCTGTTGCTTGTACACCTTTTTCTACCCAATTTTTTCCTTCCAGTCAACTTTGCATTTAATATACTTTGATACAGCACTCTGTGAACAGCCAGCCCTTTCAGTAATGACCTTCTGTGACTTACCCTCTTTGTGGAGAGTGTCAATGATTGTCTTCTGGACCATTGCCAAGTCAGCAGTCTTCCCCATTATTGTGGTTTCAAAGAACAAGAGATACCCGGAATTTATACTGTAGGGATGGTCATTTAATGAAACTTAAATGTAAATATTCTAATATTTTGAGATACTGGATTTTTGACTTTCATGAGCTGTAAGTTCTAATCATCAAATTTAAAACAAAAAAAAAACTTTTGAAATGTTTTACTTTACATGTAATGAATCTAAAATATATGAAAGTTTCACTTTTTGAAATAAGTTACAAATAAAAAATTAACTTTTTCACGATATTCAAATTTTTTGAGATGCACCTATATATATATATATATATATATATATATATATATATATATATATATATATATATATATATATATATATATATATATATAAGCCTGACAATAGAGGCTTGTTACCTTTATTAGGTCTCCAAAGTCGCTCCATACCATGCCTCATGAGCACAATTCGGGCCAGCTCAGTGAAGGACTCCGTAATGTTGAAGTTACAGAGAGGGCTGACCTCGAAGAATGTGACGCCCAGTCGCTCTGCAAAAGTCTGGGCATGCTCGGTGGTCACCTGACGCTTATAGGCCAGGTGAAGTCTGTTTCCCACCAGGATCTTGGGAACACCTGGTGCATGCTGGGAAAAAAAAAAAAAAACTTCAGGACTTCAGCACTCTTCAGGACATAACTGGTTTGCTAATTTGTTTTGTATTATTATGTCAAGACAATCGCTATTAATTAATTAATAATTAAGCAATTTTGAAAGAAAACACTGCGCATCATCAGCCCCCTGCTATCTATACAGATTAGTTACATACCCTCTGTTACTATCATGTATCATTGCAATGATTAAAATCATAACTGCATAACAAGTTGCATAACAAGCACATTTCCTGAAACACAGAGATACACATCTATTTTAGCACTTTCTCGAGATGATTAGCTTATGATTTATTTAATGTGATTTCAAAGCCACTAATATGAACTCATGTCTGTTTATAACAATCATAATACACTGCACATTTAACATGCTGAATACTGTAACAAGTCATTTTGATCTGATTGACCTGATTTTACCTCATCAATCTCTTTAATCCATCTGTCGATGCCATCAAAAGACCACCGGTTTGTGATGTCGTATACAAGGATAACACCCTGTGAGAAACAAAATTTGTTATAGACAGCATACAGAAGCTATATTAAACTTAAATGCACTTTCAATTCAAAATGAAAGAAAAAATGAGATCATAAGTTATCATCTGAGGTTTCAAAAGCCAGTGTGGTACTGGAAGTGGTATTATTTAATATCTCATACAGTATGTGACTAAAATTGTTGGCAGAGATGTTTACGATGTAATGTCAATAAAGACTGTGGCTTTGCTCCAAGAGTTTCTGTTATTAGGATATCTGTGTTTGCCAGAACAAGAAAATGTCATATCAACAATACCAGTCCACTCCAATTTATAGCATACCACACTTTCAACAGGAACTGCTGATCATTGGGTGGGGTGTTTAACAACTGTCTGGGAACACTGGAATTTCAGAGATATTTAAAAGCTCATTTCCTAAAGTCTCTTTGCCCAGTATATACAATGGGCTTCCGCACACAACCACACAAATGGTGCCTGATGAAAATCATAACAAAACATAATTAAAAATAAATAAATAAATACATAATTTAAAAATAATATATTATTTTAATTTAAATGATTTTTTTTTAATGAATAATTCTAATTATAAATAAAATCATTAAAAATATTTTTATATTTAATTTAAATTATTTACATCTATTACAGGCATTCACAAACTCACAAATAGTGACTGATAAATCATTTTACATTTATTATATTTATATTTATGAATAAAATAATTAAAAAGAACTTTACATTTTATTTAAATTCAAATACATAATTATAAATATCATTATAAGAAATATATTAATTATAATTATAATAGTGTATTAATAATTTATTGCCATTATACCTGTGCTCCTCTGGAATATGAGCGGAATATGGTGCAGAATCTGCCTTGTCCTGAAGTGTCCCTGTAAAAAACAACACAACACTGAGGGTTCGCATGACAAAGACCACATTCATCTTACTTCTGTTCTTCAAAACGTCTGTAGCTATTGTCTTTCCCTCTGCCTGGTGACATGAGGAGCTCTCTGTGGTTGGTGCCAGGGAAGCAGACTTTGAGTAGGAGCAGTGAAATGAATCATTCACCATCCAGGGCTGAGCGCAGCACCAAGATGTGCCAGTCATGTTGCAGCGGGTAGGACTGGAGTATCACAAACACTCTGCTCTAAAATGCTTCGTCTGTCAAGGCCAGATTATCAATAATTGATTCCAGACTCTTGCAAAAAGCTCAGTCCTCTTAAAATGTGCCAGAATTTATAAACAAGTTCTAGCCATGGCTAGTGGGATTGACTTGGCTGAATTTTTCATTGGAAGAGTTTGTTGAGGAGCGCTGTAATTAACATAGCCAGACGTTTGGCATGTCCACTTCATATTTTGGAAACCGACGGGACCTTATTGAGCATACACAAGCATAATGGAATGGAGGGGGTGATCTTTAATCTTTCTTCATGCTCGGTTTGAGTTCAAGAAGATAACTGGAGGAAATCAAGTTGAAACTTTAAAGTTCAGGATGTATTTCTAGGAGCTGTCAGGTGCTGCAGTCATGGGTTTTCAGTTTACAAGGAAAGTTACTGTGACGTAAAGCTACTCACCAAAGCTGGAGCTTGACTCTGCGACCATCGAGCAGTATGGTAGTTGTCTTGTAGTCAATTCCTACAAGTGAAGAAGAAAAAACTAATTATTTAAAGGTGACGTATCTCATTTTTGCAACACTAGCATCACCAAGTGTAACTGCAAAAGTAATGACTGTTTTCGAAAAGGTTTCTTGTCTGCCATTGGTAAAAAAACAAAAAAAACAAAACACACTACTGGTTGAGCCAATCAGGCTAAATAAAGCAAAGCACATCAATTTATAGGAGAAAGCAACTCTCATATTACAAAAAAAGGATAAAATACATAAAATATAATAAAATACAGTCAAAAGTTTTGGGTAAGAAAGACTTTTCAATTAGCAAGGTTTCATTCAACAGATCAAAAGCAAAAGTAAGATATTTATAATGTTACAAAAGATTTAAAATAAATGCTGCTCTTTTGAATTTACTACTCCTGATAATAATATGTATTAAGGTTTCCAAAAAAATCTTAAGTAGCACAACTGTTTTCAATATTGATAATAATCAGAAATGTTACTTGAGCACTAAATCAGTATATTAGAATGATTTCTGAAGGATCACATGACAATGAAGACTGGAGTAATGATGCTGAAAATTCTGCTTTGTCATCACAAGAATAAATTACGTTTTAAAACAGGTATTTTTAATTGTAATAATATGTCACAATATTACTGATTTTACTGTATTTTTGATTAAATAAATACAGCCTTGGTGAGCATAAGAGACTTCTTTCAAAAACATTCAAAAATTGTACTACGTTGTTTATTTATTTATTTATTTATTTATTTTTAATGGTAGTGTATGTTCAATTGCCAAAAAGAGGCAAAGTAGCAATGGCAAAATGTAATTTATTTTAATTAATAATTATAATAATTAATTATAATAACCAAATGATGACACATTCCGAAGAAAACATTGATGATGACATTTTCAATCCATGCAGGATGACTTACACAACAAAGCTCAATATTTATGGTAAGGGTTTGTTCAAATTCCTAGTATGAGCAATAGCAATGTCCTCACAAATACCACTAATAATCTAATAACTGCAAATGGGAAAGGCAAGCGGTGAGAAACGCTGAAAAGAATATTCCAGAGAGAGTTTGCATATTATGTTCAAATAAAGACTGCATTCCTTTACTCTTAGCCAGTATTTTATTTGCAATGTCCCTCTTTTGATCAAGCTTTTGGGTGACAGCAACTATGATTAAGTGACGTCTGCTGGTATGAACATGACACTTGAGGAGGATGCCTAGGCTGAGATTGGAAAGCTTTAGTGTCACCTCCGTGGGGGTTCCGGGTTCCACACACATACACACTGGCATTCTGAACACTCTTTATCCTAGGGAATTTCAGAGCCCATCACACATTCCACTGCGATGAGAATGAAACCCAACACTGTGAAAATATACATGGAACAACTGGGAGATTCCATTAAAGTGACAGAAAGAGGACTTGAAAACACCATCACTGTCACTAAAGAATGGAACCAAATGAACAAATCACAATCCCAAGTCACCCTGTGAACTGTGAGGTCACTTAGTGAATTACAGCGTATCCAAAGGTATGCACTAATGGTGAGGTTTAATGTTCTGTCCTTTAAAAATCAAGTATCAGGTATCAAGCCCTCCTTGAAAAGTGATGCATTAGTTCCCTATCTGTCGGTCACTACGAGTTATGTCGACCGACATTATGGGGATTCACTTGGGATTCCAATCATCTCTGACTTTAAAGGAAAACGCCACCGTTTTTCCATATTCTAATATGTTTTCCCCTCAACTTAGACGAGCTGATACATACCTCTCCCGTCTCACTGCATGCACTTAATCGCTGTAGCGCACAGCGCAACTATGCTAGCATTTAGCTTAGCACTATTCATTCCTTAGGCTCCAAACAGGGATGAATTTAGAAGCCACCAAACACTTCCATGTTTTCCCTATTTAAAGACGGTTACAAGAGTAGTTACACGAGTAAGTATGGTGACAAAATAAAACGAGGCGATTTTCTAAGCGGATAAAAAATGATAACTATAATGTATGGCGGAAGAGCACGTCGCAGCACTTCGACCTCGGCGCAGTAATATCATCACTTAAGTGAGCACGTCGCAGCACTTCGACCTCTGCGCATGATGATATTACTGCGCCGAGGTCGAAGTGCTCTTCCTTTAAGAGAAAACGGCAATGAATATTGGCTAGTGGATTTTGCATACCTGAGCCATTCCCCGTGCATACGGGTATAAATAGGCGACAGGTGCATCCACTCATCAGATTTTTGCTTCTGAGCCGAGTGGATGAACAGTGCTGATCTCCACAAAGCCTTTCATCAGACTGACTGGAAGCTGTTCTGGGTTGGCGTTACGGTGTGAACAGCGGTCCCTGTCTGCAGCGATTCCCCTGGGCACTTCAACTAAAAGAGCAATTTCCTAAAAAGAGCAAATCACGGATGGCTCGCGTCTTTTTAAAGACGATCCGTCCATGTCCTCTTGGTTGCGGTCGTTTCCTATCCTCCATCGACAGCTACGATTGTTGTCTTCAATGTCTGGGCAGCCAGCGTGCTGAAGCTGCGTTCGCCGGCTAGGACACAGGGTTCTGAACAGGGCCTCGACTGCTTTGGCACATCAACTGCCTCGAGTTGCTGGCAGTGCTACTAGCCTTGCGACGGTCCAGCTGCTGCTGCTTGGCTAGCATGTGTTGGTCCGCATGGCCAACACTGTGACCGTTTCATAGATCAACTGGCAGGGTTGTCTATGATCACGTCGCATGTCGCAACTCGCCCACCATCTCCTCCTCCTCTGGAGTTAGACGTGGTGCAAGTCACTGCGCGCCGTCCATATCCTGGGGGAGCTCAATCGTGCGGCCGAGGTGTTCTCACGACAGCTCACGTTCCCTGGGGAATGGAGACTCCATCCCGAGACGATCCGGCTGTTCTGGAGTCGATTCAAGGGAGCTCAGGTAAGCCTGTTGTCTTCCTCGAGTCCTCCCGCGGCCAGTTGTATGACTCCCTGACTGAGGGCCCCTCGGCTTGGACGCACTGGCGCACAGCTGGCCTTGGGCTTCAGGCAGGCATGAGTTCCCCAGTGAGCCTTCTCGCACGAACACTGCGCAAGGTCAGCGACGACGAGGAACAGGTCCTGCCGGCTGCGCCTCATTGGCCCACCCGGACCTGGCTTTCGGAACTCACGCTCCTTGTGACAGCCCCTCCTGGTGCATCCCTCTGAGGAAGGACCTCCTTTCTCAGGGGCCCGGCACCATGCAGCCCCCCCGTCCACTTCTTGGAGCCTCCATGTGTGGCTCCTGGATGAGACGCGGCAGACTTAACTGATCTGTCACCAGTGGTGGTTAACATGATCAATCAGGCTAGAGTTCGCTCTACGAGGCAAGCCTATGCCCTGTATGAAGTCTGTTCGCAAACTGGTATTCTTCTCGCTGAGAAGGCGCCCGAAGATGCACGATTGGAGTAGTGCTTTCTGTCCTGCAAGCAGGGTTGGAGCGTAGGCTGTTACCCTCCACCTTGAAAGTGTATGTTGCTGCTATCACAGCACATCCCGATGCAGTGGACGGCCGGTCCCTGGGAAAGCACGATCTCATCGTGAGGTCTCTGAGGGGTGCCAGGGGGTTACATCCTCCTAGGCCACCCCCGGTGCCCTCCTTGGATCTTGTTTTCCGGGCTGGACTACAGAGGTGTCCCTCTGAGCCGCTGGGTTCAGTCGAGCTTAAAACTGTCTGCTAGAAGACAGCGCTCCTGACAGCGCTCTCATCCATCAAGAGGGTCGGGGACCTTCTAGCATTTTCGGCGAGCGAAGAGTGCCTTGTGTTCGGGCCGGACTACTCTCACGTTGTCCTGAGACCCCGGCCTGGATACGTGCCCAAGGTTCCCACCACGCCTTTTCGCGATCAGGTGGTGAACCTGCAAGCACTGCCCTCGGAGGAGGCAGATCTAGCCTTGGCATTGCTGTGTCCCGTAAGAGCGCTGTGCATATACGTGGACCGCACCCCGGAGCTTCAGAATCTCTGAGCAGCTCTCTGTCTGTTACGGAGATCAGCAGTAAGGGAAGGCTGTCTCCAAGCAGAGGTTGGCCCACCGGATAATGGATGCCATCGCCTTGACATACCAATCCCAAGGCGAGTGGAAAAGCTCACTCCACATGGAATGTTGCCTCCTCCCATGCATTGGCGCACGGCACCTCTTTGGCAGACATCTGTAGAGCTGCTGGCTGGACGACACCGAACCTTCATGAGACAGGCTCCGCGTTGAGTCAGTTTCTTCCCGTGTGTTGGGTAACAAGTAAGTGGCAGGAAGAGCTGCCCGGTGTCACGCTTGCTGCGCCATTCCCCCTCACCCGGGGATGTGAGCGCCTTTTTCCTGCTCCAGTAAAGTTCCCCGGATGGCGAACCCTGGTGGAGTTCCTCCAGCACCCCCGGCAGTCAGACTGGGCGGAGCAGTCTGACGCCAGGCCCAGTACTGGTGTTAGCTTGCCCGGGTCCGGTCAGCCCCTGTACTGGACAAGGTGTCCATATGACTTGATTCGCTTCGGGAAATCCCATATGTGTATTCTTCCACGGTAAGGTTTCTCTCTCGGTAAACCCGTGTCTTCCCTTTGACAGATCACTCTGTCAGGCTCTGCTGGCAGCCGCTCCTCCCTACCCCTAGGCAGGACCTGCCCCAGAGGCCCATTCCATATGTATCACTGCCCCAGGCCTGGGTCAGTCCATATCAGTGTCTCCACATGTCACCTCCCTTCGGGCAGGATGTGGCCTCCGTAGCGCCCTTCTCCGGAAGGCTCGCTTCCCTGCCGTTACTGCCCTGCAAGCTGTAACAACAAATAGGAAAGACTTGAAGCAATCTTTCATTGAAGGTCGAAATCCCTTCTGTTAAGAAATTTCTGTGGGGAAAGGAACAGCGGCTTGGCTATCTCCAGCAGCGATGTACCCACCTGTGGTCCCTGCGGGTACCAAGGTCAGCGAATTTGTGCTGGGGTGGTGGGAAGGTTACGACCTTTGCGTAGCATTTGTCTGACACGCGGTTGCTTGCCAACATTTGCTATGCTATATGGTTGTGACGGGGTTCAGGGTGTGGCGCTTTCCAGGGCCCCATAATGTCAGTCGACATAACTCGTAGTGACCGACAGATAGGGAACGTCTCAGTTACGTACGTAACCCTCGTTCCCTGATGGAGGGAACGGAGACGTTATGTCCCCTTGCCACACCCTTGAACCATCGCCGGTGGCCAGGGACAAGGTCTCGGCTCCTCAGCATAAAACCTGATGAGTGGATGCACCTGTCGCCTATTTATACCCGTATGCACGGGAAGTGGCTCAGGTATGCAAAATCCACTAGCCAATATTCATTGGCGTTTTCTCTTAAAGTCAGAGATGATTGGGGCTCCCAAGTGAATCCCCATAATGTCGGTCGACATAACGTCTCCGTTCCCTCCATCAGGGAAACGAGGGTTACATACGTAACATAGACATTCTGTTTGGGTCTCAGAGGTTACATCTATTAACATAATAAATGAAAAAAATTATTTATTTAATTGTGATATTATTATATTGTGATATTACTTCAAATAATATATGTTAAATGGGTTTAAATTGAGCCATTCAAAAGTTTAGGGTCAGTAAGATCTTTATTTCTTTTTAATGTTTTTGAACAATGTCTCTTTTATGGCTGCATTTATTTCATCAAATAGAGTAAAACAGTAGTAGTGTGAAATATTATTACAATTTAAAATAACTATTTGCTATTTTAATATATTTTAAAATATCATTTATTCCAGCAAAGCTGAATTTACAGTAGTCATTACTGAAATTATTGTAATATGTTGATTTGGATGCTCAAGAAACATTACATTAACATTATAATGAATGTTGAAAATTGTACTGTACTTATTATTTTTAAGGACAGCATAATACATTTTTTTCACAATTCTTTGATGAATAGAAAGTTCAAAATAACAGCATTTACTTCAAATAACTGTTTTTTGTAACAATGTAAAAGTCTTTACTGTCACTTTTGATTCAATTTAATGTTCCACTGCAAATAAAAATATTAATTTCTTTAAAAATAGTTTGGTTGAACAATAAACTTAATTAGGCAACTCTGACTTCAACTACAGAACAAAAATATCTTTTATCAAATAAACATGACCAGCTCTTACATCATATTTTCCACCACTAAATAAATCTTTTATCAAGCTTTTGATAAAAGGCTCATTGTGAATTATTTAATTCAATGTGATGCATCACTTTTAGACAAATATTGTATAACACCAGCTCTCTAGTATTTTTATTCTTTATAAAAATGTCTGCCTGTAGGATGCAGTCTTCCTGTTTGTGTGGGCAAGCTCTGATTCATCCTGACAGATTTTTTCACACTAACTCTTTCTGTCTCCCCGCGCAATTACCCTGCTCCGCACCTCTCCTCACTTCCCTCACAGCAACCAGCAGAGAGCCATAGACCTTTTCTGACGGGATGACACATACGCCGGATCAACGGGAGTAAGTGGATGAGGATGAAGCCTCCGTGGATAATGGTGTTTAAAATCTAGAGCTGAGGGAGAAACAGTTATGCTAACACTTACTGATCCATCCCTGTGAAACTTCAAGTCACGAAATTATAAAAAAAAAAAAAAAAAATACTGCAAGCTGCTTTGTGGCCTGTGGAGACGTTGTAGTTGACCTCAAAAAACATCAAACAGATCAGCCAGAATTTAAACCAGCATAATTAAACTCAAATAGACCTCAACCAGGGTAGGCAGCATAGTTAAAGGTGCACTCAGTAATTTCTCCCTGATTAAAAATAAATAAATAAAAAATAAGTAAATAAAAAGTACATTTAAATTTATTTTTTAAATCATGTAGACCCACATGAGGTAAAGACTGGAGTCATATTAGTACAAAAATTGTCTGACACTGAAATTCTATACTAATTTTTAGAAATTAAATGGATAGTCCTATAAATGAAAATTCTGTCATCTGTCTTTACCTGTATGCAGTTTTTTTTTCTTTTTTTACCATTCATAGCCTTGTTTTAATTCGTGCAAAATTTAATATGCTACCTGATTAAGGGTAAATAACGTGGTTACATAACCTAAAACACATTGAGCAACACATCAGCCTGTACGTTATTTATAAGAAAGTGGGATAAATGTTTCAGTGGCACAGAACTGATTTCTCTCTTGGTGAATAACAGCTGCAAGGCTTCAACTGTCACTGTTCCTTTAAAATCAACAGTCAATGCACTTTTTCATCATTCAAAGAAACAAGTGGCTTGAGAGGTTCATGCAAGTGTTTAGATAAACATCAGAACGTTCCACTGCTTTATCGCCAGCAAAGCCTGGCTGCATCCTCATTCCCCTCAGCCGCATTTCGCTCAGCAGTCAGAGAGCACAGTTACGTAAGAGCTTTGGCCAGTAGTAATAATCTCTATAAACAGAAATTCCAACAGAGACTTCTGCTGGCAAGGTTGTTAGGCAAGAGCTCTCCCTGTCTAATCATAATGGAGTTTATCGACCGTGTACATACAGTATGCACTTATAAGGAATTTTGTGAGTTGCTCCCAAGGTTACAATACAAAATAAATACACAAGTTATAAATTATTACAGAACAGGATGTAGAAAATGTTCTGAATCTAGCAAGCAACTTAAACAGCAAAAAGCTCCAGCACTGGTCTATTAATTGCTTGCATACACAATGTCTTAGAATCTGTTTTCTAAGTATTAGCATCCTGGCAGAGTTGTTTACTGGCCCTACGGGGGGCAATATTTTTTCTAGAGTTTGTAAATGAATGTAGTATGAAGTCACTTTCACAAGCCTGCAGTGGGGTATTAAATTTTCATCACTGTTGCGCTAGAAAAGAGCAACTAGTTTAAAGTTAACATGAAAACAAAACTGACCCTATTTACTTTGTTAATGCACATCCCTGATCTTACTGTGAGTTATCAATGTACCTTTTTACAAAAAGTAGTTTGTTGTCATAATAACTCATCAAAATGCAATAATATTCTCTTTCAATTCTTTGTTAAAATGAAAACCCACTTTTCACAATCCACTAAAGTCCCATTTTGCTCAGAAATATGTCATATTACTGAAGTGGGTTGTGAATGGCAATTTATGTTGACTTCAAAGGAAAAGTTCACTCAAAATGAAGATTTGCTAAACAATTTACACATCCTCAAGCCATCCAAGACGTAGATGAGATTGTTTCTTCATCACAACAGGTTTGGAGAAAATTAGCACTACATTACTTGCTCACCAGATCATTACTTGCTCACCCCCTGTAGTGAATGGGTGCCGTCAGAATGACAGTTCAAACAGCTGATAAAAACATCACAATAATCCACAAGTAATCCATACGACTCCAGATGATAAATTAACCTATTTTGAAGTGAAAAGCTGTATGTTTGTAATAAACAAACCCATCATTAAAGCATTTTAACTTAAAACTGTTCTGCCCAAAGTAACAGTCCATAATCCATAATAACGTTTCCTTCAGTGAAAAAGTCCATCCATTGTTGTTCTCTCTTTTCAAAACTTGACTTGATTTGTGCATTTTTCTCTTCTAGTTCAGCAACTTTTTCACAAGAGAAAGAAATATTATGGATAGAGGACTCGGATTTTAAGCAACAGTTTGAAGTTAAAAATGTTTTGATGGATTTGTTTATTAAAAACACACTGATTTTTGCGTCACAAGACACTAATTGATTTACTGAAGTTGTGTCATGGATTATCGTCAAGTTTTTATCAGCTGTTTGGACTTTCATTCTGACGGCACCCATTCACTGCAGACTCAGAATCCACTGGTAAGCAACTGATGTAATGCTAAATTTCTCCAAATCTGTTCCGATGAAGAAACAAACTCATCTACATCTTGGATGGCCTGAGGCCATAAATGTTTAGCAAATTTTTGTTTTTGTGTGAACTATTCCTTTAAGAATATATAGTAATATGCCTGTTCAAACAATTCAAATACCATTTAAAGGCTCTTCATCTAAAGATGATTTTGTTCTTATAACCTGTTGCCCCTCCTCTAAAAGTGGCTGGCATTCCTTCCTCAGCTGCTTGGATAAATGAGTACACAACTGTGCAAGCCACCCAGATCTCAGTCAGTCTCTGACCCTAAATGAACAGGTTGGCTGTCAATTTACTTGCTAAATCACTTCAGTGTAATCTAAGCTGTTACAACGAGACTCAAAATGTTCATCAGACCTTGGAATTTGCCCAAATGCTGTGACAATGAAAAATGGCACATGTAGTGTGTTGATCTTCCTGTTCAAGCATGCATAAAAATAATAAAACAACATTCTGGGGAAAATATGTAAACTATTAAGAATTAAGAGACCTAAAGTACTGTCACACTGAGAGCTGATTGGTAATGAGTTAGTAAGTGATATTATGCAAGTCATTACGTACAAGATGTGATTTGTTAGTTATGTGATCCCAGCCACTTGTTTGCGCCACATAAAGAATGTTGTTGGTCTTTTAGGCAAGACACATGAAAAATATGTTGTTTAGCTGTGAAAGCCCAAAGGGGGGTTCACTACAGTTGATTTTGTCCGCTGGGAAGAGTTACTTTTTCCAAAACAGGGAGTAACTAATAACTACAACTACTACTGAGTTGTAAATAAGAGCGGGACAAACTGGGGTTAAATGAGCTTTTGATGTTTATTATATGTGGTATATTAAAATAAATGTAGAACTGATGCAGATCCCTTGTTTTCAGTGTATAATGTTTTTTTGTTTACATTGTCTATACTGATAACATTTCTGAAACATTTCACAATAAGTGATGTAGACATGATGCTTGCTAGTTGTATTCTGACTTTTTAACATTACTGTAATCATGTGTATGATACAAATGTTGCATAATCTACAATCCATAATAATAGATTCATCCAGAAATGCACAGACTGATTAACTTTAGTCTCATTCGTACACAGAGATCAAAACTTACCCATATTGTATCCATAGGGTGACTCACTGGACCCATCCTGTAGACTGGCCAGTATTTCCCCTTTCCCAACATCACTATCTCCAACCAGCAGGAATTTGAGGAGGAAATCATAAGCTTTTGCTGGGCTGCTCCTGTGGTTCATCTTCACATCAGCCCGATGACCCATTCTGGTGCATCATGTAACTGTCCTTTGATGGACTTGTGTTAAATATCTCAGACCACCAGTGTAACTGGACAATATGACTTAGCTATTTTAAAAACAAACCTACGTCTTCCTTACTAGTCTTTTCTGTGTTTAAAATCTCATGTCCAGTACAACACAAAAGCTGTCCTATTGTTCAAAGAATCTGGTTGTGGATCCACTGATGCTGTTGCGTCACATTAGTAGGTAAATAAAGACCCTCGTATGTTTACACTGTATTAACATAAGCCAAGTAACTTCTTAAAATCGGTTGTTTATACTTACAAAAGAAATGTTAATCTTTATAAAACACTCCTAGTATTTTTTCATCTTTACATTTCGAGCAAACCTGGTCCATTGAGCTCTCTGCCACCATCCCTCTCTTCTATCAGCCTCCCTAAACAGAAAAACGTTAGTTCATCCTTAGATTTTCCTTGATTGGCTCCTGTGTGGAGTTGCTAGGGCAGCTCTGCTCTTTCATTGGATATTAATCCCGTCCATCAAATTCTGAAAACGCCCATTTTGTGTTGGAGAGGCGCGTGCTCGGGTTTGTTGTTTTCCGGGGCACGAAAAATGACGTGATATGATTATTGTAGTTTCTAAACAGGTTCTTGTAGTTTCTCTTTTCTCCTTTTAAAAGTGCTGCAATACTTTGAAACTATATTTTAGTCTGAGAATAAAAAAGGCTATCAAAATTATTAATGTGAGGTAGTTCTTTTGTATATTTTACCATAATTGTATTTTACACGCTTGTATCTTTAATCTGTTGGGCTTCCATAACTTTCTTTAAGAGCATACCTACATTATATAATGCTTTACAAATCAACACTTTAAAACGTTATTAGAAATTTCATGAAAATATGTTGGGTTTTTTTATGCATCATATATCAACTGTGATATATATTTGCATTAGATCAAATCTTCTTCTGGTATTAAGGAACATTTAAAAAAAAGTTTTAAAACATTTTAGTGTATGCAGCATACTGTTTTGGAAACACATTACAAAGATTGTTTTTGAAAATTATATACAAATTTTATGATTAAACCACTATTATGCAGTTATACAACATATGCAGAATATGAATAAAACTACATATCTTCAGAATCTCATTCATTGTGATTAATGACTACTCCAATATCCTTTTTATATCTTTACTTTAACTTCTCATTTCTTTTGTGAATTGCGTCTGTTTGATTATGTATAATCCAAACCGAAGAAACATGTTTGAGCTTAGTGTTATTGCGCAATATTGTTCACTTGAGTACCATTAAGAGCATTTGAGGATGTGTTATTATAAAGCATGTATCTGCTATAGGTGTATAATATTCAAATATGCAAGCACAAACTAATGTTCTAGTATGCTGCAACATTACCTGTCAAGTTACATTCATTATTCCACAAGTCATACAGGTATGTGTTTTCACGCCAATACAATTGCTAAGTTTTAAGATCATGTTTTACACAATAGGACAAAAATAAAAATGCACAAATGCTGCACTCTAGTGTTCGAAAGTGAGCCGAACAAGCAGCAAATTTATGACTATCCTCATAAATGTTGATACAAAATCACAAATTTTGTATACACAGCTCAGTTGTTTGATATCAAAATAATTTTTATATTTTGGTGTATAAAAAACAGTGACTTATAATTTATTGTCTTAAACAAAATTCACAGACAGATGATCAGTCTTCATTACTTTTCAGTTTTTATAATTGTTTGACTCAAGCTATACAGACATTAAAGTGAAACGTGACAACTTATACAGTAATCATTATCAAAATGATTACTGAACACACTCTCCTGAAGATAATTCTGATTAAAATTCTCAAAATAGTGCATAATTAGCTATACCCAGGAATGGGTAAACGCTGTCCCTCCTTGGCTTCAAAAAAGGTATATGAGAGTGTAATAGTATCAACTCATGCCATCCTGGGATCTTCATCAAATTCTGGATCAGTGTAGAAGAAAACAGGCATGTCTACTTCCTCATGTGGGTTTAACCTCTGTTCCTAAAACAGAAACACTGATGGGAAAAACAAAGCAGTGTATATTAGCACACTAATTAGTTAATTTAGCATGCTATTTTGAACTTAGCATGCTTTTTAGTGAGCTAGGTAATAAATGGATAGGCATAAATTATAATAGTAATGTCAGCATGGGTTTATTTAAATGCATATTTACCTGTACCTTATTAAAATATTGGCCAGCCTCAAAAGGTACAACATTGTAGGTAGAAATGCCTATCACTGGTTTGTCTGTGGGATTCTGTGCCTTATAAAAAGCCAGTGCAGTTTCTCCTGGTACGACCTGGGAAACGTTCAAACATAGAATAATCAAGTTGGATATTCTCCATCTTCAGAGACATTATATGAAAAATATGCTATTTATGGAATGCCATATAAAAGTTAATCCTTGAAATTACACAATCAATGTTTTAAATGACAATTTATGCTACAGAAAAGCAGAAAAGAATCAGACTTCAAAATATAAACTTACCTTTACACTCCTCTTTTATGATTATTGGAATTTATTTAATATATACACACGGAAGTTCCACTGTATGCTGGCGTGTGTATCTGCATTGAAGGTCACTTTAATAATACGGTCCCTGACTGGCTTCATTATCTCCACTTGGTGTGTTATGTCCTGCTACTGCTGTGCCTCCCAGTCCTGTTGCCTTTAAGAAAGAAAAAGAACATGTTATTGTAATTCTGTAGTTCCTCAAGAAAAGGCTTTTATTGAGATTATCAGTGTAATACTGATTTGACAGTAGAGTCTGTAGAGTGGAACAGCAGCATATGACAGGCCAATCATTCCCACTCCGGCAGCTGCAATGTATGTGAGGATGGTCTTGTTCCTTTTCTTCCAGTCATCTTCCTGGCTCTGATGTTTCCTTTTGTGAGTTTTAGCTCCTCGTGACTGGTTGAGGAATCATTGTGGGGTCCTCCTGAGGAAGATCTGGCCACTGGATGTGGCTAGTCCTCTGATGTTGTAAAAATGAACACAGCTGGGTGCTAGAAAGCACTAGCTGTACATAGGGCTTTGCAGTTCACCCACGGAGAAGGAATGGTAATAGCATAATCCTAGAGTTACAAGTGAAATGTCCCACAAGACAGGTTATGTTTCACCTAAAATCCAAAACAAGGACAGACATGATCACTAAAAAACATTTACAGTTTCCACAAAAATATTAAGCAGCAAAACTGTTTTCTACGTTGGTGATAATAAGAAATGTTACATGAGCACCAAATCAGCATATTAGAATGATTTCTGAAGGATCATTCAGCTTTGTCATCACAGGAATACATTACATTTTGAAATATATTTAAATAGGAAACGGTTATTTTAAATTCTAAAAATATTTTACTGTATCTTTGGGCCTTGGGACGAAACCGACTTTTTGTACATGAAAACTTACAACATAATCAAACAATTTGTGAAACAACTTACAGTATAAGCCTTATTTTATTTGCTACTACAATAATTGACAAGCATAAAGCTGTATAGCCAATCTAAACAATAATGTATTTTTCTTAAATGATAAGACAACGTAAACCGACTGCCAACCAATAACACAGAGCAGAAAGTCCTGTTACTGTACATCTTACTGTAAATCATGCAGAAAAGTGCATGCTAACGTGTTCATCTACCGGCTATCAAGCCAGGGTTTCTGCAGGATTTTTAAGCTCAAATTTAAGACTTTTTAAGACCTTTTTTAAGACCTGCACAAATAAAATTAATACCACATGAGCGGGGTAGCGCAATGTCTATAGTACCATATTAAACTGTAAAATGACTATAAAAAGCATAATTTACAATTCAGATACAAGTTTTCACAAAAACAAAAAGTTTTGTAAAATGATAAACTTTACATTTCAGCCTTTACACCATTTTTAAGAAAATGGATAAGTCAAAAGTATTAATAATATTGATTTCAACAATTATTATCAATAAATTATTATATAAATTAAATAACATGAATTAGGGGTGTGCGAAATTGGCAAAAAATGATATCTCTATATTTTCTGGGATTTTATTGATAACGATAATTAGACGATATTTTGCTGAGTGTGTTATTGTGCTGGTATCTTAAAGATTACCATGGACAGGGGACTCCTGAATTTTTTTGATATTCTTCATATTCAGTGTGGTCAGTTCACATCAGTGATAGAAATGAGTCTTTTCCAACAAGTTTTATGAGCATTTTTACCTTTAAGCCATTTTTTCTAAAAGTGTGCATAATCTTTTAAGTCAAATTCTTGCATTTGGGCTGTTACCAAGCAAATGAAATCAGTATCAACAAAATTTATCTTTGCAATGCATCTTAAGTGGCATTTAGATGTATATACACACTCTTTAATGCAGCTCAGAGGGACATAGAATGCTAACCTGCACAGTTACAAATGCATAAATGATGTTTTGATATTTGAAACATAAAACGTTGAAAACAGATGTTTGAAATTATTTTAGAAATATGAGTATACTTTAAATGTGAAATTAAAACGGCCAATAGGTGGCAGTAAGTCAGCGTTAATAAGTGAGTCATTGCGAGTGAACCGAATCATTTAAACGGTTGATTCATTCAGGAACGAAACACCGTCATGTTGCTCAGAGACGCAAAACAGTGTTGGAATTATATTTGTTGGCGAAATAGAGCAAAAACAGCCAATATGGTATCTAAAACGTAAGTCTCTTAAAATGAACTTCTTGTTCATGTTAACTGATTCATTCTCTGTCAGCAGGTGTCGCGTTTGGCTGAAATATAAGAGTTTTCCCGGGAAAGACAGAACACAAAGCAGCGCGGCACCGGACTTTGAACTTGCATGTTCATGTTTATTTAATCAAATCATAGCCTTTTGAAGTTTAATCGTCAAAATCAGTCATATCGCAATTATTGTCTTTCCGTCTCCAAATTTAAGACCTTTTGAAATCATAATTAAGACTTTATTGTACAATTTAAGACTTTTTAAGGCCTTAAATTTGATACAACTAAATTTAAGTCTTTTTAAGACCCCGCGGAAACCCTGCAAGCCATTCATATGGTTGTGAACGTATATGTTGACTCGTGACTAAATATCTAATTAATATGACGTTAAACAACCACAAGCATACAGAAGATGTTGAAGCATTACCTGACTCAAATTATGCGGGTGTGTGCACATACACCCTTCAACAACATCACAAAACGCCGTTCAATCCGAACCTATTGGTGCAACAGATTGAAGTTCCCCGGGTACGAAAGAACCACTGCTGCTACAGTTACTGCGGAAACTTACTGAACCAGCTTGAGCTACAGCCAGTGCTTGTTGCTGAGTGAAAATGTGATTACAACATAAAAGATCTTACACTTTGTAATAGTTGTTCTTATGTTAACACTTGAATTAAGTTAATTATGGTAAAAGTTCAAGAAATTCTTAATCTCTTTTCAAAAAGTGTCTTGTTCGCGATAATGAACATTTCAACAACCGAATATTTTAAAGTTAAGTAAAAACGTCTTCTTTAACTCTATAATGGTAGTTTTAGTTTTTTTCAGGGATCAAATCATGCATAGTTTTAAAAAGCTATCCTCAAATTTTATATATATTTTATTGGTTTTGAATGGCTATAGGTTAATTTGCTGAAGTATTACACTAAATCTGTGAATGTGGATTCCAAAATATACTGTGTTTTTCACTGATTTCGTTATGCAATTAAAATGTTTATTAAAAAAAAAACATTTAAACATATACTTTCAATATTTTTCTTGCTACAGTATGCAGTATATGGTATTCTGAGGTAAAAAAAAAAAAAAAAAATCATTTATGAATGTAAAACTGGCCTTTGTGAACTCTCTGATTTGGTTGTATCTGATTTATTAAGGTTATACAGTTGCATCTCAATAAATTGGAATGTCGTGGAAAAGTTCATTTATTTGTTAAATGTGAGCCAAAATCATCACAATTAAAAGAACCAAAGACTTAAACTACTTCAGTCTGTGTGCACTGAATTTATTTAATACACGAGTTTCACAATTTGAGTTGAATTACTGAAATTAATGAACTTTTCCACGACGTTCTAATTTATTGAGATGCACCTGTACATTTAATTGACACAGATAAAGATGTTTGAGGTAAAAAATTGTCGGCTAAATAGTTTATGAAAAAATGAGCAAAAACCCAACGTGTTAAAATGATCCCTGATCTAGTAGTAATCATGAGGAATCATAGTAATCATCATTATCATGCTGTCTTCCTCAAAGAGCCTCCACCTGGTCACTAGCTGAGTAGCAGTGTTTAACCTTATTTCGCTTATGGTGGCATTCAAGGATTAAGGGTCATTAAGGGTTAAAAGATTATAATATTTAAAAATTGTGGTTTATTTATAGCCTACTTGTCATGGTTGTTGTTTTTTTTTTTCTTTGAGTATTTAAAACACAAACTGTCCTCAGTGACCTTACATTAAAATGGGCATTTGTGAGTGGTAAAACACATTTTGTTTTCTTCTTCATTCTTGATTTTAGACACTTTTAATAGATTTCTGTTTGATTTTATTTAAAAATTTTATATACATATACATACAGTTGTTTTTATGTGGTGGACAAAGCTAATTTATGTTTCTTAATTGTCTTTTCAGTTTTAAATAGACTGGACTGTAAATTCAGTGTCCCCGCGTCAGAAATCATGCAGTCGGACTCCTGTCCCCTCGCTCCACATCACAGCCTGGGGTCAAGTTTTGAGCTTCCCTGCCTCCGGAGAGGCAGAATCATCATCAGCTGTGACAGTGCAGAGAGAGGTGAGGCGAACCATGTGACTGCGGAGAATCAGGGGAGATTAGTGGATAGGTAGGAGTGTGTCTGCTACTGTCTGGGTAGATTGCTGTCTCTCGGTCATCAAGACTGACCTGATTTGAACCACTGTTCCCCCCAACCCGGTGATACCGTAGACTTTACAATATATCATCAGTTGTTTGTGGACCTGCAATGGCACTGCTTCCACAAGTGGAGGCAGAACACTTTGACGGGCTATCACTCCTCTACTGGTAGGAAATGCCATTATCTGGTTGTTATCTGGCTGAGTGACTTTAGATTAAGCAAATACTAATGCTTTTAAAGCTTATTTCATGTCTATCATAGCCTTATTTGCTGCACTTGTGTGGCTGCCTTTATGTTTCTGCTTATTTGAATGTGTTGGGCATTGATGTTACATTTGCCGTGGAACATTTCAGCATGTCTTAAATTCTGTTTAATCATTTGTGATGCTCTAATGATGCAGATAAACTAGCTTTCAGTCGCAACAGACTGTACATAAGCTGTCATTTTAAAGTCATTTAGAGTTCATTATCATTGTCTTGGTGATGAACCAGCAGGAAGTGGAAAGTTAGCGCAAGATAGACAGGATGCACCCTAGGGGGATGCCTGCGTAGTTTCGCTGTAGTCACTATCCTTACATGGCTTGAGCAAGGTAAGACAGATTAGGTAGAATTAAGTGATCAGTTTAATGCTGGATCTTTTGTAACACAATCTCACGCACTACATCTGAGCTCTCTTTGTTCAGGGTGACTCGTTACAGACAAATCCTTTTATTTCCCGTAATGCTTTATGATATGCATTTTGTAGGACAAAACCCTTGTGATATAGATTTGATGGAAATAAACGTGTCGTAACCATGACATCCGTTTTGCAGTAAAAGACAGTTCATGTTGTTACACTGAACGTAATCCTAATTCTCTCTGTTGCTCTTAATGTGACGGAGATTAAAGTGCATTGTTTACAGTGCAGTGGAGGAGATAACAAAGAACACTAATTGCGGAGATAGGAATCAGGTTAAATACATCACTAGTAAGGAGCGCAAGCATTTGTCCTTGTCATCCTGTTCAGTTCATGCTGACCGCCACATGAACTCAACAAAACGAAAACAGCACTTTGATCTGAGATTAAAAAAGTGCTGGAGTTGAATCATCATTTGTCCCATGAACACCGTTGAATCTTTACCTAATGCATATGTTTGTTGCCACTTAACTTGGTTTTTCTGAGTTTAGTACTGTTTAAAAAAGAGTGCTGAAAATAATATTGACACATTTTGACACTAACACAGAATAGATGTTTTGCAGTTTTACATAAATTTCTTGTTTTCTAATATTATAACTTGTATTTTATACTGTCAATGCAAAATAAATATTGACCAGATTTTAATAGTTTAAAAACATCCTTTTCCTGATCTGAATATAAACAAAATGTCAACTTGATAACGCGTAACTTTCATAAAACTGTACATACGTTTGGAGTCTCAGTGACCCCAGGTATGAGTAAATGGAATGCATTTCACATGCTTAGATTTTCTAAATATTGTACACAATGTACAAGTACATTCCTTCCGGTTAATTTCTTTGATTTGTTTTGTATTATTTTATTTTTCAGCAGTTTTTATTTTTCTATTTTTGTGAACATTTTCTTTTTTAAAATCTGTGTTTTTGCATGGGTCAGACTGACCTCAAACCCAGCGTTGCTATACTGAACAACAATCGCCTTTTCAAAAGTGCTTGCCTACTTCTTTGTCAAACAGACGGATAAAGCTTAAATAACATCTGTTTGCTAGGGTTTGATGAAGTCAGATGCGGATTTAAAATGAATCTGAAGTGAAAATTATATGTCAGTTTTGAAATTGCTTTTTAAAATTTTACACATGCAGCGTTGTATGTACAAAAGAAAGCATTTAAAGGGATACTCCACTCCAAAATGAATTCTGTGCCTTGACAGTGTAATTTACTTGGCAGTCAATGGGACAGTCACAAGCCTCCCGGTTTTCATCCAGAATAACTTAAATTGTGTTCCGAAGACGAACGAAGCTTTTACGGGTTTGGAACGACATGGGGGTAAGTGATTAATGACAAAATTTTCATTTTGGGGTGGAGTATCCCTTTAAAGTAAATTTTAATAGAACATGAGGGGTAAAAGGTAAATTAAATAAATACAAGTAAATATGTGATGATATTTGTAATATAAAAATGAACAAATTGTTAACATTTTACTCAATGTCCTAGTTAAAGGCAAAACATTGTATTCTGTTGCTTCCAGTCTGTTATAGGGATTAAATGCAATAGAGATCAGGCCATCGTTGGATTTGATACATACCCTCTTTCTATAAAGGATTTATCATTTGGCGCTTTCAGTGTTTACCTACACGTTTGAGTGATTTTTATGTAAACCCACGCACAGTAACCTACTTCCTGTATAAGAATTAATTTTTTATTTTGCCTGATAATGGGTTATTACTTCAACCACCATTCTGTTTAATTTAATTAAAACACTGATTTTCTTTATAGCTCACTTTAAGTTCATACATTCCATTATTTCTGTAAGCATGTGTCCATTACAGCACAGATCTTTGAAAGCCTTTTAAAACCATTCAGATCTAATTTTACATCCAAATTCACACTGGTAATTTTTCCTTTATTCTATATGAATATACATGTTTGTTTCTTTTTTCTGTAATATTTGCCATTTATCTTCTGTTATAATGGACAGATGTGCAACTCTCTCAGTATGCAACATTTTGGGGGAAAAGATTGGGACTGATTATGTTCTTTCCTTTAGGATTTAATCATTCGGGGTCAACGCATTATTACCATCCATTCGATAATCTGTATTTTTAAAAACAGTCTGGAACATTTCTCTGAAAATCTTGTTTTTATGATAATATCTCTTGTACTAATGTTTAAAGGAATCTCTTTTTTTCCAGGACAATAATGGGGCCCCATGGCATCAACCGTGCTGTGGAGAGACTAGAGTTTACAGACTGTAAAAAAGGACTTGGTGAGAACCATATCACAATTTCTTTCAGTTTATAATAATATTTCTAGAAAACTGGTTTACACTGCTTTATATTTTTCAAGGCATTTGGTGCACAATTTGATTTACTTTGTTCTCTCACCCCCATATAAAGAATTAATTCCAAAAATCTTCTTGTCAATTTGACAGGCGTGAAGATTATTGGGGGCTACAGGGAACAGAGTGGTGAAGAGTTCGGTATTTTCATTAAACGAATTTTGCCAGGTGGCGTGGCGGCACAGGACAGTATGTTCTCTTTCCCAAAATCTCCACTGAATGTTTCTACTTAGATTCTGGGAATGATGGATGATGTCCCTTTTTGTTTTTCAGGGCGTCTTAGAGCAGGGGACCTCATTTTAGATGTCAACAACATGAATTTAGGAGGTGTTACAAATGAAAAGTAATGTATTCTGGATTGGTTTTGGATCTGTAATAAAACAGAAGATGCCAAAGGTATATTAATCAATTAAACTGAGAAATCTGTTTGATGTTTTATTAGGGCAGTGGAAGTTCTTCGCATGGCATCAGCTACAAATCACATGTCTTTACTGATAGTACGTGACGACGCTTCCAGGTAAGATGACTTTTATGAATTGGGTGACATTTTAATTTTTTTTAAAGGAATAGATTCTTTTTTTTTTGTTCTGTTTGTTCTATTTATTGGATTTGTTTTGTGTTCATAGATTTTAATTATATGGAGACAGGAAATATTGCTTGCCAAGTACAGAATGCGTTCTGTTGGACATTATATACTTAATCCTATAAATGGATGAGAACAGATGAGCATCTTGATTTTTTTAAATCTAAAAATAGTCTTAATACACTTAAGTACATTAAAGTCTTTAGCACTTTATTGAGAATTTTGGCCTTTGTTTAGTGTGATGCCATTTTTTTCAGCACTAATTTCTTGTCTTGTCTTTCTTGACAACATGAAGCCACTATTCCATGCTAAATAATTTTTGGAGGATGCATGCAGAGATTTTTTTTTGTTTGTTTGTTTTGGCATTGTCTGCTTAGCCAGAGGTCTCAGTTTTGGGCAGTTGTCAAGTTCTTACTGTCTGTCTTTGCTTAAATTGAACTGGCATTTTGCTGGTCTCACTGACTTCCTGATGAGCACTTTTGTACTCCCGACTGAACAGCTGTTGACGTATTTGGGCCGCAAGTCTGTCATATGCGTCCTGATTTGAACCAGCTGAGGTCAGGTTTTAATCTGTAACATTGTAAAAGGATTACCTTCATAATTAATGGACAATCAGTCACCTCAAACAAACTGCTTTAGTACAGTACACAGATTTTGAGAACATAATACAAATTTAAAGATTACTGCCTAGATCGCATTTCTGGCATGGAAACAGTCTGGCCATTAACTTTGATACCAATTTATTTGTGATTACTTCCGTAATATAATTAAGTGCTTCTAAGCTTCTTTTAGGACTAATGAGGAAGTTGCATTTAATGGGAGATGTCATATTAAATAATCAGAGACTGTCTTCTAAAATGTAGTTTGGGGGTTTAATGTTTTTTTGTGTATTTTAAAAACTAAGAATGATAATATGCTCCAGAACTTCCCTTATATCAAGTACGCTCATACTTACGTAATGCATGATTTTACAGAATGGAAAACCCACAAAATATTTACTCTCTGAGCACAACACAGACAGAAACTGTTAAGAAAGAGTTAGTCTGTACAAAAGCCCTCTTATTATGAACCACTGGAAAATTATGTCTCCAGGAAAGGTGAATTTATATATGACTGATTTTGTATGTGTCTTTATATGTTTATCATTAGGAGGGAATTTGCTGAGTTAATGGAAAAATATGGTTCCAGCAGTAGTACCAGTTCTGGATCAGACACCTCTGTTTCCACAGGTATTTTCCACTATCATTATACTGCATTTCAGGAGTGAATTACTAATGTCTGATTTTGAGAAATTGACAAAAATAGCCTACAATGTGCCAGCTTAGAAAAAAATTTGGTTTGGGTCCTCCATAACATCATTGTTTTCTACATAAAAAGCCATTTCTGTAATTGTTTTCTACATAAAGAACCATTTCTACATCAAGCATGCATCAGAATAGACTTGAAACAATGTATGTGAGTGTACACAACCATTCAAAAGTTAGGGGCTATTAAAATGTTTTTAAAGAAATTGATACTTTTATTCAGAAGTAATGCATTAAATTCAAAAGTGACAGTAAAGATGTTGCAAAAGATTTCTATTTCACATAAATGCTGTTCTTTTGAACGTTCTAATCATCAAAGAACACAAATCTACACAAAATTTACACAAAAATATTAAGCAGCACAACCATTTCAAATTTGATAATAAGAAATGTTACTTGGGCACCAAATCAGACTGGAGTAATGGCTGCTGAAAATTCAGTTTTGACATAATAGGGAAAAATTACATATATTAAAAATAGAAAACACTTTGTAAATTGTAATAATATTTTATAATACCACTATTTTTACTGTATTTTTAATTTAAAAAATGCATCTTTGATAAGCATGAGACTTACCCCAAACCTTTGAACAGTAGTGTTTACACAAAATATATAAAAAAAATATATGTTTTAAGTGTATTCTTATTCTAAGTGAAAACTATGCAATGTTTGAAAGTATTTAAAAAGCAAATCTCTTGTCTTCAGGAAAGATCACCGACACTGCCTCCTCCTCCTCATCTTCCAGATCAACCAGTCCTCTGCTTCTGAGCCCTAAAGACCCAAACCCAGTATACACCACTGCCTGCATTACCTCCCCACCTCCACAAGTCTGCACGTGAGATGACTCACTGTAGATCTAATTCAGATTTTATCTTGTGCTTTTGTGTGATCCTTCTGTAAATACTTCAAATAATTCTTCTACCAAAACAAATGACAGAACCAAGCAGCTTTCTCACATTGTTGCTGCTAATAGTTTCCTAAATGAAGAGACTGAGCTTGAAAACACCTGACCTAGCCCAAGTAAAACAGAAATCCCACAAAAGATTAATTTATGGTTATTGAAAAAAAACGAATCACCTCAGGAGCCATTGTTTCCGCTGTTGACCCAAGTCCTATGTTAACCTCTCTTTCCCCAGAGACTGCATGATTCAGCTGATATGTGTTGCCAAAGGGACAGGATTAGGCTTGGTCATCAGGGGCGGGGCTAACCGTGCAGAGGGGCCAGTGGTGTACGTTCAGGAAATAATACAAGGAGGCGATTGCCAAAAGGTATTTTTTTATTATCTAATTTTGTAAAATTGAAAAATAGAATTTAGAATCATGTTTCTGAGTTTAGGAAGAAAAAAAGAAGTAAATATTTGTACATACACAGTTTTTTGTGTTGATTCTTGGTTAGTGAAACACTAGTATTTTGTGAATTAAGTTAGTGAGTCAAAGTAAAGTAGATTATGATGAGGTGAAGTGAGTTAAATAGGGTGAAGGTGAAGTTAAGGGAGGTGAATTAAAGTGAGGTGAAGTACAGTAAATTACATTACCATTTAAAAGTTTGAGGTCAGTAAGATTTATTTTTTAAAGAAATTAATACTTTTCTTCAGCAAGGATGCATTAAATTGATCAAAAGTGACAGTAAAGACATTGATAGTATTACAAAAGATTTCTGATTTAAATAAATGCTGTTCTTTTGAACTTTCTGTATCAAAGTATCCTGAAAAAAAGGATAACAGTTTCCACAAAAATATTAAGTAGCTGTTTTCAAAATTGATAATAATAAGTGTTTCTTGATCACCAAATAAGCCTATTAGAATGATATCTAAATGATCATGTGATGCTGAAGACTGGAGTAATGGCTGCCGAAAATTCATATTTGCCATCATAGCAATAAATTACATTTTTAAATATATTAAAATAGAAAACTGTTATTTTAAATTTTAATAATATTTCACAATATTACTGTTTTTACTGTATTTTAAACAATTTTTTTTAGTAAATTGAAATGAAATTAAGTGAAGTCCATTAAGGTGAAGTGAAATGTTTTTCTTTGACTCAAGGATGGGAGACTAAAGGCTGGGGACCAGCTCATATCTATCAATAAGGAGTCACTCATTGGAGTAACACATGAAGAAGCCAAAACCATACTCACTCGAACAAAACTCAGGTTAAATCTCAAATGTATATGTTTATGTGAACAAACTTTCCAGAATGACAACATAATGTAAATATGCGTAGTATCTTGAGAGTTTGATTCCAGTTTGAGACAAATGCAGATGGATGTTGACATAGTGTAAAATCAGATATTTACAAATGTCACTGCTTTACCCTACAGACCAGACCCTACAGTAGAAATAGCATTTATCAGACGAAGGTCTTCATCAGGCTCCAGCAGTGGACCCCACAGCCCCATCTCCCTTCAACCTCCCTGCAGTACAGCCCCCCAACTTAGGCCCACTGGACTGGGGGGAGCAACCCCGCCTGGAGGTCTCGTTCCTAAAATAGCCAACACCCCCAACTCTGGAAGTGAGACGTTGCCTTCTGTAGAACTTACTAAGGTGAGACGTAAGACTGTAGCCAGAGACTCATTAATGCAGTAACTCTTCTCACTTTAAAGAGTGTGGTTTAAGTCTTCTTAAAGGCATCAGTGTGCGTCTTTCCTACAGGTACGGCCAGCAACAGCAAAGCCTAATCTCACCCCCGTGTCCTCACCTGAGAGTGCCTGCACCACAGTGGCCAACTCTGGTAATGCAAGTCACTGTTCCCTTAATAGAAATCCCATAGGAGTTCCATGCAAGTTCAACTCAATTGAGAGCGCATGTTGATTAGCACAGAAAATTATCCAAAGGAACAAAAATAATAGTTACAGTAAAGGTCTTGAAATATATGAGGGAAAAGAAACAAACATTAAAATACATTGTTTTTTAAAAAACATATGCATTTATTTCATATTATAGCTATATACACATCTCATTGTTGCATAAATTGGCTTTGGTTAGAACGATTCATTTGTTGCAGTCAATGCATGTGCAGCAGACAGACAAAAATGCTGTTTTATATATGGGTCTCACAAATACAAGTCACATTTCACTCAAATATTAAAAGAAAAAATTAATTATATACATTAAAAAATAAATTGTATAACTTAAAATACTTCACACTTGAAATACATATATTTTTCATATTCCAATAACATTAGTCATAACAATGCAAAGAAATCTAATTGTTCTAAAAAATGGGCTAAAAAGTGTTTCTTTAAGCAAAATATAATGTATTTGAATCACCTGTTAAATTTTAGTAGTGGGAACAAAAGATTAAAAAAGTGACATGAACAACACCGTTTTTAATATTTATCCAGCTATAAAAACAAAATTTCTATTACTGTAACTTTTACATGATCCATGCAATAGAACTCTTTACTTAATTCTGCTTAGAACTGTAATCATTAAAATTACAATAAATAAAACTTTACAGCTCGAATATTTTTAAAAACTATTTTTAGAAAGAATTAAAGTATTTTTTTGCTTTCAAAAAGTCAAAATTAATTTCACATTTTCAAAATGATTCGAAACAATTTTCTGTGGAGCACTATGCAACAAATTTTGCTATCTTAACTTGTATTGAACCCAGAACATTCCTTTAAACCAACCATACATGCTCCTATTTTTATTCACAGATTGCATAGCACTGTCTGTGCAGCCTTTCACATTCTGATGCATTGTGCATGGCATTTTGCCTTTGAGCAGTCTGAAACTCATAGATAAGGAGCATTTTAGCATAACCTGGATTAAGCTACCTGTTCAGCAGACGTGTGCTGATGAGATGCTGTGTTTGTAACTCAAGATAATCCAGCTGGCATGGTTTTGAAAATGGATATTACCATTAACATGACACATAACTCCAGGTGAAATTGAGGATACTGAACTCTGTTCAGGACAGGGTTTCATTTCATTGACGAGCACCTTTAATAAAGCTCTTCTGAGCTGCGATTTACAACAGATTTAAACACCAGCTGTACTGAACTAAGAATATGAAATGAAGAAAAATAAATTGTTACTTAAGTGTCCAGAAATTTCTGGAGCCACTTTGCATCAATAATTTAAACATTCATTCAAATAGTACACCATTATATTTGATCTCTTGTAATAGCTTGGATAAATGCTTTGTGTAAAAGCAAGTATTAATATTGTTTGCACAGGCTGTTTTATTTTTCCATAAACCCCACCCAGACCAGATCTGCTTTGTTCAAAATAGTGCCAACCCTGTATACAATATTGTATTGGGAATACCCTATGAGGGAACTACTTTTAATAACAGCATGTACATTTCCACCGGAGCCCAGGTAATGAAAATTAATCATTTCATATTGCATAAAAGCCTCATTGAGACCCCTGTTATGCCAAATCTGTGAGAGGGACTGTCTGATATTACTCTAAAATGGCTTTGAATTTCCAAGAAATTATTGTCAGGAAACAAATCCCCCCAAAAAGATAAACAAATATGCAGATAACAAATGAGTGAACAATTAATGATGAGATAGTGAGCTCATGATCAGAGCACATACCTGTGAGCTCAGTTACACTCACAGTTATTCATCATATAAGAGGATTTGTCAGGGTTGGCACTATTTTGAGCAAAGCATTGCGCATTCTCTCCAGTTCACAGATCTGGTCGGGAGGGGCTTATAGAGAAAAAAAAAAACAGCCTGTGCAAAAAATATTAATTCCTGCTTGTACACGAAGCATTTATCCAAGCCATCATAAGGAATCAAATATAATGGTGTAATATTTGAATGAGAGTTTAAATTGTTGTCCTGCAGTGTCCCCAAAAATCGT
This sequence comes from Spinibarbus caldwelli, assembly GCA_039654775.1. Classification (NCBI taxonomy): domain Eukaryota; kingdom Metazoa; phylum Chordata; class Actinopteri; order Cypriniformes; family Cyprinidae; genus Spinibarbus; species Spinibarbus caldwelli. Next base: position 9,593,973 of record CM077256.1, on the reverse strand, counting down.
TTTTGGATACTTAATAACAATTTCACTACTGTTTAAAAGTTTGGTGTTGGTGAGATTTAATGTTTTTGAAAGAAGTCTCTAATGCTCACCAAGGCTGCATTTATTTGATCAAAAATACATTAATATTAAATAATTGTTTTCTATTTTAATATATTTTAAAATTTAAATGTATTCCCATGATGGTAAGGCTGAATTTTCAGCAGCCATTACTCCAGTCTTCAGTGTCAGATAATCGTTCAAAAATCATTTTAATTTGGTTGTTTGCTGCTGAAGAAACATGACAAATTATTAGGAATGTTGAAAACAATTGTGCTGCTTAATCTTTTTGAGGAAACCGGAATACTTGTTTTTTAGGTTTCTTTGATGAATACAAAGTTCAATGAAAAAAATGATATATTTGAAATAGAAATTGTTTAAAACATTGAATAATATGAATGTCATTTTAATCAATTTAATGCGTACTTGCTGAAAACAAAAAAAAATTCTTATACCTTTCCAAACTTTTGGACAGAGTATATAATTGTTTTTGCATTACATACAAAATATCAAGGCAAGTGTCATCAGCAAACATATTTTTAATTATGAACATGTTGAATTAATGTCTGACAACCAGAAAGTGCTCAAACATTTTTTTTTAAACAAACCATCTTTTTTGAAACATTGTGCTTTAAAAGTGTTTGCTATATTTCTGTAAAATAAATGCTACTTCGTTCAATATCTTTTTATGTAACGCAGAGACACTAGAATTTTTAAGTGTGGCTTAAATGCTCAAATACTTCTTTGAACCACTACTGTGAGGCATCTACTTAAATTATACTCCCATAGAGTTATGTAAGAGTCTTACAAAAAATGTGATGTACTTTACCAAAATCACAAACAGCTGTTTTGCAAAAGAGATTTTTTTTTTTTTTTCATTTTGATTCTCTCTCTCTTTGCCCAGATGCAACCGCTGCCCGTAATCCCAGCAATACATGCAGACCCTCGAAACCTCTATCCTCCACTCCCAGCTTCGAACTCAAGCCCGAGAAAATAGAGCAGGTCTCCATAATCATATCCTCTCAATTAGAGAATAGCTATTTCTGACACAATGCAGAATTACAGAAACATCTCATGTTTACACCAAGGTCAAACGCTGGGCGTCCCCCCCAGCGGGCTTTAACGATTAGTTACCCATCAGTCTCAGTACTGTATTGATCTTTTACGGTTTTACTATCATGTGTGGAGGGAGTTAATCCTGCTGTTGAACAATATGTGCAGTTAGCGTGCTATCCCGTATCCACACCTCCTGTGGTATTATGGGAAAATCAATAGAGACTGTGCCATAGCTTCATTGTGTTAAATCACACTGGGCTACAGCACAGTCTGTAGATCTGTTGTTAATGTAGAGGATGAACAATTTGTAGAAAGATTTGAACTCCAGAAGCTCATTTTAGAGTAATATGTATTATAAATATTTTTATAATTGTGGAAAAATACATATTTATAGTTTTATTTATAATGCTTATTTAGTGGATACATTTATTAAATTACATTTAAAATAAATGTAAATAACACTTAACGCATTGAATATATTATTATTATTATTAATTGTATTATATTTTATACATAGACATTGAAGTTAGTGTATGTTTGTGTGTGTGTGTGTGTGTGTGTGTGTGAGAGAGAGAGAGCAAAGCAGTGACCATGTTATGTTATGCTGGTGTAACGTAATGTTCTAAAAGGGCGGTTGTTTTGTCCACAGTCACTGGAGGTGCTGGGATTGAAGCCTACTGAGTCTCAGGTCCTGACTCTGAGAGAAAGGCTGCGTTTGAACCCAGGAGGGACAGTGGCTTATGGAGGTGAGAAAAAATTCTGTCTTCATTATGTCGTAGTTGTTTACTGTATGTACTGATGGCTTTTTACCTCTCCTTACTTATGCAGTACATTATTCTAGGTTTACACTTTAAAAAATAAACTCCTAAAAAGGAATCGTTATACATTTTATGTGATTTAACATATTTTAATAAGAAATTTTTCTTCTGTAAGATTTTGAGAGAGTGGCAAAGGAACTCTTTAAACTACCATCCAAGTCTGACTCAGAACAGGAAGTAGCAAGATTGACATCAGATGAGCTCATTGAGTCTCCATCAAACCCTACAGTAAGTGCAAATGATTTGAATTTATGAATTTATTTTTGCAGCAGAAACATACATAATGTGCATGCATATATCTTATTATTTTATATAATACATCTTTTATATATATATATATATGTTTTATTATATATAATATTTATATATTAACTGTTTTTTCCTAAGCCATCATTATCAGACTCTGATGATCTGGATGAGATGGAGAGACTAAGAAAAGACCACATTGAGGCCTTGAGAGAGCTCAAGAGACTGCAGGTACCACCATCGCAACGATTTCAAACATTGTCACATGCTGAAACGTGTGACATTCATTCATGTGTTATTGAGCGAGGCTCTCATTAATCCTATGTGTGAAAATGATTGCGCTAACTCTGATGCTGACTCATACGAAGATCTCTCTTCTAACAGGATAAGCTGGCAGAATCCGAGAGCCTTAATCATAAGATGCAGCAGGAACTGACAAAAGTTAAACAGGTACGCAGCTCACTCTTATACCTGTTTCAGACCGTAAGCAGAACGTTCATTTTTAGCAGGTTACAGCATTCAAACTTCACAAGTGCATAGCGCAATGTAGCAAAAGGTTACTGCAACCTATTTATCAACACAATCATTTTGCATTTTAGAATCAACATAAAATAATTGAGCAAACTACTCACCTTTTCACTACATCACCTTTTTTATGTTGTCAGTCAAGCTTTAATCAAGTTCTACATGCAGTGAAGTTTTTAAATAATTACTAAATTTCACTTTTTGGTTCGTGGAGTTTTTCAGAGTTAGGAGATCTAACATGTGACATGAATAAAGTATATGAACATGCAGGTTCAAATAGCACTTATGGCTATATATGTAGGGTTTGACTTCCATGGTGTAAGCGCAGAATTAGCTAAAAACTAGCAGAAACTGCTAAAAGTGGTATAAAACAGGCTTTTAACTTCAAGACATTCATATTTTTTTAAATTTTTATTTATTTATTTATGTTTTTTCCATTTTTCTATTCCATTGTCACTGTACCGTGTTAGATATGCCACAGGGGGGAGCTCTGGGCACATGTGCCATTAGACTTTTAAAGGTGAGATGCAGGTGCTCTGTAGAGTTAAATGCTGAAACTGCATTATTTTCTCAGCAGCACTATACAGAACTCAAATGAAAAAATGAAAAATGCTATGAGCAATATCCAAAAATCTATTTTCAGCGTGTTGCGCTCACTACAGGAAGCTTGAAACACCCACATTAAGAACATCATGTGGGAGATGAAGTATGTAGGACATTGAAGGATGGCGGTCGGTGTTTGGAAATAGTTCTTTTCTATGAGTTATAAAGAAATGGGCACCCACTATTCCTTTGGGTTCTATCTCAGAGCCTCAGAAGTGCTTGTTACGTAAACTCAAATCCAAAGATCCTCGGCATTCAATGCAAGATTAATTGGACTTTAATGGTTTTATTAGACTGTTACTAAGGCAGCACAGCAGTACATTCTGATCATCAATTAAACAAAATTGGCAGTACAGCTAGTCTATGCTAATAACATCTTCAAGATTACTTTTGCTCATGTTTATGGTTTGTAATATGAACAAACCATCATTATTAAGTATTGCTTGTGTGTGTTACGGATAAGAACGATACCTCAAAATGTGCAGCTTGTTGAGATGAGGTGTGTTATTATCTTTCTAAGCAATCAGAATTGATTTTCATCTCAAATACTACTTGAAAGTTTGGAGTCTTTCTGGCTGTCAGACGTTAGTGCAACATGTTCATAATTAATAATTTGTTTGCAGATGACACTTGCTTTGATATTTTGTATCTAATGCAATGACATTTATACACTCCATTCAAAAGTTTAAAATACTTATATTCAGCAAAGATACATTTTTATTAATTTTATCAAATGTGACTGTAAGTACATTTACATTTGTTACAAAAGATTTAAATTTCAAATAAATGCTGTTCTTTTGAACTTTCTATTCATCAAAGAATCCTGGAAAAAGGTATCATGGTTATCAAAAAAGCAGCACAAATATTTTCAACATTGATATTAATAATAAAAAAAATGTTCTTGAGCACCAAATCAGCATATTAGAATGATTTCAGAAGGATCATGTGACACTAAAGACTGGAGAATTGCTGCTAAAAATTAATTTGCCATCACTGGAATACATAACATTTTTAAATGTATTAAAATAGAAAACAGTTATTTTAAATTGGAATGATATTTGAAAATATTACAGTTTTTACTGTATTTTTTTTATCAAATAAATGCAGCCTTGGTATAAGAGAGTTCTTTCAAAAATATTAAAATATCTTTTTGACCCCAACTTTGTACGACAAAATGGGCACAGGCTTGCATTGAAAGAGGGACTGGAGTCATATCATAGAGACTGGGCTCTTTTTGATTTTTTTGTCCACATATCTACACGCTAAAAACATTTAGAACACCTTAGCAATCAGTTAGTGACACCTTCACATCATGGGAGCAAGTTTTGGCCAGAAAAGCACCACTCACATTTTCTTAGAAAATGTAAAAACTATTTTAATGTATGGTATATGGTGTGTGGGGTGAACTTTTAGTGCCCTTGTATCGACCCGCCTGCTGGCGATATCGTTCCTCTCGCAAAAGCATTCTTGTTGCAATGAATTGAAGCAACAGCAATTTCACTTGCGGTTGACCTTAAGAGATGATCTAAATAAGAAGGAAAATTCAGTTATACTCTTTATCAAAGCGTCACATTGAATGTTTGGTCAGCTGTATGAGGCCCTGTGGCGTTTCGATTGGCGTCAGGGTCAATGCAACTTCTGTCTCCCCTTCCCAGAGTGCTTTGCTCCAGTCTGTGGAGTCGCAGCTGCTCCCTCCTGGAGCACTACAGAGGGTTCAGTTCATATCCAGTTCATCACATTGAAGCGTTAATAGATGTACTACACTCCCTGTGGTGTGAAACCGAGGCTTTTTAAAGCCCTGTATGTTTCTTTAAAGCCTCGTTTTGTATTGTTGAATCCTTTCTGCTCTCTTCACCTCCACCCACACTTTACCTTCTATATCTGCCATTAGAGGAACAGGTAGGCTGATGGGCTTTTCAGCATCGAAGCAGTGGGCTTTTAAGCCTCCTCTCTTGTGAGAAATATGCAGGCTACATCACTGTCCACGCAGTGTTCACCCGGCTACATTACAGCAAAACGTGTGCGGGGCAGCCGTGACCAGTGTGACTTGTCCATGTGGCTCAAGGGATAAGATCTCTCCATTTACATCTTATCTATGCATTGTTATCTGGGGTTATGGATATGATAGAGAGTTTGTTTTGAGCTATGACAAGCCCTGTGCTGTAAAAATTAAATTAAATTAAAATTAAATTAAATTAATAATCTATATTTTGTGTTTTTTTTTTCCCAATGAGAATATCTAAACATTCCTAAAACAACACAAATTTACTTTCAAATAAAAATTGCTTTTAATATTAACAGTTTATTTTGGAGAATATATCTTAAATTAAGTGTTTTTTCTTGATTTTCGCAAAAATGTAATGTAACACGAAAAAATAAACAAAGAAATGCTGTATGCAGTATATACACACACAATTTAGCACAGGCTAATTATATTTCTATATAAACGTTTAAATGTGGGATCAGCAAATAAAAAAAAAAAAAACGCAAGGATGCATTAAATTGATCAAAAATGGCAGTAAAAAATTAATGTAAAACTTTTTAAAATGAGTGGTTCTTTTGATTTTTTTATTAATCAAATTAATCATGAAAAAATAATATCACAGTTTCAACAAAAATATTAAGCCATTTTTAACATTGATAATAATAAAAAAGCACCAAATCACCATATTAGAATGATTTCTGAAGGATCATGTGACACTGAAGACTGGGAGTAATGGCATATTTACAGTTTATTAAATTGTATTAATATTTCACAATATTACTCAACAGTGTGTATATATATATATATATATATATATATATATATATATATATATATATATATATATACACACACACACACACACACACACACACTAACACAGTGGAATGCGAAAATTTGAGAACCCCTTGCAGAATCTGTGAAAATGTGAATAATTTGAACAAAATAAGAGAGATCATACAAAATGCATGTTATTTTTATTTAGTACTGTCCTGAGTAAGATATTTTACATGAAAGATGTTTACATATAGTCCACAAGACAAGAAAATAGCTGAAATTATTAAAATAACCCCCTGCAAAAGTTTGTGAACCCTTGGTTCTTAATACTGTGTGGTTACCTGGATGATCTACGACTGTTTTTTTGTTTTGTGATGGTTGTTCATGAGTCCCTTGTTTGTTCTGAACAGTTAAACTGAGCACTGTTCTTCAGAAAAATCCTCCATGTCCTGCAGATTCTTCAGTTTTCCAGCATCTTTTGCATATTTGAACCCTTTCCAGCAGTGACTCTATGATTTTGAGATCCATCTTTTCACACTGAGGACAACTGAGGGACTCAAACACAACTATTCAAAAAAGGTTCAAACATTCACTGATACTCCAGAAGGAAACATGATGCATTAAAGGGATAGTTCACCCAAAAATGGGGGATGAAGAGGATGAAGATGTCCACATTTTTCTTATTATGTTTTTTTTTTTTTTTTCATTTAGTACTGCCCTTCGGAAGCAACAGAAGATACTTGCATGTTTCCCGGAAGACAAATTAAGTACAATTTACCTTGATCTTCAAATTCAAAAAGTTTTCACCCCCCGGCTCTTAATGCATCATGTTTCCTTCTGGAGCATCAGTGAATGTTTGAACCTTTTTTAATAGTTGTGTTTGAGTCCCTCAGTTGTCCTCAGTGTGAAAAGATGGATCTCAAAATCATACAGTCACTGCTGGAAAGGGTTCAAATATGCAAAAGATGCCGGAAAACTGAAGAATCTGCTGGACATGGAGGATTTTTCTGAAGAGTGCTCAGTTTAACTGTTCAGAACAAACAAGGGACTCATGAACAACCATCACAAAACAAAAACAAAAAAACAGTCGTAGATCATCCAGGTAACCAAATACAGTATTAAGAACCAAGGGTTTTGAAGGGGGTTATTTTAATAATTTCAACTATTTTTTTGTCTTGTGGACTATATGTCAACATCTTTTATGTAAAATATCTTACTCAGGACAGTACTAAATAAAAAATAACATGCATATACACACACACACACACACACACACATACACAAACATATATATATAACATATATATATTAGCTGCTATATGTACACAAACATATATATATTAGCTGCTATAGGCACTGTATGTGAATATAATTATTCTGCACTAATGCATCCACTATCTCTTTAGACCGTAATGCTTAATACTAGCTTCCGTAGTTCATTAAATTCTTATTATTTTTCCCCAGCCAGATCCTCTGTTTCTCAGGATTTCTGGGACAGATTTATACAGTATGTGCCTTTGAATTCAGCATTCTTTGAAATGACAGTAATTGTAACCAATGTACGATCCTTATAATACACTTCACATATTCTCCATTATACATGAACATTAAATGGACATAAGTGCTAATTCATATGCCTCTCTGATAAAAAATGACGTAAGATCCATCATGTCTATTTAATAAGTAAAGTTCTTCATTCAGTGGACAATTATCTGTACACTTTTCATAAGTTATTCCTGGTACTTTGAAATAAGTGACAGTTAATAGTACTCTAAAATGTGTTTTCGTATCTTACTCTAATAGGTCCGCAGTAAGAATTTTTAATTTATAAATTTTCAAATTTTTATTTATATTTTTAATAACTACCACATGGTGTGCGTTCATTTATTGATCCTCACAGTGTGGTTTTCACACTTTTCGTGTCACCTGTCCATTAAGAGTGCTATCATACCCCTCAGCTTCATAATTATAATGGCCTGGTTACCTTTCCTTTGTCTGACGACTATTGAGCGATATCGTGCTGACAAGTATCCGATGCTGTTGTGCTTTTCATTAATCCCAAAACATCTTTTGATACCTGTATTATGTAACAGCTTGTTTTACTGGTTCTCCTCTGCCAAAACCGGCCTTGTCTATTCTCTGTAAAGCAGAAATGGACATAAAGAAACTTGTTTGCACATGACTTGTTCTTTCAGCCTCTTTAAACTTCTAGATTAAAAGAAGCAGAGCTGTGCTTTGTCATGCTGCGAGTCTGGAGGGAAGTGATGGAGGAAGGAGGGGGGATGAGACAGTGCAGGCATTTCTTTTCAAGTGCACCGAGTTTGCAATGTTAGGGGGAAGAGCCCCTGAGCATTGTAGCGTCCTACTGTATATGCACTCTCAGCACTGTCGCTCTAAGTGGAACTCCACTGTTGCAGGAAGCAAAATCTGCGACGGAGGAGAGTCGATCCCTGCGGACCCGGATCCATCTGGCAGAGGCAGCTCAGAAACAGGCCCGGGGAATGGAAATGGACTACGAGGAGGTTATCCATCTCCTGGAGGCTGAGATAGCTGAAATGAAGTCTCAGAAAACTGAGCAGCCTGGCCGTGGAAAGGTATTCCACTTTGAGAGTTTTACACTAGCCTTAACTTGTCCTTCCCAATCCGCATCCCCTACACAACCTCACTCCGGGTTTTACCTCTCTCCTGTACTATAGAAAGTAGGTCACTGTTTGCTTTGTATTATTCAGTAACTGGGCTGATGTGCTGCGAAGGCTTTAACATGATCTTGCAGGGTGACGTGGGCTGATGAGGTTATTTTTGAAAACTCTGGCTAGCAACTTCGTGTGTCTCCAAGATAAACTTTATTTTCACCGCAATTTATGATTACGTAGGATAACATTTTTTCTTAATTACTGTTACGATTGCTTGTGGAAAAATTATCACACACTATGTAATAATTGCGTTTTAGCACAATCACCTTCAAAAAATATTCTAAAATATGTTATGAAACATTGCTCTGAAAACACAGTACTATTTCCAATGTTTAATTTTCTGACAGCATTTAATTGCAAATTCATATCAGACACGTTTTCATTCAATACCATTTTATGTACAAAGAAAAGTCAATTTTACTTTAAAACTGTAAACTTTACTACTTTACTAATATTCTCACAGGAGGATCTACAAGATCTGAAAAAAAGGATTTCTGTACTCGAATGCCAGCTACGAAAGTGTGAAACTGCGAAGAAGGGTTTTGAAGTCTCTACGGGTAAACTTCTACAGTTTGTGGAGGTGATGTATATTCAGTTTCAATTAAGTTTAACCAACTGCACATTAAATCATCACATCCTCATATCTTAAAATGAGGTTCCACTGAAAATTGCTCACGCAGAGTGACTTAGGATATTAAATTGTACTGTATTGCACTTCATATGTTGATTTGACAAAGAAAATCCTCACTCTTACCCGAATTTAGTCTTTTCACTAAACCAGAAAAGCTGAGCCAAAAAAAGAATGTGTGGAATGTCCTTCTGATGGCATCCATCAACTCAGCCTTATATGAAGTGGGCAAATCATGTCACACAAGCATAGCACATCTACTTCATCATTCCAAGAGTTCTTACAAACATAACGGACATTTTTTGAACTAACATTCATATGATTGACATAGAATGTGTAGTAACCCTATCATTAGGCAGTTATTTTAAAAAAAAAAAAAAAAAAACATGACATCACTGTTTTTCCACTTACACCAGATGACATAAATAAATTAGCACTTCATTTGACTGCGCAAATTAGACATTTATCACAGAACACAGAAAAAAAATGTTTTTTTACAAATAAACCTGTGCTTTACGTCTTCCCATTGCATAAGAATATAATTATATATATTCCAGAATTACATAGCCACTTCAGTCAGGCTGAATATGGTTTGTGTATAGCAGCATTGCATCCTGAATGGTTAATTTAGTAGACATCATGCGTCAGATACTTGATTTTGATTGCAATTTTATTCATGTGAATTATTATTATTATTATTATTATTATTATTATGTATTTAAAATATTTAACTGTACAAGCAGTAGTAGTAGCAGCGGTATATATATATAATGTAAAAAAAATGATTATTATTATTATTGATTTAAAAAAGTAACTCTGCAAGTAGTAGTAATAATAGTAATAATATTAATTATATTAAAAACACTGTGTTATTGTTATTAAAAATAAAATAGCAGAATGTTAATCTTTCGACTATGGACTAATCTGATCACCTACATTTTAAAAACTCCACAGGCTGTCCAAAGATTCCTGTCTGAAAACCAAAGTGGTTCAAGAGGCTATAGGTAAGATAATTATTCTTGTACCCTTGTCAGTCTTTTGTTAAGGCAGATCTAATGATTCGACTGAATGCTAATCTAATTTGAAGTATGCCAGACGGTAATACCACACTTCACTAGCAACAGGTGTTTGGAAAAGAATGATTTAATAACAAAGACTCTTTTCCTTTAGGGACCTTTACACAGTCATTAAAGTCCGCCTTTGATATTCTAGGAGGCTGTGTATTCAGGGTGTGTAATGGTAACTTTTTTCCAGAGCGAGTCTTCTGCCTTTATTTCTATTATAAGAGAGACTTTGCTGGCATAGTTAATGACTAGAGACCAGTACAGCACCTTCCTGTGGCAGTGATGTTGATTAGGCCCAATCAACATGGCCTCCTGCAGCCTGTCACCCCTTGCTCAGCTAGCAGAGCACGTCTGGAGAGCCCTTTTTTCCCCTAATGATCATCCCCACTGACTGAAGAGGCCACTGTGTCTTTGTCTATTAGGGCTAGAAAATATTACACATGTCCTCATAAATCGAAATGAAGGCTGTCAGCCATTTGCAGCAAAATACAGTTTTTCTTTTTGAGAGAGGGTGCATGATGACCAGCAACTGAGTTTATAAGTCACTGTACTGTACCTTGAATGCATCCCATGAATGAAGGATAGTTATTTACATATTGAATATGAATACATTTGCATGTATTCTTATAACCTTTTTCAAACTTTATTTATTTATTTAGGAAAGAAATTAATACTTTTATTCAGCAAGGATAGACTAAATTGATCAAAAGTGACAGTAAAGACATTTATATTATTACAAAAAAATCTATTTCAATAAATGCTGTTCTTTTGAACTTTCTATTCATCAGTAAATCCTGAAATAAATGATTTCTGTTCCTACAAAACAACTCTTTTAAACATTAATGATAATAAGAAATGTTTCTTGAGCACCAAATCAGCATATTAGAATGGAATAAAGCAACTGGAGAAAATTCAACTTTGCATCACAGGAATAAGTTACATTTTAATTATATTAAACTAGAAAACAGTTATTTTACATTAATAATATTTCACAATATGACTGATTTTACTTCATTTTTAATTAAAAAATATTTACATCCCCAAACTTTTTAGTGGTGGTGTAAATAAAATATGAAAATACTCAGGATTACTGGGCTACAGTAGTAAACTGCCAATACATTAGAATATCTCAAACAAAGTATACCATATTACTCTGTAATGGCATCATACATTAATTAGTTACACATTAATAATATAATTCATAACCTTCTGCTTCTTGTAACATTCTCATTCAGTTGCAGTTTTCAAAGTAATTACTTTGGTTTTTTTTTTTTAATCTACACTGAAAAAAATGACTCATTGGATTTACTCAATTTTTTTAAGGTAAGTGGTTGCAATCAATTTATTTTAGCTACATTTAAATAAACAAATTTAGTTGACTAACTTTCAACTAAATTTGTTTATTTAAATGTAGCTAAAATAAATTGATTGCAACCACTTACCTTAAAAAAATTTAGTAAATCCAATGAGTCATTTTTTTCAGTGTATAACAAATCATAAATATATTTCAAATGCATACAATGATTCAATCAGTCTGGACCAAGTCATTTCAGTTTTCTGTTAATGACCCGAAAGTGTGGTAGTTTCATAATATGTTTTCATAACACTGGTCCATCCATGTCAGTAGGTCTGAATCCCCTTCCCCAAAAATTCACCCTTTATTAGGAGTCCTGCTGGGCTCTTTTATGCCAGTCTGCCCAGCATGCTTTGTTCATTTCAGGTCAAAGGGAGTACACTTTTCTAGAACTTTTATAACAAGTCTGTTGAAAATCGTACAAGACTGGCACAGTTTTACGTTTTTAGAGGGCTGTTTTTCTTGAGAAAATAATGCAAAATAAAATATATCTATATTAAATAAAAAGTTTAGCCTAACCTTAAAGTTAGGTTAAGGTTAGGTTAGTTAAAACGCTTACAGTGTTTTAAATAAAGGATTGTGTGTTTTGTTTTTCAGTTCTCCCAGCGATCCAAAGTTGGCCAATCTGTCTCAGACCGTGCCATCTCGAGGTGGGAAGAAACCACCCTGTACAGCATCTGCTCTTGCTGTGGAAGCTAAAGAAATAACTAATACTGTCAGAGGCATTCTAGAGCTGGACTGTAAGTATACAGGCATGCTTTGCCATGAAAAACAAACATCACAACATCTACCTAAATGCAACTGTCCCTCATGTCAGTTTTTCTGACCCTCATGTTGTTGTCTGACTCTTGACCCACTGTGTCATACAAAAATGTATCTTACAGCACCAGCAATTTTAGCTGAACTGGATGAGATGTTATCGTTCAAGGGGGATGCATATTATAATATGTGTAATATTTTGTATATACCTATAAAATATTACTTACAAATGCACAGACACGACTTCGGTTTACTCTAAAAAACACATTCAGTCTGCTCATTTAGCCATTGTTCGACCTCCTAACCTCATTCACCTTTGTAATTCTCAGGAAAATATGTAGCTTAGCTTCCAGCAACACTTGACCTTACACAAATGCATCTAATGACTTGTAGAGGTCAAAACATTGGCAGTCTTTCTGTGATCCCATCTCATTACAAGCCTCTTAAACTAGACACATTTAAACATTATAGCATCATTACGACCAAGATACTGTTTACTGTTCAAACTTATAGAACCTATCTTTTTCTTTTTTAGCAGACAGCCTAGTGATCTACATTTAAGTTGATTTAATAATGTGCTTGCTTGTTGAATTTTTCATATCCTGTCTGTTCAATTACTTATGATGTAAGTGTTTTACATCTTATATATTGTAGAAAATGAGGCAAACCACCTTAATCGTGAAATCTAATCCATTTAGATGTGTATAGTGAATAAAATTAGGTCAATCTCATAAGGGAACACAATACAAGGTGTATTTCCCATTAATACAAGCCTTTTAGATCTGATTCACATCACTGCTGCTATCGTTGCCTGGATACGAAGCTCCTAGAAAGCAACTGTCCACATCTTTGTCGCAATTGTATATCATGTCACAGGCTACACAAAGATATATACCTTTAGAAATGGGGGTCTTAGTGGGAAAACTTGTAAAAGAGCATTTTTAAATAGTAACTACTCAACAATCATTCATGACTTGATCTTGTTTTGACTGGCAGTGTTTGTTAAATGAAAGAATCTTGTTGGCCTAGTTAAATTGATCTGCTTTGTCAAAACTTTACTGATAGCAGTTCATCCAAAGCGCAGCTCTGGAAACAAAAAAAAACACCAAGAGGCTGCCTTTTCTTTTTCTGTATTTTAACACAGGATGTCCAAAACACCCTCGAAATGAGTCATAGAATCAATGTCAAGTATTAAAAAAGACCTGATAGGTAGATTGAATAATAATATAGTCATATAGTAATATTAGCTGAAGTATCATGTTCTTTGTATCTCAAGAAATCATGTGGGTCGTATTCCTGATTACAGACCGGCATGATTTTTCTTGCATGTTAAAGGAAACAGACAGTTCAGGGACATGCTGGAACCCAGACAAAAGAGTCTCTGGCCTCCTCTTATTCTTTGAATACATGGTCTCAGAGGTTAATCAATGATGGACTTGTTTTTCAACCATTTTTTCTTTGTCAAAGTGCTTTTGAATGAACATTCTGTGCAGTTAATATTTTTGTGAAAAGTGAATTCTGATTAAATGGCATAGTGAATTTGATTAAATGCCATAATATATCAGAGAGTTCCTAAAACTTCAAAGCACATTTTCAGGATTGAGGGCTTTAATGTAATCATTTAACAAAAAACATCGAAAAACCCAAATTGGTCGACCATCAATCTGAAGGACACATCCTAATTACAGGGATCGTTCAGCCAAAAATGTAAAGTCTGTCATTATTTATTTACCATCTATGTCTTAATTTTTTCTGTGGAACAAAAAAAATATATTGAAGAATTTTTGTCTGCACAATGAAAGTCACTGGGGTCCAAAACAATTTAATAAAATTTTCAAATAAAATATTATTTGCAAATAGTTCAAATTAATTATTATTAATAGTTAAAATTAATTAATTATTTAAATATTTGATACAGATTTAAATCATTTAAATCTATGTTAAGTATTTAAATATTAAATTAAATATTTATAATTTGTCATTCCATTAAATAAAAAGACCATTACCATAAATTGGACGATTTAAAAACTTTGTTTGTACTCTTCCTTTGCAGCTTAAATTTCTAAGGTACCAATTAATGGGAAAAAAAAGCGAGCGAGATGGACAGACAGATGGATTAGAGAAAGATAGAAGACTCTTGGGGTCAAAGGATCAGTGAGGCTGAGGGAGGGAAGAAAGAGCTAAAGTGATTGCTTAGGGAACAGGGAAACGTGTTCCACACACCTGGCAGCATGTGACCTCTCAGTGAATGATGCTCACGTTTTGGCTGAATGCTTCCCTGCGGGGGAGGACGATGCACATGGAGGGCCACCCTCATCACACCGATTGAAACCAGAGAGAGCAACTCCAGCCCTGCTCAGAGACAGGCAGTGCTCTCCACGTGATGGATGTTCTCCCAGCCATGTGACAGGCTGCGTACCACTCTATGTCTCATTAATAAGACAGAGGGGGAGCCATGCTTTGGAATAAGCATTTACGATATAATAATTGGCCTTATTTCATCACATAAAAGGTATGAGAATTCTGTCATCATTTACTCACCTTTATGTTGTTCTGTATTACAAAAGAAAGCATTTTGAAGAACATTTCTACAGAAAACAGACAGGTTTGGAACAACATGAGGATACGTAAATGACAGAATTTTCATACGGTCCCTTTAAGAGATAACAGCAAATCAATTTTGGGAGAGTGTCTGCAGCTTATCCCAATTATATCTGATTTGCTGAGGCGTAATTTGAGGCAGCTGAAATCGTCTTTTCCGTATCAAAGTTTTGATCTAGTGAAATCATTCACTCTTGGTTACTAGAGCAAGGCCTTTAGAAAACAAAGAGTTGATTGAATTAAAGAGGCATGTGATGAGCTACTTTGAGTGTCACTGTGTCCCAAGGCTTAGGCAGTAACGGTTTGTGTTGACTGTGGATGTGTCAACACTGAATATAAAAAAACTGAATCCCCCAAAAATCAGTAAGCTGTAGAATTTAAAGACTTGAGTTAATGGCTGCTGAAAATAGAGGTGAATTCAAGCTTTAGAAAACAACATTCTGTTATGAAGTGAGCATTGAAATTTTTTTTTTCCTCAAGGCTGCATTAAAATTAACAGCCAACAATTAGGTATGATACACCAATGTTTAGGCCCAGTTATTTCCATTTCTGTGGATGTCTGTATCAATATGAATGTAATAGAAAGTAGGGTTATAGACATTAGGGGGAAAATCCTCCCTGATGATTAAAAATGGCCAAATTGTACCAGAATTTATTGATATTTTTTAAACTGCTGTTTGTTGTTAGAATGAATTGTTTTACAACCAAAAGTATTATTGCATAATGCACATCTCCCCACCCCCCATTTACAATTTAGGCTGACAAGATTAGACATTTTGCTGCTTTACGTTGTCAACATATTTGGTGTACAAATAAGAGTAAATGTGTGCATATTTTAAAATAAAAATATTTGCAAATAGTTCCAATTCCAAGTTGTCCCCCCCCCTCTTTCTTTTGTTCCTTTACTGTTCTTTTTTATTTATTTCCTTAAATCCATTTAAATCTATAACAAATGTTTAAATATTAAGGGCCAGATTAGCATTAGAGTGCAATTCCATAAAAAGCGCTGATGGGAGTGGAAAATTCTACTTGTGATTTACTGACAATGCACACATTAAAGAACACAGATGCAGCCAGATCATTTCCATAATGACCAGCACAATCTACCAAGAGCAGTGCAAATTAGCACCTGCTTTAAGACATGCTTTTTGTAGGCCTTAAATAATGGTGCAAATACCAGTAAAGTGACAAACGCAAAATAAATTGGCTATGGAAGCTTGTTTCCATCATTTTATCTTATAGTTTGGATTTTTTCCCTTGCAAGAGTTTTTATTTCACAATTTTGACTTTTTTATGTTGAGAAATTGCAAGACACAAAGTCAGAATTATATAGATATAGGGCCAGATTTACTAAACTGGGCAAATTAACATTAGAGCGCAATTCTATAAAAGCGCCGATGGGAGGGGAAAAAGTTAGTAACGTTAGAAAATTTTGCATTGCGTGATTCATTTTAATACTCTCTTCCCATAAATTTTGTGTCTGAAAGGGAAATTCCTACAAATGTATATTCAATAAAGTCAGGTGCAAAAATAACTGTGCCTTTTCTTCACTGCTGGTCTTTAGTAAATCCTGACAGTACTATTTTAACGCCAAAAGACGGTTTGCACTGGCGCAAACTGTTAGTAAATCTGGCCCTAAATGTTCAAGATATGCCCAGTGGCAATGATAAATGGTTTTCAACCTTATTTGTTAGCCACAATTTTTTCCATACATTTTCCACTCATTTGTTTAAATGTAGACACACAAAATTTACTGTAAATTCCCATAGGCGCTAAATTATATGTAGCCAAGGACATTTGTTTGTAGAAATTTGAGACAGCATGAATTATTCTTTGGCCTTTCCTGTCAAAATGTTGATTGTGTGTGAAATCTAGACAGTGGGATACTCTGTGTATTCTTTTCATCAGAAAACCTTTTTTTAAAAAGATCATATTTCTGAAGAGAAGCCCATTATAAAGTCATGACAGAACATTGTGTATGCCAGCAGATTTACTGTCAATTGTACTTCCTGCACGTATAGAGGGAGTGTCAAGATCAAATTCTGTGTTATCTAGTATGGTGGCACGTATTAATGAGATTCTAGCCTGTGCCATACAAAGCCTTCAATAGTGTCTACTTACATTTTTTGGTTGATGTCCATTAATTACAACCTGGCACACTTCAGTCCTCAATCCAAAGCTGTTCATCAAAGATAAAAAGTGCATTTGGGGAAATGTACATGTGTACAGATGGAGTTCTTAAACCAAAATCCAAATCCAATGGAAGCAAATCTGATTTGCCCCCATTTGATGCTTGTTACACTTTCACTGTACATTCCTTATTATAGCTTTTCAGATTATGCAGATATGCTGGGACACTTAGCATATTCATTTATGACCCCATTTCATCCAGTTGCCAGGAAATTCTCACGGTCACTGGCCTTTCAGGATCAAGAGGATCAACGAGAAATGTTGCAATGCCGTTTTTTTTTTTTTTTTAGCTTCTCCAGTATCTTGTTTGTTGTCCAAATGTAGAGTAAATGTATCTGATTTCTCTGTCCGTGTTTTTTTTTTTTTTTTTTTTTCGTTCATAGGTTTACCTTTTGGCTGGGATGAGGCGTACACTGCAGATGGAGTGAAGTACTACGTGAAGTAAGTTATGAGCCACAAAAACCAGTTCCTTTGTTTCTGGCTTGTTTCACAAAAGTAAAAACAGTTCTCATGTTTTTAAGGGCACTTCGTAAGTTGTTTGTGCAGCATGAGGTAAATGGTTTTAGCTGCAGTAAACATTCTAATTAGATCTGCACTTCTACAACCAAATATTCTGAATAACACAAAATTGCAGATATTGCTGTTGTGCTTTGAAGCCAGCAGAATCTTCATATTGTTACTGACGAAATTTATGTAACCTCATGATCTCTAGAGACAGGAAACAAATCTCTCCCTCCCATGAGCATGTTCTTTTATTTGCATATCTTTCAAAACATCCCAGTTTAATATTGCAGACATCCATCACTCTTTTGAGAGTTTTGAAGTCTCACGCAACACCACACCCAAGAGTCCAGCGTTCTCCTTTACACCCACACCAGCACCACAGCATTCACCTGCATGCTTAAAATATCCCATGCACATTTCAGATGTTTGGGGACAGTAGGATTTCATACTTTTATTCAGCAAGGATGCATTAAATTGGTCAAAAGTGACAGTAAAAACATTTGCATTGTTACAAGAAAAATCTAATTAATGCTGTTTTTGAACTTTCTATTAATTAAAGAATCCTGAGACAAAGCAGCACAACAGTTTTCAACACTGAAAATAATAAAAAAATGTTTGCAAATCAGCATATTCGAAGGATTTCTGAAGGATCATGTGACACTGAAGACTGGAGTAATGATGCTGAAAATTCAGTTTTGCAATCCCAGGAATAAATTACATTTAAAAATATATTAAAATAGAAAACAATTTGGGGGAAAAGTTGAATAGATATGTGATATCATGATGTTATTCCAGTTTGAAAATGGTTGTTAATAATAATAATAATAAAAAAGAAGAAGTATTAAAGCTATTGCAATATTTAAAAAAAGGAAAACAATTATTCAAATTGTAATATTATTTTAATATTTTAATTTATTTATTATTTTATTTTATTTAAGAACATTTTAAAAAATCTTGCCAACGCTAAACTTTAAAATGTTAGGGTACATCTTTTTTTTTTCCTTTCTTTTTTTTAATTCAAAATATTTTACGTTTGGTGATGTTATTAATTTAATATTTCTTTTTCCTCTAGTCATGTAACTCAGACAACATCATGGACTCACCCTATAATGAGATCTTTGGGTCTGTCAGAACCAGAAGCAAGTGACCAAACCCTGAACACTCCAGAATCCACAGCCTAGACTGATTCTGAAGACCGTGTGCACTCTTCTGCCACTTTCTGCCCAATTTTTTGCTTAAAAAAATGAAAAACAATCTAAACACAGCAGCATATAAACATCAAATAATATGTGCATTATAAAAAAGACAATCGAAAAATTAAAAAAATCGAATTCATTAAATGAAATTCTATATGCTCTCAGAAAAAAACTTATCAAACAGTCACTGGGACGGTACCCTTTCAGAAGGTACTAATATGTACACTTTATGTACTAATATGTTCCTCTAAGGTACTAATATGCACTTTTAAAGTACTAATTATGTACTTATAGGGGTACATAAGGTACCTTCAGCTGTTGTACCTTAGGGTACCACCCCAGCTTGAAAACTCTTTAATGGGTTAAGATCTCACATTTGAATTTTTCCCATTTTTGTGTCTGTCCACTGTTTTTCTGACATTTTAGGCATTTCCCTTCATATTATACACTTATATCTTGTTATTTTGTACCTCGAGAAAAACAATGGACAGGCCCAATCTAGTTTTCCGACTTTCAGAAAAAGTCAAACATAATTGCACTTGTTTGAAGTCAAAGGACATTGCCTCTTTGGTGAAGCAGGAACTTTGGAAGTGTAAATCAGGATGGACCGCTTCTGTGATGGTCATTCAGTTTGGCTTGTGTTTGCTGCCACTTTGATCCATTTTCTGAAACTTTTGTTCACAGATTTGTTGAAACAGGAATTTGTTTACTTTTTCAAACTTCCTTGAACCTGCTCTAAGCTGTGAGAGTGAAGCACTTCTTTGGTTCACTATAAAGTAATTGTTCTCCATATAAAGACGCGTTTTAAATTCTGCTGTTATCCTTGGTGGATGTTCTAGCCATTATCCATAACTGTGAAAGTGTCTTCTCTTGCATGTGCAATTAGTTCTGCGCTTCCAGTAGAAATGTGAATTTAACATACCCTAAGCCTTATGTGTATAATTTCTTGGAATATGACATAACATGGCACATTTGCTTTGTTGTGAATTCACTCTGCCTAACAGTATAAAGTTAGCCTCAGAGACCTAGATCATGAAGATATATGTTTTTCCTGTAATGTGTGAATACTTTTATGGTTCTATTAAAGATCAACTAATACAAATCCCTCTACATTTTTGCTTTTTGAAAGAATATTAGCTGGCTCTGTCTATTTCAGGCTGAGTGTGCACTTCACACGCACTTCACACCTTAGGCAAGAAGTATTGATTTTTTTTCCCTCTATAGCAGGTACTGTTATATTTATATATATATATATATATATATATATATATATATATATATATATATATATATATATATATATATACAGTATAGATGAGTCCAGGAAATTTCAAATCACATAAATGTTTATATGCTTGCCAGCCTTGCATCTAATACAAAAATAGTTCTTTCAAGAAAAAAAGCTTATTTTAATTAACTATTAATTATTAACTATTATACTAGCCTAAATACTAAACACTGAACTAATTAATATGCTATTCAGTTGAAATTTATTGAATGAAAACCAGAGAGAAAAATATATTTGGAAAAATGAAAACTTTCCAAGGACTCAGTTTGGATTGCACCCATATTACATAGAAAAGTAGAATGAACTATAATTAGCCAATAAATTGGCTATGGAAGCTTGTTTCCAACATGGGATAAAAAAAGTCAGAATTTTATAGATATAAACTCTGCATTGCATGATATAAACCCACAATTCTGAAAAAAGTCAAAATTGTGAGATACAGACTTGCAAATGCAAGAAAAATCAGAATTGTAAGAGAAAAAGTTGCAATTACCTTTTTTATTTTTTATTCCATGGCGGGAAAAAAAACTGAATTGCGAGATGGAAACTCAGAATTAAAAAAAGTAAGAACGGCGAGACATAAATTCAGAATTGTGAGAAAAAAGTTTATATTTCACAATTCTGTCTTTTTTCCCCTTAGAATTGTGTTTATATCTCTCAATTCTGAGGAAAAAAGAACTATAAATAAAAAAAGAAAATAATAACTATTATTATTATTATTATAGAAAAAAAAGCAAAATTGTGAGATATAGACTCCTGGTTGCAAGAAAAGTCAGAATTGTAAGATAAAAAGTTGCAATTACCGTTTTATTTTAATTTCCATGATGGTAAAAAAAAATAGAATTGCAAGATGTAAATTCAGAATTTTGAAAAAAAAAAAAAGTCAGAATTGTGAGACTTAAATTCAGAATTTCAAAAAAAAAAAGTCTGAATTGTGAGAAGCAAATTCAGAATTGTAAGAAAAAAGTTTATTTCGCAATTCTCTTTTTTTCCTTAGAATTGTAAGTTTATATCTCACAATTCTGAGAAAAAAATAACTATAAATAAAAATATTTTTTCCATACATTATTATTCCACTGATTTTAATTCTACTGAATTAGACAGTAACACACTGATAATAACAGACATGATCTATTCTGAGGCAGACCATATGACTTTCATTCACAAGTGAAAGGACTTAGCAATCTAATTATGTCAGTCTAAGAGTGCTAAGATGCATAAGAGCATAATTCAGGAATGAATAGCCCAGACATCATTAGCAAGTTTTGGTACGACCCGTCTTACGAAAAAAAAAAAAGAAAAAAAAAAAAAAGACAGTAATTATAATGAATTAATCATTCTAGAGAGTAGTTACAGTTTCTGTTTACGTCTGCTTGCCCTCTAACTAGTTGCAATCTGTTTCCAGTTTGTCAGACACATGTTAAAACATGTGGTTTAGTTGTTCCAAATTAGAGCAGGAGTGGCTAGTCGTGGCCTACTTTTCTGCAAAGCAACGTCACATCTGATTGCTTTAGCAACCGGTTGCCAAGGTAACAAAAAGAAGAAAGACATGTTCTATAGGACTCTGATAGAAAAATCCATTTGCCTTTTCACGCTCAGGTTGGTGTATTTCGAAAATCACTCATATTTACTGTCCTTTTATGCACTTTAGTCTTTTCTGACCATTTTTCTTCCATATGGATCAACTTTGAACTGCAAAATCTGTCACATGAAGATACTTTGAAAAGAAAACAGTACATAAGTCATTTGCTCTCACTGCAATTTGCAAGGGATGACAGGGAGGCGGCTCCAAAAAAAAGTGTATTAGCAACAATGATTATGGGAAGAGTCGAGTGCATACCATACGTTTAAATCACTAGTGGGAGCTTTTCATTTTTCACATTTCAAAAGTGTTAACGGCGTTTATGCTTTGTTTATGTGAGAAACCTTGTAAACAGTAGGTCACACCCATCTGTTCGGTTGATGCATCATTCTTACCACCTATATAACGATAACGGTCATATATTATCATATCTAGAATATGGTGTAGATTTAATAATTAGCCAACTTTTGAAAAAAACAGACTACATATTTAAAAAACATTTGAAAACACTTTTTTTAAGCCTCCCTCCCTTGCATATTGATTTTTGGCCTACAAATTCTGAATGACTCACTGCCTACCTTTCCAAAATAATTTCCTCTCCAAATCCAGTTGAACCTAAATGAAATAATGGTTGTAGTGTCAATGGTGATAATAATTATTTTGAACAAGTAACTCTGATAAACACAAAAAAATTCAAGCACAAAATAGTGGAGTAGGTCATAACAACAGTAGCCTACTCTTTTTGAAAGGAAATTAGACAATTGTCTTACTTTCCTTTGAAGTAGGTAAATATTAGGTTTGAGACGCTAAAAATGTGTTACTCTTTCAGGTGTCATCGTTTGCATTTTTATGAGTAAAATTAGAGTATAATACTCTCTAATACATGAGCTATTCAACCTTGACAGAACATGTTGTGTTTGATAACTTTATGCTTAAAGTTTGTCATTGTAAGCGCTCAGATGAACTAAAGCAGTGCTGGTTCACGATCTGTTCAAGCTAAGCCACGCCCCTTTATTTGACTGCGCGTTTGATTTTTCCACCGCGTGTACGCGCATGTGATGGGAACTTCTCTTCCAGTGGCAGTTTCAAGCCTCAGACTTAATATTTCTTCACGCTGGTAAAAGTTATCAAATCTTAGATAAACATTTAGCTGGAATTCATATTTCGCAGAGTTGATTTACATGTAGACTCGACTAGCAGAGGGCAAAACGTCCACTCTATACTGTGTTGCCAGGTCCCTCTAGAAACATAACCAACTTATTCATGAAGTAAGATTTAAGAACTTCCACTTGTGCGAAATAAATTAATTGCAAATTTGTTCAAAATCATTAAGCAAATAAACATTTAAACAATTATTTAAATCGTCTCATTGCACATGGGAATTTCTAGCCTTTGATTAGTATTGAAAGGCCCCCTTATATGCTGATGCTCTTTTTTGATACTGTTATGCATATATAGATATACAGTAAATAGTCTTTACCTTTGGTACAGAGTAATTCACAAGCTGCAAGCGCAAATAACTGCTTCATCGTTGACAGACTACACTGGATTATGAGTAAATCCAGTCCTCATTTTTAAATATTTTCATATGTATTCCATTTCTATTTCGGAGTGAGAAACCACAAATGATTCAGTGCATGAAGTGTGAATCAAAATGAATTAACCTGAGACATGTGTTCCGACTTCTGATTCTAAACAGCTGAAAGAAAACACTTACATGACATGATTGCTGAAATATTACCTTGGAAAATAATTTTCAGATTGACATACATTAATCTTCATTGTCAGACAGTGATTTATCAGTAATATTATACTGGACACTGGACACAGCAGTATTTCACTGGTGTTCATGCCCCTGTTCTGCATTAACTTCGCCCCTAAAATACTAAAGTTAAAAGCTTTTCTTCACGCTGGTAAAAGTTATCAATTCATATTTCGTAGAGTTGATTTGTATGTAGACTCCACTAGCAAAGGGCAAAACGTCCACTCTGTGTTGCCAGGTCCTTCTAGAAACATACCCAAGTTATGAAGTAAAGCTTTAAAGCTAAAGTTAAAAGCTTTATGTATTTACAAGCATCTTAATAAAAAATACATTTTACATGTATTAATTTAGTAGAGTTTTTATCCAAAGCAATATCATACAGAAAATATAATTAGGCCTATGACAAGAGGATATGGCAACACAGTCTCTAAACTGCTAAGCAAGTGGAGCGAAAGCGTTCATCTAACCCCGCCTCTGACTGTTTGACGTCACATGCCTCAGTCTTGACACATGGTCATGATCATCACATTTCTTACACACACACACACTCACGCACACTCACGCACTTCAGGCTGGTGCTGTAGTACAGGATCTATCCTCACTTGTCGTTATTAGACGAATGAACGCTGTTCTGTATATCCTTTCATTTCAGTTCAATTTTTAAAATTAATTTTTGCACGGAATAAAAGAGATTATGTCCAGACAGCTCACAATGAATCCAGCTTTCCTACCTCCGCAAACTAACGGCGTTTTGAAGGCGCTCCTGGAAAAACCCCTGAAACTACCTTTGCACCAAGATGAAGGTGATCAAAGCTTTCACTTTGTTAGTTTGCAGCGTGTGGAGAATAATAATTTTTGTAATAATAATAATTTTTACTGTAAAGAACTGTCATCTGATTCCTGCTATGATCTCCAGAATAAATAGCTATTTGTTTTTGCTGTTTTGAAGATTCATTTAACTATTTTTTGTGTGTTGTGTGTTGTGTATCATTATAAGTGTTTCATTAATGAATAAACGTCACTTGTTAGTTGTTTTGAATAATAATTTTAAAAACCATATTAAAATCATGGTTTCATTTCTGAATGCCATTAAAGACAGTGCCCTAAAAATCAGTTTGGTTTTTTTTTTTTTGATTGAAAAAGATTTGAGTTGTAACTTAAAAGCACTACCTAAATAAATAAATAAAATAAAATAAAACTTAAACCAATATACTAAAGTTTAATTGTAATTTATTTTGAATATTAACAATGAAGATATTTATGCTAAAACTAAAAACTTTTAAAAAGTAAGTAAAATGGCAAAAATCATTGCAACAAGTTCGATGTGTGGAAAATGGATTTCTTTACTGTGCATAGCTGAGACTGCAGCTAACAGTCACTCAAAATTATAACCACTTTAGAAAATCATAAAAAAAAAAAAAAACTTTTAGCTATTATAAAATTAGATATATAAACATTATATTTTAATGGATCAAAAATTGATGTGTTAACTAACGGTAATATTTTTTCAGGCTATGTGAAGGAGAGAGAGAAGGTGAAAAAGCTGGAAGAAGAAGGAAACACTCCTCAATCAGCTTTCTTAGGGCCAACGCTTTGGGATAAAACATTGTCTTATGATGGAGACAGCTTTCAGTTGGAGTATATGGACCTTGAGGAGTTTCTCTCTGAAAATGGCATCCCCTCTAGTCCCGCACAACATGACCAAAGCCTCCATCACCACCAGCAGCAGCAGCAGCAGCAGGCTTCAATGCCTCAGGGCCCCATCTCAGTCATGGACCTCAGCAGCCGGGCCATCACCTCCATCAATACGGGCATGGTTCCTCAGAACTGCCTCCACAGCCCAGGCAGACCAGGTACTACGGCTTCTGTGTCCCACAGTGACAATTCTTTCCCATTTTTCCCTACAAATAAAATTAATAAAAAATGACCCTCAGAAAGATAAGAAAAGTTAAGCTGGGTCAGATATCACTATATAAAGATGACAGTGTGTTGGTGGTAAATGGGAAAAAGAATATGTATAGTTTAGTGAGAGTGTGTTGGAGTTTAGGGTGTTCCATATTAATATAAAAAGTTATTTATAAGCCAGCCTGAGAATGTAAATAGTACAGATGATATGATAATAATAATAATATTCATTTTTAAATTCTGTGAGTGCTTGCCTGATGACAAGTAAGACTATATTATGTTGTATGTTGAAAAAAAAGAAGAAAAATTAGTTGAAAAGAGAAAAATTAGCATTTTTGGGCAGCTATGTTTTTTTCTGATACATAAAAAAATGTAGTAGTCAAGTGTAAAAACTGCTCAATTTTCCCACCCAAGCATTAAAGTTCATTTTTGAATGGAAAGCGCAGACTAGCCTATGATTTTATTTTCCTCTGACTAAAATTTGTAAACCGACGACTCTTTTCCTGAGCATTTGGCAACATTTAATCATAGTTTTATGGAAAACTATACGGAGGTTTGGAATTGTGGATTTTGTATCTGGAAAATTGTTGATCTTTTCTTCGGTTAAGTCTTTAAAACAAATTTTAAAATCAGTTTTATTAATTTATCATATTGAGTATCATGTCAACATGGAATATCAATAGTGAATGATAATTTAAATTTTAGTAAAATAAAAAAATATTTGATTACTTAATGTGTTTTTTGACTGATTAACATGAAATGTCTGCACAAAAAAAAAAAAGAAAAGAAAAGAAAAGAAAAAAGAAAAGATGTTTTACTGACAGTACTAGAGCTTTTGATTTGCACTTTATTAAAGTCTGGTACGCCACCTAGGGGAATAAAATGCTCATGACAGCCCTTTCACCGTCTGTTACAATCCATTACCACTGAGTTACACTTACACCACAGAGTCAGCTGTGAATAGATTGTTTTTCCTCTCACAGTTTTGCCTCCATCACGTAACACACCAAGTCCAGTAGACCCAGAGGCCATTGAGATACCGGTGAGCTACGAGCCGGATCCAGCAGACCTCGCTCTGTCCAGCGTGCCGGGCCAGGAGGTTTTCGACCCACGCAAATGCAAGTTCTCCGAAGAGGAGCTGAAACCTCAGCCTATGATCAAGAAAGCACGCAAAGTCTTCATTCCTGATGATATGAAGGTAACTTGGGTCTAGTTATTCAGCCCCCAACAGAGTATGTTTGGTCACCCGTTTCACCCTTCGCCACTGACCAGCTGGGCAACAAGCTCTTGCTAAGAAGCTTATGTCCGTTCATTCATCCTTCGACAGCCTGACCCACGTGATCTTCCTTTTTACTGGTATCGCTCCAGTTCTGCTGGGTTTAGGATTGAAGGATTTGTCGTTTTTAATTTGTTCAAATAAAAGTGGATCTCTACCCAGCTTTGCAGAGTAGTAAATTGCTCAAAGCTGATTGCACGGCAGCGAATGCGTGAGAAAACTTGTCATCACAATGACAGTCATTTTTCTCTCGTGCTGTCCTGTCAATCATAAATAAGTATGGTATAATTTGTCATAATCATCTGTTCCTGTGAATCTAAATTAGTTGTGTAGAAACTATTTACCCTGTTAGGCCTGACATGTGAAATAATAGTCCAAAAAATCTATATATTTTTTTAATAAAACGGTGCTTTTTATGGAACCTTTATACAAAATCCAAAAAAGATGTTTTTTTGTTATAAGCATCATATTTGATACATCAGGCTTTTATGGCTTACAGTCACAATATAGCAGAATATAGAGCTTATAATTAAGGATGAAAAATGTTTTAGTCAGAGGCCCAAAAAACAAAACAAACAAAAACAACAACAACAACAACAAAACGCAGTTTTATGAACAAAGAGTAGGCTAGTTTTATATTTTTTCATTCTAGGGGACAAAACATATAATGCAATGCAATTCCTCAAAAGCCTGATGTATCATATTTGATATTCACATTTAACATGATTTTTCTTTAAAAAAAAAAAAAAAAAAAAAAAAAAATATATATATATATATATATATATATATATACATATATAAATAAGTACTGTCAAACGAGTAATCGTGATCAATCGCATCCAAAATAACAGATTTTGTTTACATAATATATGTGTATGTACTGTGTACATTTATTATGTATATATAAATACACACACATACATGTATATATTTAAAAAATATACATAAATTATATATATATATATATATATATATATTAAGAAAAATCATATTAAATGTTAATATCAAATATGATAGTCCTACATATTTTTCTTTTTTTTCTTTTGCTATGAAATCAGATTTTTTTAAAGTAAATGTAAGAATACATATATAATTATATATATAATATAATTACACATATATTACATATATATATATATATATATATATATATATATATATATATATATATATATATATATATTCTTACATTTACTTAAAAAACAAAAATCTGAAGATTTCATAGCAAAAGAATAAAAGTACCACACTGGACAAAATGGTGTAGAAACAATTTTGACTCAGAAATTGTTAATTACACAGAAACTGCAAGTAACACATTAAATTAGAATTAGAATATAATAATTTTTGTCTTATTTACAACTACAAAAATCTTTTTTATAGTGTATAAGGTTGACATTTTTACAAATATGCTATAAAACTAAAATTATGCTTAAAGGAGTAAACTATCAATCCGACAACAGGATTCTCATCAATAGGATTTTCAGCTAAATTTTGATCATGTTGACAATTTTGAGTCTTTTTGTGCATCATATGATACAGTAGGCTTTATAGGGTTAACATAACCATTAAAAACCTTAAATAATCAGACTAATCTTGACATAATGTAACTAGGCGCTCCTGTCTCTTCCCCACCCTTTTATTCTGCATATTTTGAGCAGGATGAAAAATACTGGGCACGGCGCAGAAAGAACAACATGGCCGCCAAGAGGTCACGGGACGCTCGGCGCCTAAAGGAGAATCAGATTGCCATCCGGGCTGGTTTCCTGGAGAAAGAGAACGCGGCTCTCCGACAGGAAGTTGCCGAACTACGGAGAGAGCTGGGGCGATGTAAAAACGTCTTAACCAATTATGAAGCTCAACACGGCCCTCTGTGAGACCACCTGGGTGCTCCTCGACTTCCCCCACCCATGCCCTTCTAATTCGAAGGACAATATTCTTGGGTTAAAGTCCGCTGGGCCTGTTTTCCAGCCAGCCCTCACCTCAGTCTGTTCTTGGCACCTTAGAAGACAGAAACGTTTTATTGTGTGGTTATTTCAGACATCTTTTAGAGATCTACCCACTCTCTTTCTCTATTTGTTACCGCAAACAAAGCCATCGTTGTTTGCCGATCATGTTACCTATTATTTTACTGTGTTGTAGCATTTGTCCACAAACGTTTGCCTTGATTTGTCGTAATGAGCAGTCAAATCTGAGCTAGTGGATCTTCTGCTGTCCTCTACAGACACCCATAGCGTTGTGTATGAGAGGGGTACATGTGCATAGCTGCTTCAGCGCGTAAAGGTTTTGTGTCTCCATAAAGACATTATTCTCACAGACAGAACAGAATGTAGCAAGATTTGAGAGTTTGAATTCATAAAATATGTCCATAAAAACTAAATATCTGTATATCCCTATTAGAAAACAGACAATCAATTTGCTAGGCTACTGGAAATCTGTGCCACATGGAGCTTGATTGAAATTGGCTGTTACTTTATTATAAGCCAGTAGTTTTTTGTTTGGTGTATGTGGTTAATGACTTTCATTTGAGTGGATATGAAAGATAAACTGTATGTTTATGCTGATTTGAAAGTTCAGTTAAAAAATCACACCCAATACTTTTAAAAGCTAATTTAGTTTAGGTAGAACTGCCTGCTGCAATAATTCCATCAGATTCAGCATAGAGCATCTGTATTAGCATGCTTTTGAGTTTGAAATGTGATCAAGGAAAGCATATTGAACAAGGTCTCAATGCCCTTACTGCTCACACAAAGAAGCAACCTGGTATTTAGAGTCTATTGAAACAGATATGTTGCCTTTTGTTGGTCAGTTGTGTAATGAATGTAGTACAGTGTATTTTATGTCTGTCAATCTTTACTACAGACCAAATGATATGAAATACAATAAGGTTATATTGTCATATTGCAATTAAATGTTTTTACAAAGTTATTCTTGTTTTTGTACAGTATTTTCATATGCATTTCTGAATATATATCTATGTAATTTGATGTATACTGTATATTTATAAGCATCAAACTCTATGGAAAAAGTTCTAAATTCTACAGGTAACTGTATGGGCATTAATACAATACATTTAGTACCATGAACTTTACATGCAATCGTAGTTTCTTTACCTATTCTTATACAGGCACTTTAGTATTATGTGCATCAATATCAAAGCTTTTTTCATGTTTACTTTTTCTTTTTTTGTTAAATTATATTGTCAGTACCTTTCATGTATTGGTTGTGATGTACAATCATGAAATATGGTATTATTTGCCAAACATGGTAAAAGAACGCTATTCTTGGCCATATAGAATATTGTTAAACTTTGTATATTTCAACAAACAAGATGTCTTTTATATTAAATATATTAAATTACAGCATGTTTAAATTTTAACATTCTTTCTTCAAATGATTATTTGACTTAAATATTTGCAATATGTTGTCTGTTGTGGTCCTTTTTGGTTCCTTTTTCCTGTTTCATTGCTCTTAATGAAAATAAAACGCTTTTGAAAAGCTGATATTTGGTGATGTTGTGTTTAATGAGTGAAATATAAATGTGGTATATTAGAAATATTAAATATTTTTATTTTAATATTTTAAGTCTCATTTTTCAAGATTCACAAAGGCAAGATTTTTGGCTTAATTTGCATGGATTAAGGGTCAAATAATTGCAGAGCAAAAAAAAAACAAACAAAAAAAAACTTGTGATTTAATACTCGGATTGAAAAATAACAATGTTATTCTCAAATGTACCGCTAGAGACCACTGTCTATCCAAAAATGCATGTTTGTTGTCAATATTTCGACATTTGTGTTACAAAATATTCTTATTCCTCTTTATACACATCTTCATCATCACTGGCGTCATCAATGTCATCATCAACAACAGATGCATCAGTATTGAAGATATATATTTGAAAAGAATTATTTGATATTGCTGCCTCGTAGAGATATGAAAAAAAAAAACTTTTAAAAATTTATGTGAACTTGCAATGCCTTTTTATATACAGTATATGTATATAAATAATGAAATAATAATATCAATATAATATTTCATGTTTTTAAAGAATTCTTAAAGTATATTATTATTAATAAAATAATAATTATATAATCAAAATTTTATATATATAAAGACGTTATAATTATTGTAATATATATTCATATTTTTTTTTAAAACATATATAATAAATATTACATTATTATTATTTTATTATTTATATATAAATATAAGACTATATATATATATATATATATATATATATATATAATGTTAACTTGGAATGTCTTATATTTGTATATGTTATATATATATATATATATAAATTTTAATAATAATACACAAAATGGGCCACATATAGAAACTATAGCCATTAATTGCAGAAAATATTCCACTAAGCAGTACATCCCTTTGACATGCACGCAAGCAGTCATGCTCTCTCTCTAAAGCTTTATAGCATGTTGTAAAATGGGCTTCCTGTCAACAGCATGACGGCCACTACATTCCTGCAATGACGTGTTCAGAGCAGACCTCCAGTACGTGCTGCTTGTGGGTGTGGCCTAAACGACCTCTTACTCGAGACAAACACAGATGACTTCCTGTGGGATTATGTGGCATTTATCAAATAGACTAGGAGTTATATAAAGCCATTTGTAAATTCAGAGGGAGCAGATTGGGATCTAACATTAATCCCAGCCTGCGTTCAGCCTGGCTGCAATCCATCTGAAATAAAGGACAGGCAACACGAATTACAAACCTTACACTGGTCACATCCTCATCCTCCACTGTCTATACCCTTGCTTGCCCTCTCCAGCTCATGGCCAATACGGGATAACTGACCCTGATCAGTTGAGGGCCAGTGTTCAGTTTTAGCCACATGCAATTGGTAGATTGATGTAGACCTATTTTCTCTGTAAATTCAGTTAGGAATTATTACAAATTATTCAAGATTTACTCAGATTCAGGAGCAGTTGGTCTTTAGCGCAGCTCTTACCATACTGATACATATGGAATTGTTTCCACCATAAAAACAATAAAAAGGTAATTGTGACTTTTTATCTCTCAATTCTGAGAAGAAAAGTCTGAGATTTGATATATAAACTCACAATTGCAGGAAAAAAAAAGGTCAGAATTGTGACATGCAAACTCAGAATTCCTGAACTCAAAAATACTCTGAATTGCAAGATATAAACTCTGAGGAATTCTGAGGAAAAAGTCCAAATTGCGAGTTTACATCTCAGAATTTACATTTTTTTTATTTTCCTCTGAATTTTGAATTTGCATCTCGGAATTCTGACTTTTTAGAATAAAAGAAAAAAGTCAGAATTTTGAGACATTTTCATAATTCAGACCAATATGTTAAAATTGCAAATTTACATCTCAGAATTTTGGCTTTTTTCTTGGAATTCTGACTTTTTTCCTTGGAATTTTGAGTTTGCATCTCGGAATTTTAACTTTTTTTCTCAAAATTCTGAGTTAGAGTAAAGGAAAAAAGTCAGAATTCCAAGAAGATGTTAACTCAGAATTCAGAGGAAAAAAGTGAAAATTGCAAGTTTACATCTCAGAAATTTGACTTTTTTCCCTCAGAATTATGACTTCTAGAATTAGAATAAAGAAAAAAAGTCTGAATTCTGAGATATAAAATCACAATTACTTTTTTAATTTGTGGCAAAAATAATCTTCCATAGAATGTAAAAAATAAATAAATAAAATAATAAAAATAAAAAAATGCACAAGTCTGATCAGAAAAATGTATTTGCTTTTATTCAGAAATTTACTGTTAAGAATACAGTTCTCTGAATGTTATAATAGTGAGAACAGGAATTAAATCTCACCACTTTTTTACCACTTGTTTGTCAAACTAAATCCTTTTGCTGAATAATATTTGGACTTTTTTTTCCCAGAAAAGAACATCTATTATTATACTTCATAAATATATTGCATTTTTGATGATGTACTGTAGCTCAAGTGCTCAAAAACATAGTGCTAGCAACACCAATGTCATGGGTTCGTTTCC
Organism: Spinibarbus caldwelli; assembly: GCA_039654775.1. Classification (NCBI taxonomy): domain Eukaryota; kingdom Metazoa; phylum Chordata; class Actinopteri; order Cypriniformes; family Cyprinidae; genus Spinibarbus; species Spinibarbus caldwelli. The sequence continues at coordinate 9,561,131 of CM077256.1, read as the reverse complement.
TGGGGAACACATAAAGCCTGCTAGCAAAATATATACACAGAATGCAAAGTAAGTTGCTTTGGAAAAAAGCAAAACTGCAATGCATAAATATATGTTTTACATCTGATTTAGCCAAGTGGTGTCATCAACGTTGACTGAATTAGAATTTCCTATGTATTGCCTAACTTTGACAATATTATTATACTGTTGTAAATATATTCTTTATAATATACCTATATGTTTACACATTTACAAACACACACATTCAAATTTCACAACGAACACATTCAAAATGTTTAACTTATATACTTAGTGTTGTACACTACATGGGCAACATTCATGCCTTTGACAAACCTGCAAAATCACATGTCATTTCTTCAGCAGACAGATAACATTATGACTGTACACGTGTCCAGACATTTGCTCTGTTCAGGCATCCACATGTGTCCTCTGCAGGCCTCTATCCAGTGTCCAGAGGATAAAACAACTCTATTTCCATGATGCAGTTGTCCACAATAAACTAATGAATGTAGATGGACGCTCTGAAATTGAGAAGAGAAGAGACCACCATTAAAGTTTTACTGACTGCGCCTCCAGTGGCAAATGCTGTTTGGTGTATTATCAGTGAATGTCAGAGGGTTGTGTTACATAATTCTAATGGTGAACACTGTCTCTTTAAACAGGTGCTAAATGGAGATCAAAAGAACAACAGATTGCAAAAACATGTAGGTTTATAGAAATGTCATGTAAGAAATACCTGCAATGTTTGACCACAAAAACATTTGATGTTTCACTTGGTATGTTATGGTAACATAAAACTTTAATGGTTTGTTTGGTTCTATTTATTAGTTTATCAATTCCTGACATGTTTACACATCAGCTAAGAGCAAACTATATTGCAATCAAAATATTGCAGATATGATACACCTGTAGTCTGTCAAACTGGTTTGTAAAATGTATCATAAAATGATTGTTACTTTTATATAGGCAACAAGATACATTCAAACCAACAAAAAGTGTTCTGCAGCATCTATTTCCACACAAACGTGCAAATATGTACTGAATGGTTTATTTAAGTGTAGTTAGTCCTGCTCTTAGTATTAAATCATGGTATGAGCTAAAGCTGCAACATTTGACTAACCAAAGAGGAATAGATGCAAACTGACCATAAAAACTCCTCTTCTTTGGCAATTTACCATTTAAGTAACTTGAATTAAATTTTACACAATATTGTATTTATATAACCATCTTATCTGGATAAAGTAAAGACCATAGTGCGTAAAACATTACGGTCACTACAGCCATTTTGGTTTGTATGTTACTCGGATGATGACGCAATAGTACAGACACTTGATGTTGCTGCAGTTAATCCCTGTGCTACCAAATGCCTTCCTGTTAATGGCCATAAATTCTAAAGAATTCATCATGTCGTCCACTATGTTTCTTTCTGGAAAAGGAAAATGTCTGTGAAAATGATGTTGGAGAATGGCTTATTTTAAATATTATTGAATCTTTTGTCACTACTGTAGTGTAATTTACCCAAAAGTACTTATACCTAACATTATTGCAATATTAAATATGTCTATAATATAAAATATGCTATTGCAATAATAATTTTGTTTAATAAATTTATATAAAAAGAAAATATATAAGTAATATTACATACATATGTAATGTTAAATAAAAAACAACAAAATGTTAAATAAATTTTTTCAACAAAATTCTAGATGCATTTTTTTAATGGATTTATAAAAAGCATGATCCTGTTTGTCATTATTAGAGTTTTATCCCAAAATAACAGATCTATAAAGAGTGTATAATAGTGAATAATGTCACTATGTAAAATATGTCTTGGCTTTCCTATCATTAATAGGCTAATGAAAATAATTTCTTGTTATAAATCTTGTGTCAAAATTGTACAAGTGACACCACCTTGGACAAGTAAAAAAAAAAAGAGCATTAAATGGGTCATATATTGGGGTCAGTGAGAAGCATTTGTATCTTACCTGTTTCAGCTCAAATTATGTTCAACTTTTAGCATTCATTAACTTCTATAATATTGAATATGTGTCCAAAAGGTAAAAACGAGAGAAAGTCACTCATCAGCAGCCTGTGGACGTGTCAGACCAGCGTGCTCCTCTTCTCGCGCATGTCAGGGGTCAGAGGAGCGAAGTTGGAGGCAGCTGTGCTGTTCTGCTCGTTATAACGCGACGAGGCCGGGGAGTTTTGCATCACCACGAGCCGGATGGGAGACTGCTGCTGGGGGGCTGGGGGCTCGGAAACGTACTCCTTGGAAGGGTCTTTGCCGCGGCAGTCGTACAGGATGCAAGAGATGAGAAAGACCAGAAGCAGGATGACGTAGCTGGCGATGAGGATGATGAGGTTTAGAGTGACTGGATCAATCTCCAGGTAAAACTCCATGAGACCCATGGCGACGCTGCATCCCTGACTCCGCGCTCTGGGAGGAATGTGGGCACCATGGACTCCTATAGGGCTCTTCGGCAAAGCGTGCAGTAGTAGGGATATCCCAGCGAGCAGCAGCAGCAGGGCCCTGTGCAGAGATCGGAGTGGAGATTTCGCTCTGCTGTTCAAAGACTTTAATCCCTCCCCTTCTATTCCACCAACCTTGAGTTCCTGCAGCCAATGAGTAAAAGCTGCTCACTTTAATAGCTTAAGCTGCCATTTTAATTTTGCCAACTGCACATTGCGCGATGGATTTGGCCAAATTATGCAGTGAAAGGGTGGAGTAGAATTTTTAGCATGTCCCACCTTGTGTCTTTTTGCCAGAAGCACGTCAATGTGGGATTTCACTAAGCATTGTGTAATGAACGACTTTTAGTTATGTCATTATTAATGGACCGTGACATAACACTCAAGCCAAAAAGCAGATTTAATGTGTGTAGTATTTTGGGAACGTGTAATATGATTTTTTTTTTCTCCCCATTATTTTGCATTCATTTTTGTGGATACACGTATTACGTTTTTGTTTTGTTTTGTTTTTTACATAATTATGATTTATTGTATTTAAAGCATAATACGAGTTTTTGAGACAGTGTCTATTAAAGTTGGCAGGTTTTGTTATCTCATAAATGGACTGTGACAGAATACTTAAGACAAAAAGCACATTTAATGTTGTTTATGAAGGTAATTTGGGAAAATATGACTTATGTAAATATATTTTTTATTATTTGGCATTCATCATTTTGATAAAATACTGGATACATTTTTATGGATTTATAAAAAATCATGCTGTTTGTCATTATTAGAGTTTCGTCATCAAAATCAACAGCACCAGAAAACAATAATTTGCATTAATAATTATATATAGGGATTTATTATTGCCATAATATAAGGCATACTAAGTGTGTTTGTGGGCAGATTCAGTGTCTGAAACTGAAAGTGACTAAGAAACAGCTATGTTATATCATAATAAATGGACTGTGACGTAAAACAGAAGCCGAAAAGCAGATTTAAATCTGCTTTTGGGTTTTTTTTAAATGTTGTGGCATTTTGCACTCATCATTTTTCTAGATTAAGTTTTTATGGATTTACTAAAAAAGTTTGTTTAATCATAATAAAATATTTTGATATTCTTAATTATGATGATCATCAAATATAGTCAAAATATAAAGAAAAAAAGTTTTTGTTGTTATGTTGTCATTTTATGTTGTTATGTTGTAATTTTACATTTTCATTTTAACATGATATTTCTGCATTTTAGCATATTTAATAACATTTTATGGTTTTCTAAATAATGTATATATATATATGTGTGTGTATTTAATATTGCAGTAATGTAAGTATAATGAATTTTAGGTCAAAGCACACTACAAAGTGACCAAAAATATTAAGCAATATTAAAAATAAGTAATTTTAACACCTCAACAATAAAAATAAAACTGAAATGTGATATTTAACAGTGTACCCAAAGGTAAACCAAGGGTATGCTATTGTTCATGTTGACGTTCATGTTAATGGAGGAGAAAGACAAAGTAGAGTGCTTTTCTTTATTTAATCTGGGTTTGCAACATCTGTCTGTTCATGTCTTGATCTGTCCATCAGCATCTATTACAGTTTACAGCTGTGCAGTGAACACTAGCACATACCACCTGCCCAAAGTTTTATAGTTTGACAAGGATTATAGAGTAAAGGTACCAGATGGACCAAAAGAATAACTGAGGTCTTAAAAAGAAGGTCACAGATGGAAGCCATGCAAAGCATACATGGCACAGAGCATAATCTGTTTAGAATTTGAATGAATGTGCTGCTCTGGTTTTTATGTGATTTGAAGTCACCATTATTTCCATTCAAAGTAGATTTTTTTAACCTCAAAATATGTCATGCAAATTGTACACTTTAATCAAAACCTGGGTATTTTTTATGCGAATATGTGATCTGGGTCAGTTTGATTCTCTAGAAACTCTTGTTCATTGAAAAAACTCAACATTGAACAAAGTCATGCATTGTGCATGCTGAATATCTATTTATTTTTTCACTTTTAGAAAATATTTTATTTGACTAAATTGAATTATAATGACAAATGAATTGAAATGAATACATTTTCAGTAATTACAAATTCAAAACCTATTTTAATCAAAACTATTCCTCAAACTCTCTACCAGGTCAGTCTGACTCTCCCACGCTTTGTCCATTTTCCTTCTCTTTCTGAATCTTCTACATACTGCACTTAAGCCCAGAAGCAACAGTCCACTTGTAAGGAGCAGAAGTCCCAGAACGGAGATGGTCGATCCGTGGGTGCTGTAGCTGTAGGCTACCGCTGTGACTGCAACACCAATGATCAGAAGAACAACACCGAATGGGAGAGTACAGCGAGAACAGGACCCCTCCGCTCCTCCAGTGGCTGTGGCCAGCTCTGCTCCATTAACCAGGGCTGAACCTTTCAGCGCAGAATGATCAGTGCTCATGGTCCAGTGAAAGTTGTTGGGATGTTTAATTCACTTTTGCTTGGTTACTTTCAGGTTCCTGTTGCGCTTTACCAATGATGCTGAGGCTGTTTCAGTCTAGCACCATTTCTAAGATCAAAAATAACAACCATTTTTTAATGTAAACCAGTTGCAAATCCTTAGATGAAAAGTGAATTATTATATTTATTCATGCATCATTGATTCCTCCATTCATGTACATATCTTTTTGGCATTATATATTCATCTATTCATTTGCTCATTCACTATGTACAATCATCAAGTTGCTACCTTATTTTAAACTCCTTTAAATTACTTTTTTTCCCACATCAATCTACACTTCATACACCAAATTGACAAAGCAAATACAGAATTGTCACAACTTTGTAAATTTATTAAAAAATTAAAAACTGAAATAAGTACATTGCATAAGTATCCATACCCTTAACTAAATATATAGCTGAAGCACCTTTACAGCCTCAAGCCTTTTTTGTTTGATGCGTCAAGCTTTGCTCATCAGCATTTGGCAATTATCTGTCATTCTTCTCCTCACGTCTTCACCTCTCTAGCTCTGTCAGGTTGGATGGGATGCAGATGCACATTTTCAGGTTTCTCCAGAAATATTTGATTGGGTTCAAGCCCAGGCTGTGGCTGCGCCACTCAAGGACATTCACAGAGTTGTCTATAAACCACTCTTGCTGTGTGTTTAGGTCCATTGTCCTGTTGGAAGGTGAACCTTCCGCCCAGTCTGAGGTTCTGAATGCTCTGGACTGGGTTTTCATTAAGGCTATTTCAATATTTTGGTGCATTGAGCTTTTCTTGTACTCTGACGAGTCCCTCAGTCCCTGCCACTGAAAAACAGCCCCACAGCATGAGGCTGCTACCAGCACACTTTACTTTTAGGATGGTACTCTGCAGGTGATGAGCAGTGCCTGGTTTCCTTCAAACATGATGCTTAGAATTGAGGTCCATCAGACCAGAGAATCTTGTTTCTCAGAGTCTGAGGGTCCTTTAGGTGCTTTTTTGCAAATTCTAAGTGTGTTTTCATGTGTCTACACTGAAGAGAGGATTGAGTCTTGCCACACTGGCATAAAGCCCAGATCGGTGGAGTGTTGCAGTGATGTTTGTCCTTCTGTAGGTTTCTCCTGTCTCCACATATGATCATGGAGCTCAACTACAGTGACCATCAGGTTCTTGGTCACCACACCAACCAAAGCCCTTCTCTATCAATTGGTCAGTTTGGCCAGGAGGCCAGCTCTAGGAAAAGCCCTGGTTGTTTCAAACTTCTTCCATTAAGGGTAACAGAGACTACATGCTTCTGTGAACCTTCTGTGAAGCAGAATTTTTTTCTCAACTCTTCCCCAGATGTGTGGCTTGACGCAACCCTGTTTCTGAGCTCTACAGGCAGTTCTTTGGACCTCAGGGCTTGGTTTTTGCTCTGATATGCATTATCAGCTGTTAGACCTTTTATTAATACGTGTGCCTTTACAAATCATACCCATTCAATTGAATTTGCCACAGGTTAACTTCACTTGAAGTGTAGTAACATCTACAAGGAATATGAATGCTCCTGAGCTAAATTCCAACTGTCCCAGATAAGGCAACGGAATCATTTAAGTTTTTTATTTTTAATAAATTTGCGATGTTAAAAACCTGTTTTTTGCTTTACCATTATGGTGTATGGAGTATATATTGATGTGGAAAAATAGTCATTTAAAAGCAGTTTAACATAAGGCAGCAACATAACAAAACGTGAAAAAAATAAAGGGGTTTGAATACTTTCGCAAGGCACTGTATATATATATATATATATATATATATATATATATATGTTATGTATATAATGTATATAATGTTGTATTATTTTCTATTGTTTTTGTTTTTTTTCCTGTAATGCCTCAATTTTCCCCAGGGGATTAATAAAGTACTATCATATCCTATATATAAAATATAGGCAATTAAGAATAAAAAAAAAAAATAATAGTACATAGTCACTTTGATTTTTAATCTGGGCATTTTAAAACTGTCTATCAGAGTTAAAATAAAAATGTTACTGTTCAAAAGTTCTATTTCAAGTAAATGCTGTTCTTTTGAGCTTTCTATTTATCAATGAATCCTGAAAAAATGTTTTACGGTTTGACAAAAATATTAAGCAGCACAGCTGTTTTCAACATAACAGTAATGATAATAATAAGAAAAAGTTACTTCAGCACCAAATCAGCATATTAGAATGATATCTGAATGACTGTGTGACACTGAAGACCGGAGTGATGGCTCCTTGAAATTAAATAGATTTTAAAATATATTAAAATATAAAATAGTTATTTTAAATTATAATAAAATTTAACAATATTACTGTTTTTAATGTATTTTGATTAAATAAATTCAGCCTTGGTTAGAGACTTCTTTCAAAAACATTAAAAAATCTTACCACCCACAAACTTTTGAAAGGTAGTATATGAGTGGATTTACAAGATAGTTAAAGATACAAAAAATATCTTAGTAAAATTAGTTTCTAGTTCACTACACTCATGCAGCAAGTTAATGCAGGAAGAAAAAAGCTTCACAAACTGAGAAGCTGAAGGAGAAACTTACGATGAGATGAAGCATATGTGCCCTGGAGTGGTGACCAGACTCAAATGAAGTATTTCTTCAATATGTTTCCCTTCCTTTAAAGACTACCTTGATATTTAACCCTCTACGCACAGACTGCACGTATCCATTGGAATCGTACGGAATCATTCCTGTGGTGGGTCAGTTTCTGAGCCACCAGGGTGCCACAGTATCCAAGGAACGAAAACAAATCTGTGCACCACAGCTGCAAGGCCACACACTCCCCTAGATTCCTTGGCCATGCCGTCAATTACAGACAGATGTTCAATACTCTCTGCCTCTTTCATCTTATTCCCACTACCATAACTGGGTGCTGTGCTTGGGCTCTTGCTCATCTGCATTGTGATCTGTGTAGTGCATCAGGGAGGTTAGAGACTCACTGAAGCTCTCATTTCTCAGAAAATAACTTGTCATGTCTGCTGAAAAGACTTCAGATGGATTCATGAAGCTGTTAGTCAGGAAATATATGCAGTTTCTGAAGATATGCATTGGGGAAAGCTCCCTCGTGTGGTCTTTTTAGTGACTAACAGGGAAAAAGATTTATCAACAGGGAGTCAGTGGGCCTAATTTCTTGGAAAAATATTAAAAAAGGATTACATACTCACATGACTTGGTATAAAAACTCTGACATCAACTCGATATCTTCATCTAAAAGCAAAATGTCCGCTGACCTTGAGGTTAATGTTTTTAATTTTTGCATGTTATTAGTCACGTAAGAGACAAACGGTAAAACTGAAGATAAAAACTACATCTTGTTTTGGAACATGTTGGAAAACACTGAATTTATTTAATTTCATAAGTGTTTATGTCTCTTAAAGGTCACTATGTTAAGGCTTAAATAATATTGAACTTGAGTATAATTAGTTAATTTAGAAATTATCACATCAAGTGGATTTTAGATTAATTTACAAAACTTTTTACAGGCAGTGTTTCAATAATAGCTACATATTTCTGAGCAAATGAAATAAAAACTGCAAGAATGTCTCTAAAACTCACTGAACTTGAACACTAATGTACATTGTGTAACCAGATAATGTAGTCAGGTTGATTTAGTAAGTCACAATATTTCTATAATATTTAATAAGTTTATATAATTTATAATACAGTTATATTTTATAATATATATATTTGTGACTTAAAATGTACTTTAACTAAAAAAAAAGCCCACATGAAGCACACTTAGCTTTTTTAAGTTTAATTAACAGTGTTACATACTGTAGCTATTTCTCATGAATGTATAAAAACTGCATAATTTATATCATTGAGGCTAGTCATCATGTTGTCTGGTGGAAATAGCTGAGATGTTCTTTGGTTACATCAACATGAAGATGAAGAACTGTTTATGTGAGATAATTGCAGTCCCTCATTTTCCTGGATAACTACATAAATATTTCCTGTCTTATCTTACACAGACATGCACCAAAAAATCTGGACAGGACGAAAATCGACATTTTAACTCGTTAGGAAATCACAGGCTATCAAAACATTACTCTGTGGAACGTATAGTTATTGAACAGTGATGAAAAGTGAATATCTTCGGAGCAGATGATAGGGTTGCTTCACTTCCTGATGGCGAACAGGGATCACATTTGGTGAGTTTTGCAGAAGTCTTTAGTTTTTGTTCCTAAATGCAGTCGCAGGAGTTAGGGTTTTCACTACGCCTGAGTGGAAGACACGTAACGGGAAGTTTTGAGTCCAGTTTCAGGTTTTTACGGGAAGAGGATGCAGATGTTCTGAGGATCCGCAGCGGTTCCTTGAGTCCAGAACCGGAGAACAAAGAGGTACATTCCCTCCTTTTCCAAACTAGTCCGTGTTCGTCTGTACTGGACGTAGCGTGAAAATCTGTAAACTTTACAGTGTACAAAGCAACTGGAGTGTTTGCAGTGTAGGTGGGGTGTTACATGAAAGGAAGAGGAGTAATTAAAGATGGATACATGTGGGATATGAACAGTGTTGTGATGGGAAAGTGTGAGGAGATTTCGGAACCACACCTCTGCTAAAGCTCATTTGTTCAAATTCATTCTGTAGTGATTAAGGGAGTGAATGTTTATCATGATAGTTTATTTTTGAAAGTCAGTTTCTGTGTAGTCACATATTTTAGGTTCTAGGCTACAACTGTTGAACATTTCCACTGTTATTTCCACGGTTAGACTTTTCAGTAAAATGTATACAGTAAAACAATTCATGAAACAGCAAAATGTAAAAGGTAACATTTAAATATCAATCCAGTGTTATGGCCAGTAGAATTTGTAATCTTCGTAGCTGGCTATGATGCTGTTTTGGTTCTGTGTAAATGAAATGCAGCCTTAGAGCAACATTAAACTTTGTTTGTTGTTGTCTTAGTGTATTATTTATATATATATATATATATATATATATATATATATATATATATTTAATTCATATTTCTACATTTATGATTTCTTTTTTAAAATGTTAATTTCTTAGTAGGACAAGACAGGATTCACATTTTGTATTAAAACTTAAAAGGCTACTGAGCCAGATGTTATATGTACTTTATGAGCAATAATAATATGTGCAGGCTTGATTTGCCAGCTTCTGTTTGGCACCACCAGCAGGGACCTGTGCCGAGAAGTGACCTCAGGAACAAAACATTAGCCATTTGGATAATTGGCTGTGTAGTTTGGCTTCATTAGTGGCTGTAGAAAAAAACCTGACATGATCAGCACACAACAGGTTGTTCTGTTTTCCTCAGAAATGGCACAAGATGTCTTATGAGACTGAGAAAACTTGCCTGCTGGCTTCACAGGAATCACGAACACTATGTGGTTGCCACAAATATGAAATCCCAGGAATGGGAGAGGACAGGTACTGTAAACTCAATACGTATAATAATAATTATACAATAATCTATATATAATTTAATACAGCAAAACTGAAATATGTTTTATTCTGTTGTATTGCAGTGTTTTAGAAATGCTGAGCTACTCCAAATTCTCTGATCTAGAGACCTGGCTGTGTATGCCCTCTAATCTGTTACCCAGGAGCCGGGATTCAGTTTGCTCCTTGCCTCCGCCGTCCCATGAGAATGGCACTGGAGACACAGACAAAGAGTCCAGGTAACATGTTTGTGAGAAAATTTTAAGGATGGGTCTGGATAGTTCCTGTTTCTTTGTTACAGACCAGTTTGATTGCTTTTCTTGGAGTAGGCGTTTCAGTTAAGGGCAAGTTTCATATTTAAACAGGAATCTCACGTTTGTGTGTAAGCTGTTTGCTTGGTAAGCAGTGTCTTGCTTTATCTTATAGGCATGGAAAAATATATTTTCTTTTATTTTTAATTATTATACAGCATTAGATTACTCCACTTAGATTTTGTGTAATTACCGCTAAACAGTATATCTGACTGTTGACAAACAGCTAACTACACATTTTGTACGTTCCAAGCCTCTTCTGTGTTATCTGTCTTATCTTTATTCAAATAATTCTGACTCAGATTTGCATTTTGCTTATTCAGCTGTCAAGTAGACATGCAGTAACTGATATAATGTACAGTCGTTCATAAAGAAATAAATAAATGCACAGTTTTTGTAATTACTGTACTTTACATACTGAACATTAAAATTTGTAATCTAAGTATGTTTAAAATTTATTATTAATATAGAATCTATATGCAGGCTAAAATACATTATTTATTTGTTTGTTTGTTTATTTATTTATGTCTATGTTTAGTTTAGTGCAGTTGCTGGATTGCAATTCTTGCAGTGACCACATGATGTCATCTTTTACATATTAAAGTCAGTTTTGGGACCTGCCTGAACAGCCTGAATCAACAGTAGTTGAAGCCTAATTTATTAAAAATAATTTTTTTAAAAGATGTTATTATGTAGTAATTTTGTAAAGACGGACATTCAAATAACTCATAGTTATCGCTAAACATTTCACTCCATATTTAACAACCTCTGATTATTTTTGAGAATCCTATTAAACATGCTCGTTTTCTCTCATCGACACCTTTGAATACATATTGAAATTAGAAGCTGTGCAGAGAAGAGAGAATTACACTGACAGTGCCAGCCAACCTCCCACATGTAGAATCAGTGTGGCTCTTGGGGTTTCAATAGCCAATCAAAACCAATCATGTTTTCTCAGCTACCTTTTATGCGGCACTCTCAACAAAAACTGAATCATCAAAACACCCAAAACCATATGCTACAAAGTAAGAACAAAAACTCACTGCATACAATGACTAAGACCAGTTAATACTGTTTTAATCCTGCCTGGGGTAGAAAAAGAAACACACCGCCATCAAACTGTATGTAATCAGGCTACATTCATAAGCTGCAGCAGAGCCATTTATTAAAAACAAAAAGCAGGTTTCATACTGCGATGGTGTTATTACATCTCTCAGTGGAAACAAAGCATTCACTGGAAACCTCTCCTAACTCACTACAGTTAATCAAGCCTCACAAAAGCAACATAGCCAACTCTACCATCAGATATACGCTATACTTGACTCTTGACAGACTGATATGGCTTTTGTGTGTGCGGCTGGCGCACTTTAGCTGAAGGTGCAATTTAATATTTATGCCTGGCGCTGAACGCTCAGTGGGGCTGCTGTTTTGTTTTTGTTTTTTAACTAGGGGCCTTCTTTTTATCCCAGAGCGATTACGTTGTTGATTTGACTATGAAAAGGCTTTAGCTACGGGAAGTCCTGGGCGAAAACTGTTGCGTTAGATCTTGCAGGTGCATTCAAGTTTAATATGCTGCTCATTGCACTTACGGAATCACATGGAAAATCTTTAATAAGTTGTTTTACATAAAGAAAAGAAGTCTATGAGGACATCATGTTTGCAATGGAACGGATTGTTGAATTTTTGTTTAGAAGAAAAAAAACAGGATCCTGCAAGAGAGGATCATGGAAAAGCCAAAGCTATACCCTTCCTGATTCCAGGTACTGTAAAAAAGGGATGTTTTTTTAGTCAAATTGGTGTTTGTTTAGTTGTATATCTATTTAGTATTTTGTTAAGGCTTCTACTAAATGTATTACTGCATTAAAAAAAATATTTTTGTCTTCCAAATTTAGCTCTATTTTTTCAAATCTTACACTGTATAAAATGACTAATTGTAAGTGTAAAAGATTGTAAAAATGCAATGGTAAAAATATGCTAATTGGTTATTGTAAGTTCTGTTATTATATACAGGGGAAACCAGAAATAGATCAAACCTTAATTTTACAGTAAAATACTATTAAATGTTCCATTTTTGGAGGAAAAAGTCATCTTATAATTTATAGGGTTAAAATACTATTAAAATTTTATTGTATTATATGTGGTACTATAGTGGTTGTCAGTATATATTAGGTATAGGTACAAAATGTTTTTTTTTTTTAACTGTAATATTTACAGGTTGTTCTGTAAGTATTTTTACATTTTTACGCTATTTTAACAGAATTATTCTGGCAACCACAGCTGCCAATTTTTTTCTGTAAAAATGACAGGATTTTTTTTACAGTGTAGGACACAATGCGCTCAAACTAAGCATTAAATTCACACATAATATTGTCTATACAGCTTGACATCTATAATATTAAAATATTCTCACATATTGTTCTCACACATTTAATTCCCTTCTTTTTCTGACATACAGCTGAAAGCTGTAATTTTCTTAACATTGATTGGTATGGAAAAAATGTGCGTTTATCACTGCTGGTATGACACGCTGTGCGGTACGGGGGAGCTCAATTGTGATCATGAAAACATCACGCTATGACAGCTAATTATAGTGGAGTGACAGCAGAAATGAAATCTCTTTTGTTCCACAGGCCCCTGGAGAACGAGTCTATCCATCTGAGCCAGTGCCAGGAGAGGAAAACCCATCTATTGCCACCCTCCCCGCTCCTGCCAGTTTCAGCCTCCCCTCAGTCCTCATCGCCCCTGCGGACCACCTCAACTCCTCTGCCCAAGCCCACCAGAGACTCCTGTCAAGGTGGCGTGAGTGTGAGGAAACGGCGGCGCCTGGCAGCCAGCCCCGGAGGACTGCACTGGGACGCATCAGGTATGCCAATCGCAAACTGCATCCATTCATCATAGTCTCCGATACCAACTCCTCTCCAAAACTCGTTTGGCTCTTAATATGTATGATTGTGCCAGTGCTGTGGTTTGAAACTTTTTTCAAGCAAATACATATGTAGCATTTCAGTGTCTGAACTACTACATTTGAGTTTGAGGAACCACATTTGTAGGTCTTATGGTTCTTGAATAGATTGATTTCTTGTCTTGCTATGTTTTGCCAAGCATTGCTGTTTGTTTTTATTGGCTTGATTGCCTTTTACATCCAATTTCATCAAGCAATTTGCACAGTTTGACATACATATTTGTGAAATTCGAGGGCGAAGGTTCTCTGCAAAATTAATGACTCGAGTAATCTGGCTAATTACTTCTGCCGGGAATGATACTCTCACTGTGTTTGTTGCAATTACCAAAAGTAAATGGCTGATCCTGTGAAATACTGTAGGTATATGAAATGGTAATTTATTATCACATATCTTTAGACATATCATGTTATTTTATTTAATTAGCATACATGTTACAATATTCACTACAAAGCACATCCAAATGAAAAGAAAATAGATGAGACACAGCAATTAACCCTGTGCTGTGCTGACAATTCTTTGCCTAATTTAGTGTTCCTGGTCAAAAATGGCCGGCCTTTTAAAAATTGCTTGTAAATCTTTTATTCTACTATATTATTACCAAATCTTTGATTCAATCTTTTTATCAACTTTTCTTTCAATTTGCAATTTGCTTTTTGGCACTTATTTTAATTTTTTTTAATATTTTTGGCAATGTTCACTCAAAAAACTGTGGTGCATAAGCTTAGATCAATGAGGCCTAAAGTCAAAAAAGAAATACAAAACCTGTGCTAAATAAAATTAAACAAGTTGATAAAGTGATTGAATCCAACATTTGGTTATAATAATATAGAAATGAATATCAATTTTTGCCTGTCATTTTTGACTAGGAACACCACAATTGTAATAATGTGGGTAAAAAAATCCCCAAAAAGTACAAAAATTATTAAAAAAAATGTTTAGAAACACGTTACCCTGTGTGAGTAAAGTCAGTAAGTTTTAGTCCAACGTGATTACATTAACTAGCAAAAAGAAAATCCTCTCGGGATCAAAATGGAACATAACATGAGGGTTAAAGCAAATTTTTAAATAACGAGAATATCTTACAGAACATATCACTGTATGTGTTTCATATTAGTGTTTTAACCAACTTCATCCAATGCTGGAATTCATGCTGTTATGCTGTCAATCGTCAGAGGTGGCACTGTCATTAGTGCTCTTGTTGTATGTGAAAATGACTCCTAATTGCAGGTTTATTTGTGTCACTGCCCTGCAGGCGATGTTCATTAGTGCAATCGCAATAGTAGTGGTGAACCTTTGGATGGCATAATGAGCAATTCATTTTACAAGGACTTGTCAAGGAAAACAACATTTTCTGGTACTGAGAGATGAAGAAGAGGCAGTGATATTTATTTAGTCACCCTCCAACCCCACCTACCCTTCAAAAGAGTATTATCACTATCTTTAGGGGTGGTACGGTGTGGAAGGAAATGACTTTTGTTAATGCCATAAACAGCTCTGCCTATCTCTGGAAGAACGTATGACTGGTATGTAAACAGTGGATGGTGTTACTGGGCACTTGGAAAATTGTTAAAGAGTTTGTTCACCGTAAAATGTAAATTCTGTCATCAGTTACTCACCCTCATGCCATTCCAAACCCCACTTTACTTCTTCCACGGAACATAAAAGGAGATTTTAGGCAGAATGTTCACACTTTTCTCCTTAGAAAGAATACAGTCTTCGGGTTTGAAATGACTTGAGGGTGAGTAAATAATGACAGAATTTTTGGTGAACCGAGAGTGTATGAGGCTGCGATCAGAATGCCATAATAGGATACTACTCTTACTATTACGGTACTACAGTAAATAGTATGTATATACAATATACATAGTGTGCAAATTTTATGTATGTATGGAATACGCAGATAATCTACATTTACCAAAATGTGCAGATAATCAACATTTACCAAAACATAATGTACAACAAGACTAGAGTTTTTTTATTTATTTATTTATTTTTATTTTTTTTGTTAACACTTTAGTATAGAAACCAATTCTCACTATTAACTAGTTGCTTATTAGCATGCCTATTAATAAAATATTGGCTGGTTATTAGTACTTATAAAGCACATATTCTGCTTGACCATATTCTACATCTCTAATCCTACACTTAACAACTACCTTACTAACTATTAATAAGCAGCAAATTTGGAGTTTATTGAAGCAAAAGTCATAGTAAATGGTTTGATAATAGTGAGAAATGGAACTCAAAAGAAAGTGACCTTTTTTTTTAGATTCGGAGTGTAACAAAATGTAATATATATTTACAGTAAATGTATTAAAATGCAAAATAAATTATCTTATATCCATGATGGACTTAAAATATTGTATCTCTTTTTCTTGTCAAAAATTAGTGTTTTTAATGTAAAGGTGGTAAGTGGATTCACTAAATTTGCAACATAGTACTATGAACACAATTAATAATACTGTTTATAATGTGTAACTTTTTAAATATATTTATCATTGCATACTGTATACACTACCATTCAAAAGTTTAGAGTCAGTAAGATTTTTTTTTTTACTTTAAAGAAATTAATACTTCTATTCAACAAGGATGCTATAAATTTATCAAAAGTGACAGTTATTTATAATGTTACAAAATATTTATATTTTAAATAAATGCTGTTTTTAAAAAAGCAAAAATCTTAGGAACTTTTTTCAACATTGATAATAATAAGAAATTATTCTTGAGCACCAATCAGCATATTAGAATGATTTCTGGAGGATTATGTGACACTGAAAACAGGAGCAATGGCTGAAAATTCAGCTTTGCCATCACAGGAATAAATTACATTTGAAAATATATTAAAATAGAAAACATTTATTTAAAATTGTAATAACATTTCACAATATTACTGTTTTTACTGTATTTTTAATAATAAGATAATAAATAACTTATTTTGAAAACATTGAAAAAATTTAACAACCTCAAACTTCTGAATGGTAGTGTGCTCTTTCAAATACAATTTTTTTTAAATACATTGATAACGTATACAGTATATACTGCATAAAATACAGCTGACAGTACACTAGTACTCCATTCTGAACATGTATCTGATCAAATGTCAGTTTTATGCAGTTTACATAGCACAAAAAACATCATTTAATGAAGGTTTTTTGTTTGTTTGTTTGTTTTAACACAAGCTTTATCAGATTCAAAGATTTGCAAAACATCAGCCTAGCCATGCCATTGTAAGCATGATGGTAAACAACGATAGTATTTTCCACACCTTTCTCTGCTTTGTTCTAGTGACTGTGTTCCATACCTAAATTCACCTTTGGGCTAAAAGTGAAAGACATGAAAAGGAAAGTGGTGTTGATGCGATGCCCCTCTAGGGATTCTGGGATTGTTTCCACAGAAGTGTTCAGTACACATATTGATGTCAGCAGTGGCGTCAGAATCAATATTTTATCCAAAGAGCTCCAATGGGTGCTGGGTGTTATCTTCCTTTAATGACACCATCGTGTGTAATAGAATGAGTGCTGCGGGAGGATTGTTTTCAGCTACTGGCTTTTCTGTTTTTACCTGGGGACGTGAGATTCAGCCTTAATGTACTAAATGATACAATCAGTGTTAGATAACCCCTGTGTACAGGGAATCGCTAAATGGCACAAGCCGGAAATTATAGCTGAAAGGGTTGTCTGGGTGAAAGCAGTTAAGTCATTCACTCATTTGTTCATTCATAAAGTTTTTTGTTGTTACAGTTTTAGTATGAAAAATCTCTGATTATGTTATAAGAATGTACATTTCTTGTAGGTTTCATGTGTTATATGGGTTTATTAGTTTTTTTTATTCAATTACATATAAAATTTACCTTAGTGTAAACTAAATTGCATGAAAAAAAAAACTGATTCCGTAAGTTTTTGCCCACTACTGTTCAAAAGTTTGCAGGTCAGTAAGATTTTTGTTTTTTTAATTAATACTTATATTCAGCAAGGATGCATTAAATTGATCAAAACTGACAGTAAAGACTTTTACATTGTTTTCTACTTTAAAACAAATGTTTTTTTTAACTTTCTCTAAATGTTTTTGAACTTGAGAATCACAGTATCCTCAAAAATATTAAGCGCCACAACTGTTTTCAACGTTGATAATTATTAACAAATGTTTCTAGAGCACCAAATAGAATAATATTAAAATATTTTTTGAAGACTGGTGTAATGGCTGGTGAAAGTTCAGCTTTGCCATCACAGGGATAAATTACATTTCAAAATATATTAAAATAGAACAGTTACTTTAAATTATAATAATATTTCATAATCTTACTGTTTTTACTGTGTTTCTGACCAAATAAATATAGCCTTTGTGACCTCTTTCAAAAACACGACCAAATATTACCGAGCCCAAATTTTTTAATGTTAGTGTATAAAATTTATATTTTATCATTTTAATTATTTCTTATTTAAATTACAAATTAGTTATCTGTAATTTAATTTAAACCTATGAAGAATTCAAAAACAATTTATTCTGACTATTAAATAAGCAGCTAGTAGTTTTCCATTATCATTTTAATATAATCTTTGCATTTCATTTTTATGTAACAGATCTTTTTTTTCTTTTTTTTGTCACTGATATAAATTCTTTCAGATGAATGGGTGCACATTGATGGTTCTTTTGTCAGCGTTGTACTTTTTAATTCATCCGCTGCCCCATTCATCCAGTAGAGGTCACTATTGCATTTGAGCTTTGCACAGAAATGAACAGAAGCCTTGTCAGTTCTCCTGAAGAGATGCTTGAGAATTGAAGAATAGAGTTATTTGTGTTTTTCAACCCACAGCTCTATTAAATGTAAATTCCATAATTTCTGAACAGGATGTGCTGTAGGGCAGTAGATGCTCGGGCATTTTGTACCAAAACCTTTGTTCTTTTCCCATTAAAATGTCAGTTGTCATTCAAACTGTAGCTGTGCACACACAGCCCTGTTTCAGCATTAAATGGAATTGCAGCCACTTTGTCTTTAATGTCAGATGATTTGCGCAGGTGCCAATGATGAATATCACCATTTTTTTTGCTCATGATGTGTGGTTACTTTTGCTAATTGATAATACATTAAACATGTTTTATGTATATTAGACCACAGAGGTTAAAGTTTCAGTGGTGTGTAATTTCTCAGCCACTTACGGTATATCACTATACAGAGTTGAAAAAATAATGATCACACGCTCGCCATCTGTCATTGGTCAGTCATAAAGATAATCCAGCCGCCAAACTCATGCCATTGGTTGAGCACATTTTTTTTTTGTGTTGGACTGTTGACGCACTGTTACATTAAAAAATATATAAATAAGTCTTTAACATATTGCACCATTTTCAGCTGTAAATGCTTACATAATTAAAACAAGGATAATAAATTATTCATTTTAATGAAATAAAAATTAAATAAAATTGTTTTTTGTTTATATATATATATATATATATATATATATATATATATATATATATATATATATATATATATGGTAACACTTTACTTAAAGCCTTTATGTATAATGCATATAAAGGATTATTAAAGGGTATAATGTATTATAATTATTCATCATGTGCATTGTAATGCATTATATCTTGTAAATAATTAAAACGGAATGCATAGTGTAACAATTAACTGATAAGTTTTATAATGTATTAACTGTGGTTGCAATTATTCATGAGATTGTACAGTGCATTATAAGGTGCATTACAAGGCATAATTAAGGCATTAAAACTACTTTTATAGTGCATTATACATAAAGGCTTTAAAGATGTGCTGTCCTCCTCTAATGGCCCTCGATGACATGCTGTGTGTCTTTTGGCAAGAAGTATGGCCTTCCCGATGAATGAACAGACCAGTGACCCTAGAGCCAGCACCTCTTACCCTTTGCTTTTGAGGATGACGAAGATGGAACCCAAACGGTTGTCATGGAAACTGGGATCATTAGCACCAGCTGTGGTTTGTTTTAAGGACTTAAGATTCTTCACACGTCTTTAATTTTGTCGAACTCGGTGTTAAATTACACTTATCAAATGCTTTACTCTCGACCGCGCTTGAAAGACAGCCGCAGCGCTTCATCAACACGCCGACGTCCTTGTGTCCATCCATGGGTGGTTTCCAGACAAAATGGATAATTGGACAAATCAGATCAATCCCATAATTTGAGTTTTGATGGCTTATTTGACTTTAAAGTGGGGTCGTTTTGTAAAAAATGCTTTTCAGTCTCATTCGATTTGTAAGTGTGCTCACTCAAGCTGTAGGAGGGTTTACAAATAGTGTCACCGCAAGTGATGTGATATAACAGCTTCACATAACACAGACCTGCTTGCTTCTGAGTCTTTGCTGCTTGCTTCAGACTGCTGGGATTAAATCTCAAACCTCAAACTGTGTTAGTGACTCATCAGTGCAAAGATATAAAGATTCAACTACTAACAAAGGTGTGAATATCTAAATGCAACAAACAGGACCAGGTTGGCAATATAATATATTGTTTTAATAATGTCGTTTGCATGTCAGATAGCAATATGGTGTGTGGAAATGCTGTGAAGTCATCAAAGCAGATGATATGAGTAGATGCGAGCTCATAATGTGAAAATAATGTCTAGCTGTGCTAGCCAGAGCACCGCAGGAATCTGTCATTAGGGACCAGTGAAGGAACTTGATATGGTTCGGTTGGACACATGACACAAACACAGATGCTGCACCCATCAGTTCAGGTTTCTTTCTGCTACAGTCACCATCATTTCCATAGCAATACGCTAACAAAGTTAGTCTATGTGTTTGACAAGTGAGATTACATAATGTAAGGCTGTAGCGCTTGGATTGACACCTGGGTAACTAATGAGAGTCGTTGAATGGCATAATATGCTGAGGTTTTCATTAGATTATTTTTGTGGATTTGTCAATGGAACGCACGGAAGTCCAGTAATTGGGCTGTTTTTGAAAGAAAATTGACTGTGGTTGTTTTCTGCTGTGGTTAGTTCAATGTTCTTGGCAGTTCAAAATTAAAATACCACTGTACTGCCATGATTTTCTTGAATACCAATTGCTTGCAGTATCTTTGGAGTGCCATCTAAATACAGTGGTATGTGAATATGATAATCATTTAATACCATGGTATATGGAGGTTTCTTAAAATATGGGCTCTTCTGGACCTGTGGACTTTCAGAAAATGAACTGAAAATGAAGTGTTTCTACACATTGCCATTTTCCAAATCTCAAATTACAGTATGTATTGTGTTTAATAGCATTCTGTGGAGAAAATGCCATTTGATGGCATAAAATAGACTTATACTGTATGTTCTGCTTGGATTTTTTATATCCAAAAAAGAAAAAGAAAAAAAAAAGTTAATTATGTTTACATGCAATTTCACAAAATTACATTGGCTGGTATATATGAGCATGATTTTTAAAAATTAATTAATATGGGTGTAATTGATTAGATTTTTAAGGTCAAGATTATTATTATGAATAATAATAATAATAATAAATTTAACAATAATAAAATATACAAATAACTGTCTTTTGAAAAGTAGGAAAAAATAAATGATGGCATGGTAAAATGTTTACTTTTATATAACAATAAGATCTATAATTAAATCTGGTGCATAAAAGTGTATGTCATTGAAAAACCACCCATAAATCAAAGTATTACTGTCTGAAGCCATTACTGTTCCGTGGTACAGTGTTTGTTGCTTTCCTTAGGGAGTTACTTTAAAATCAGCATTTCCATCTTGTCAAGTGCTGCCGAAATAATGTACCACCATAGTTACCATCTCTATTCACCGCATTTATGTGATTTGTTGATTGTTTTTGCAAATTAGCATCACATATTTGAGCTTGGTTATCAAAATGTTTAAGATTTTGTCAGGGCACCAGATGCAAAACATTGTGGATTGTAGCTATAAAAGCGAATTCATAAATGTTTATTTGACGTCTACTTCAGAGGATGTTCGCTTCACAACAGTCTCAGATGGGAAGACAATAAAAGGTCTTCATGCAGTTTTAATTGTAAGTGGAGGAGACGAAACCGTGATATGAGCTGCTCAATGGATAAAGAGCAAGAACTGCTGCTCACCAGCTGATGGTACAGAGAAACCAAACACCCCGCTTACAAACCTAGAAACATACGGTGCATGTGTGTGTTTATAAACCTCCAGTTTACAAGAACTGCTCTAGTAGATCTTCAAGATACTTTACTTTTAATGTTACTTGAGGTGAAAGTAAAATTTTTAGCCATTCAACTGACTTTTATGTGGTACAATAGTTGCTAATTTATTATTTTTTTACACCGTGTTCATTACGGTGAAATTGTTATAGACATGACTCACCAGAGAAGCAGTGGGAAGATGTTTAATCAGATCAGTTTAAATGAGAATTGAGAGGAAGTGAGAGGATGGGCTATTTAAAATGTTCTATTCAGTTTTTTTCCCTTCTTTTAGTGATTTCTCATTTATACAAAATTCTTCCTCAGTCCTGCTTGCTTTCTATACTCAATATGTTTATGTATTTGAATGGAATATTATAATGGCATTTTAACGTAAACTAGTAAACTTATTGTCATGCATATTTGTCAGTTATGCATAAATGAAACAGGTAAGAAACATTGTGGAATAAGTGATATTGAAATAGTTGTAATGTATGAGATTGAAAAAAATTGGATTTGATGATAAATATATAAACTTCATTATTTTGTATTCAAAACACATTCAGTTGGTTAGTACGATTACAGAAATGTTAACTTTGTGTTACCGATTAATTTAAGGAAGCCAGTTTCTATGGAAGCCCGTTTCCTCCACTGAATTAAAAAAAAAGAAAAGGTAATTGCGACTTTTTATCTCACAATTCTGAGAAAAAAAGTCACAATCACAAGTTTATTTTCTGACTTTATTTCTCACAGTTGCAAGTCTCACAATTGGTTTTTTTTCTCAGAATTGCGAATTTATATCTCACAATTCTGACTTTATAACACACAACTGCGAGTCAGAATTTTGAGATATAAACTTGCAATTCTAAAAAATGCCTGTCTTTTTTTTCTCCTCAGAACTGAACTTTACAACTCGCAGTTGCGAGTTGATATCTCGCAATTCTGAGAAAATAAGTCAGAATTATTTTTCGCAATTCTGAGAAAAAAAGTCAGAATTGCCAGTTTATATCCCGCAGTTCTGACTTTATATCTCACAATTCTGGCTTCATTACTTGCAACTGAGTTTATCTCTCACAATTATGAGAAAAAAAAGTCAGAATTGTGAGATAAGTCACAATTACCTTTTTTATTTTTTTATTCAGTGGCAGAAGATTGCATAGGTTTCTGCCTCACAATAAAAATATAAAAAAGGTAATTGCAACTTTTTATCTCACAATTCAGACTAATTCTGAGAAAAAAGTCAGAATTGTGAGATAAAAAGTCACAATTACCTTTTTTATTTTTTATTCAGAGGTGCAAATAGGATTGCATAGGTTTCTGCCACACAGTAAAAATATAAAAGAAGGTAACTGGTAACTTTTTATCTCACAATTCAGACTTTTTTCTCACAATTCTGAGTTTACATCTTGCAATTCTGATTTATATCTTACAATTCTGAGTTTACATCTTAGAATTGCAAAAGAAAAAGACAGAATTGCAAGAAAAAGTCTGAATTTTGAGATAAAAAGTCACAGTTACTTTTTTTTTTTTAATCACATGGCAAAAACAGGTTTCCATATGTATGTATATCACATTAAACGTATTAGTTTATTCATGTTAAAATCAAATAAATGGGAAATTTATAAGCGATTCAATCTTAAATTTAAGCCTACTTTTTTTAAAGTGTATGAATCCTTTATTTTAAAACAACGAACACTTGAACGTGTGTTCTTGTGAGGCAAGGTTTTGGTCCTATCCTCATTCTCCAGTGTTTTCTTTCTCTCCAGGTGTCAGTTATCACCTGAGGTGTCTGTTTCTCTCTTTCAGGGTCAGTGCTGCGCGACCATGATCGAGGGGAGACGTCGTCACTGTCGGAAGTGAAGCGCATCCCTCGGAGTGTGGATTCAGAGAGTCGTGTCCCAGAGCCTTGGAGGGATAGAGTACCTCTTAGGAAGACCATATCTGTGGATGACTGCCTTCTCCAGCAAATGCCTAGAGAACATCACAGACTTCTCAGCCGAATAGAGAGGGGCAAGAAGAAACTCAGGAACATAAATGTGAGTGGTAGAGATGTTTCATATCACTGTCAAATAGAGCTCAGCTATAGATGCTATAGGAAATTCCATAGCGGTCCTAGTTATAAATGTGCCCTTCGTTGCTTGTTTCTTGCAATGTCTTGTTTATTTACTTGCACATACTCTTGTATTTAAGGACATCTCTTAGCACATCCACCTTTGTAGGCGGATATTGATGTAGCGCATACAGTGTTTTGACAGTTTCACAGCTGCTGCGCTTTTGCCTTGAGGTTCTTCATAGACGTTCAGTTGTGTAACTGCTCAAAAAAGAGGTACGCTTGCCCAGAATTCATCCTGGAGTTTGATCATGGCTTTCTATTCAGCGAACACTCATCTGTCATCCTACACCAGTGAGTCAGTGCTTTGAGGACACACTGCCTTGTAACCTTACATTAGGGACTTTTGCAGAACATGAATTCCATCTGCATACATTTACTATGGTAAAGAGCTTCTGTGCAGTTCTGTGAAAGCTTTTATGTATATATGTATATGTTAAGAGGGGATAGATAAAGAAGCATTTGTGATGTAGGTACTTGTGTGCCGGCCTTAGATGATCATGGCCATGAATAACAATGAGATCTGTGCATTTCTAGCTTCTCAGAATGGATGGTTATGGATTATGGGTGGATTGCATCAAACTTTACCTTGTTTAAAACTCATTAATGTTTTTTAGATGTGAAGTGGAGGATAGAACACATGCTACAACACAAGTTGGAGTCATTTACTGATAACATATTCATCTATAAAATGCAAAAAGCGAATGTGTGTGTGAGTGTGTTGTTTTGATCATGAGGCATCTATCAGAAGTAGGATCCATCTGGGGGTGCGTGGCTTATTAAAATATCTAATAAAACTAGAAGCACCATAATTCATATAATCAAAGTGAAAGCAACAATCAAAGATTAAATTCAATATTTTGCATTTCAAAGATGTAAAATACGTCACATGGAAAGGTGAATTTTTTTTGAAGAATTAATTTGTTTATTTTTTATCTTTTTATTTATTATTATATTATTTGTTTTATTATTGTTTTGAAATTGTTTTAATTTTATTTTTTAAAAATGATTTAAAATATTTAAAACCATTTAAAAAATTGTTTATATTTATATATATTTGTTTAACCTGCTCATGTACACAAATCGTTTGAACGAACTGATTTACTACAATGAATCTGACTTAACGTTACTTTAGATGCTATAGGTGCACTTTAGATGCTCTTGAGCATGCGCATGGGGCAAAAAGTCCACAGTAATTCAAGTGCGCTATTTGTGACAGAATATAAAAACCAGTGATGCTGCGTTTTTGCACAAAACATCCCTACTTTTTAGGAAAAGTAGCTTGTTACTGGAAACATTACTCTGCTACAGTCGTGCTAGTAAAAAATGTAAGTTTGTAGTGACATTACTTTTAGTTAATTACGTCCCAATACGGTTCTATCCAATATAAACACAAATCATCCAGAAATTTGTGTGCTTATTTCAGGAAGGAAATCATGCAGTTCATAATGCAGTTAAAAAATAAACACTGTGTATAATATTGCGAGATATCAGATCCTATTGCACATCAACAATGTTGAATATCAATATAGTGTGTGGAAATGCTGTGAAGGCATCGAAGCAGATGGTATGAGTAGATGCAGGCTCATAATGTGAAAATAATGTCTAGCTGTGCTAGCCAGAGCACCGCAGGAATCTGTCATCAGGGACCAGTGGAGGAACTTGATATGGTTCAGTTGGACACATGACACACACACAGACGCTGCACCCATCAGTTCAGGTTTCATTCTGCTACAGTCACCATCGTTTCCATAGTGATGAATGAATGAAGTTGGATTCTTCATGTTTCAAAGTCAGATTACATAACTTTTTAAAAGTGCATGCAAGGCATAATTGTGTTGATGTAACTTAAAGAATCTTTGAATTGCATAATATGCTGAGATTTTTGCTGCTTATTTGTGAGTTGTAGTGTGGAAAACAGACGTCCAGTAATTGGTCTGTTCTTGAAAAGAAAATTGATTGTGATTATTTTCTAGTGTGGTTAGTTTGGCTTGTGTCTCTTCCTTAACGAGCTCCTTTAGATCTCAGGAGATGTCATTAAACAAGTGCTGGCAAAATAATATAGGCCTACCACTGATATCATCTGTGTGCACTCCAATCTGTGTAATTTGTTTCAAAATTGTTTTTACAAATGGTCTTCATAGGTTTGAGCTTGGTAATCACAATAGTTAAGATTTTGTCAGGGCAGACATTAAAGGAATAGTTCACCCAAAAATGAAAGTTTACTGAAAATGTACTTACCCTCAGGTCATCCAAGATGTAGATGAGTTTGTTTCTTCATCGAAACGAGTTTGGAGAAATTTAGCATTACATCACTTGCTCACAAATGGATCCTCTGCAGTGAATGGGTGCCGTCAGAATGAGAGTCCAAACAGCTGATTAAACAATAATACACAAATAATCAACACAGAATAATCCATCAATTGACATCTTGTGAAGCAAAAAATTATGGATTATTGCGATCCATCAAGGCATTTTTTTTCGACTAAAATACAAGTCCTATATCCATAATATTGCTTTCTCCAGTGAAAATGTCATTTTGTCTGAATCAGAAGAGAAATATGCACAGATCAAGCTCAAAAGTGAAAACAGTCCAAAACATTAAAAAGTAAAATATGAAAAGTTTGAGGTTATAATCCACCCTGACTTAAGTTTTTGTTTTAATAAACCAAGAATGAATCATATGTCAGTGGGTTTTCAAACATTTTTTTTTTTTATTTCACTGGGATAGAGACAGTGTGTGTCTGAGAGCTGTGTACGGGAGAAAACATTGCCATTGTCGCATTTCATCACTCATGACAACCACAGCGAGGTCTCAGAAAAACATTCAAAATGTCAAATTCCAGTTCCAGATCTTTTTTGCATATTTATAGAAGCAAATCTGTTTTGAGATGATTCCAAAATTACTCATTAATGTGGTGACAAGCATCACCCATATGAGACAGTCTATGATACTAATTACTTTTCATCAAAATGTTTATTCATGCTTTTTTTCTGTCGGTTAGACAGTAAACATCACATAAAAACTTTATTGATGCATGTATGTTTCAGTATAAATGAAGACGTTGATCCTTCAGAGCTGGAAGCAAAACATGAACATACACATGTCTCATGAGAGCATTAAAGATATATTTCACCTATCAATCATGTGCTTCCAAACCTACGTTTATGATACTTTTATGATCTTTTCTGATTTTAAAAGACATAGAAACTGTATGGCAAGAGTTCTGTAAAGATATAAAAAAAAAAAAAATAAAAAAAAATCTCCTTTTGTCTTTGTGGGTTTGGAACGACATGAGGTTGAGTAAATAATGACAACACTTTCATTTTAGTTTCATTCCCTCCAGACAGGATAACAAAATAATAGAGCTCAAGGCCCATTGATAATCTCCATACGTTATAAAGATTGACTGGGAATTTACAGTCCAGCTGGAGATGATTTCCTACTAGTCTAGCAAAAATCTTTATTATTCATACATTCCTAACTCTCCTATAATTTCCTAACAGTTGTTCCACTGAAATTGTTCTGTGACCAAAAATATGAGAGACTAGAGTTTGTGTTTGTTCTGCTTTCATACCACAGCTAGAATTTCATGTCACCCAGGTGCTTTTTTACACCTTGTCGAATGAAAGTATGGCATGATAAAGCGGTGCGTTTGAATCCTTAGGCCATTTTCAAAGAGAAGGATTTCTGAGAAGTGATGTGGACGTAAAAAAAAAAAAAAACCCAAGTTCCGTTTTTTCATTTCCAGAATGCTTCTGGATGAGTTGTCAAACTTTATAGCCCCATGGCAGGAGAAAACACAGTTACACAGATATTCCAGAATTTTTCCCTGCTCACAGCTCAGGCATGACTGCATGGAAAATGTCAGTGGAGAGCTCCTTTGTTATGGTGAATAGTAAAGCCTTTAAAATCGAAATGTACCTGAAAGCGGAGTCTGAAAGGCCGTCTGCAGCACTCTTTGTGTAATTATGTTGCCAGGTTGTGTCAATCACTCTCTAGCATGGATGGCCATGAAATTCAGAAGGCTAGAGGGTTTGTTCTGATGCCTGTGTGATTGTGCAAGGCTTGATATTCTGACGTAGGAAAGTCTGAATCAACGCATAAGTGGTGATCTGAATCGAAACCATAAGAAAAACAACTATACAAATCAGTTAATGAGAATATTAGATTATCCAGCATAATCAAACCAATTCACATAACCTCTTGCCGCAATACTCATATAATTTTGTATGTTTCACTCTAAAATCGAACTGCACGAACTCCACAAGATTTCATTTTTGTAATTATTTATAAAGCTCTTTAAAACTCAATGTCAGTGTCAACAATTTGCTTATTGCATTATTGACCTAGTAATAATTTAGAATCTTAAATATTTTGAATTAATTTTGCCATCAGCCTTTCTTTGGTTTAAATTCTTCAAAATCTTGAAAAAAAGGTTTAAATGATATTTTGACTCCCAGATTTCCAGTGTGCTCTCAAACTTTGAACCTTACTGTGTATTGCAGAGAAAATCTGACTAAAGATATGTTGGATGCTACAGACCGATGAAGCAATTTATTGCCCTTGGTTAAACGTGTTACCATGGTGCTTGGTTAGTGCTGGTCTGAGGGTCGAGTCTTTTAGCGGAAGGTGCTCAAAGCGCACAATGTGATGTGATTGAAGATCCAGAAGCTTTAAAAACCAAAAACTGGCTTGCAGGAATTGTTTCATCTCATGTATTACTGCTTTGGGCATCACTGGGTATTTTATTCAAAATCTTTAGACAAAAGAATGTCTTTGAATAATGGACCTTCAATAATTGTTACAGAACAACTACTTGAGCCTTCATTTATGCTAGAATAGCATCTCCACAACCATCTACACATGATTGCGTGATGGATTTCAATCAGTGCTGATTGATAATAGCAAAGCCTGTTCTAAGAAACATTCAACAGCTGTCATTTCATGGAGAATCTCCTGCTCACCACTTTTCAACCCCTCCTTCTAGTGCCCCTAATTCCTGCGCATAAGGTCTACATTCCTGCTAGGACTTTTCTGGGATGTTTACCTCCAGACTTCTCTCAGACGTTCTGTCCTGTCTCCCCTCTCCTCCTCCTCCTCGTTGTGGCGGTCTCTGGCAGCGCTTGCCGGATTCCTTCGTGTCTATCACTCTAATCAGGCGGCCAGACTCATTACAGAGTCCACTTAGTCAAGCGCTGCCAAAAAGAGAATTTGCCTGTTGTCTAATGGGGGAGGGCTGTTTTCTTTTCATTTGAACGGGATGCGGTGGTCTAGTTTGACAGACTTGCTTTCTACAGGTTTAAGTGTGGCCTTATATGAAAGTTTACTTCATTAAGACACCATAAGGGGGCAAGCTTGCCCTCTCTCTGCCATGCCGGAGCCGCTGTCTAGCCCAAGGTGATGAGCGTGGGTAGAAGACGCTACAGAACAATTTCAAAGCCGTGTTGCACCCAGACGTCGTAATAGTTTGGATAACAATGTGCAGCAGCCTAGTTTGAATCTCTGATTTCAGATGTTTATGAATGTCTTGTTTGTGTGGGTGGAATCAATTTAGCAGCACATTAAGAGGGAAAAGAAAATGCCAGGGCATCTTACTAAGTTATGAAGAGGAGAATAAAAAGCTGTGAATTTGATGCCTAAAATTTCAATGTTTTTCATGAATTATTATTGGAATCCATCAGTTACCATAAAGTATAGATCAAAGATACAGTGGGGTTCAAAATGGTAAGTGAAAATGCTTCTATTAAGCATCCTTTTCTAGTTTATTACTAACCTTATATTTATATTATTAGC
Organism: Spinibarbus caldwelli; assembly: GCA_039654775.1. Taxonomy (NCBI): domain Eukaryota; kingdom Metazoa; phylum Chordata; class Actinopteri; order Cypriniformes; family Cyprinidae; genus Spinibarbus; species Spinibarbus caldwelli. Next base: position 9,531,445 of record CM077256.1, on the reverse strand, counting down.
ATAACAAATTTATGCATTCATAATTGCATTCAAGCTGACCGAAAGTTCTGATGATAAAGTAATCCACCATGATTTGAGAATCATCCAAAGATCCAAAGCTTCAGTGAAAGCAAGAACATCTGATCACATGATTAGTCTTTAGAGAAATAGTGTAGAATCTTAAATATGTTCTTTTTTTCTACACTGAAGCGCTTTGAAACACGCAGCGTTATTCTATGTGACATAATTTCAACTGAAACAGGAAGACAGGGCGGGACATATCGAGCAGCCCCGCCCCTTTTTTTAAATCGCCAAATTAAATAGCGTTTTGTTTATTTCACAGCATGGACCAGAGCCACTGAGCTTGGTAAAGCCGCATTTTACAGCGTATGATAGCCACAATCTCATCCATATCGCTATAAAATATAGCATTCTGTGTAGAACTCAAATGGGTGTTTTTAGTGTAGGGGACTTTTCGGATTCTAGAGAGCATTTGATTGGACAGAAAGTTTGACGCGTAGCTGAAGTGCAGGGTGATGTCATTGATCCATATTGGCAGAAGTTAGAGACTGTAAGTTTTGAATGCTTATATCTTCTAAATGTGAATTTTGTCATTGTTTTGGAGCACACCAGCTTATAGATAAACTTAAGGCTAACATGTGCATACTAAAAGCCAAAAAACTTCAATTTTGATTTAATGAGGATTTTAAATATTAATATAAAACAGTTTTTTGTGGATTTACATGACAAGATTCACCGATTTTCAGTGTGGAATTAGGGTTTTGTACCCTACCCTACCATGGTTAAAATACTTTTATTTTTGGGATATTTGAAGTACATTAAAGGGATAGTTCACCCAAAATAAAAATTCAGTCATTAATTACTCATCTTCATGTCGTTCCAAACCTGTAAGACCTTCGTTCATCTTCAGAACACAAATTAAGAGCTTTCTGACCCTCTATAGACAGCAACGCAACTGACACATTCAAGGCCCAGAAAGGTAGTAAGGACATCATTAAAATAGTCCATGTGACATCAGTGGTTCAACCGTAAGTTTATGAAGCTACGAGAATACTTTTTGTGTGCGAAGAAAAGCTCTTGGATTTCATCAAAAATATCTTAATTGGAGCTCTGAAGATGAACGAAGGTTTTACAAGTCTGAAATGACATGAGGTGAGTAATTAATGACAGTTAAAACACTGCAGGACATGTCAACCATTTGCATATGGAACATGGAACATAAAGTGCATTAAGTTAATTAATGTGTTAACGATTAAGATCGTTTTCTGCCATATATTATCACTTGTGATTTCACACTTGCATAACAGCTTGTTGCAAAATGTGCTTCAATTATTGGAGCTTCAATCTGATAACCCAAGAACTGATGGTAATTTTCGTAAAGGGAACGCTCAAGTTTTGCACCAGGCCGGTGCGTTCCCGCACGACAGCACCCTAATGAATAATGAAACGGTACAATTTGCTAATGTGTTGCTGAACGCCCGCGCCGTATGAAAGCCGGTTGTCACCTAGACATATAAAATGGTTGCGCAGGCCATGAATTTCAGCAGTCACTTAATATTGCTGCCACAAGGGCTGGGAGCTGCCAGGACCGAGCTGCCAGGGGCATCACCACAGCCCCCTCTTCCTCCCCGACCAGAAGCGAGATCTGAGCTATGAATGCTAGCATTGCTCCTCTAATTGGGCCTGGGAGAGGTTTAACAACCATGCTACAGTTTACTCTACTGACAAATAGAAAAATAAAGGCCTTGTTCAAATTAGCACAGTGAAGTGAGAAGTTCTAGAAGCCCTTGACTGTCTTGGCTGTCAGCTCCGAGCTTGCCTAGCCTAATCTACAGAAAGAGGTTATTTGAGTTCAGTTCAAGCTGTTCGCTTCATTCATTACGTCCAGATCTGAAAACAGACTTCGGTTTCAGCCGAGTGCGATCGTTTAAGCTGGTATGAGCAGGGTCAAGAAGCAGAAGACTCTTTGCGGAGTTCAGAGGGCAGATTAGATAAACCAGGCATCCATAATGATGCTCTGGCTGCTAAGCAATTAGCATTTAAATGCCCTGCCGTCTGTTATGCATCTTGACTGAGCCGTGTATAGTCAAAGTGAATTATTGATTACAGTAATTTGAGGTCATACACCTCCGGCTTCCTCATGGGCTGCAATTATAACTGCGTTCACGCTAACTAATTTGTCCAATTAGCGTGCTTCCAAACACCGTGCAGGTTCCTTGATCTGTATTGAGTTATTTTTTTCTAAATGTGTCGCGAAAAACATTTACATTTATTCATGTAGCGAATGTTTATATCTAAATACACTTGCAAATGAGGAATGCAAGAACACAAAAGATTCTGCCTTACAGCATTGCATTTTCTGATTTATGATTTGTTTGGAGACAAATAGCTTTGACTGACTTACTAATAGTTAGTTAACACCAGGGAAATAACTAGCATAAAGTGGCTTACATTTGCTCACGTTGCAAACCCAAAACAGTGTAGCTTTCTGGTAACAAGCTACTTTTTCATACAAATAGTGATTTTTTTATGTTGACCGCACTTATGAACTTAGTACTTAATCAACATGCACTGGAAAGTCAGATATATCTAGTGAATCAGTCCTTTAGGATTGTTCACATGTACATTATGCATTAAGCATATGTAATTGGACTGATAATTATAAGTGAGTGGTTAAAAATATTTAGTAAGCAATTTTTCATACACTGCTTTTCAAAACTACTGCTAACTGAGTTTTTAAAAAAGTTTTTAAAAGAAGTATCTTTTATGCATAACAAAGATTTGTATTTATTTTACCAAAAATACAATAAAAACAGTAAAATTATAACAATTTAAATATATTTTAATAGTATGTAAATATATCTATATAAATATATAATAAATATATTTATATTTATTTATTGATACAATAATAACAATAATATTATAACAATTTAAAATGTAATTTATATTGATATATTTAAATGTATTTATTTATTATTTTATTTTAATGTATTTTAAAATGTAATGTATTTCTGTGATGGCAAAGCTGAATTTCAGCAGCCATTCCTCCAGTCTTCAATGTCACATGATCCTTCAGAAATCAGTCTAATATTCTGATTTGGTGCCCGAGAACATTTCGTTTAATATTAATGTTGAAAACAATTGTGCTGTTTAATATTTTTGTGTAAATTGGTTTATTTGAAATGGAAATATTTTGTCTTTACTGTCACTTTTGAACAATTTACAGATTTCCTTGAATAAAATTATAAATTTCTTTAAAACAAAGTAATAAAATCTTATTGAACCCAAACTTTTGAAAGGTATAAAATATATTAATATATGTTTAAACATTATGTGTGTGTGTGTGTGTGTGTGTGTATGTATATACAGTGCCTTGCGAAAGTATTTCATACCCTTTCATTTTTTTTCACGTTTTGTTTTGTAGCTGCCTTATGTTAAACTGTTTTAAATGACTTTTCCCCCCACATCAATCTACACTCCATATACCATGATTGTAAAGCAAAAAACAGGTTTTTAACATCTTTGCAAATTTATTAAAAATAAAAAACTAAAATGATTCCATTGCATAAGTATTCATACCCTTATCTGGGACAGTTGAAATTTAGCTCAGGAGCATTCATATTGCTTGTATATGTTACTACACTTCAAGTGAAGTTAACCTGTGGCAAATTCAGTTGAATGGGTATGATTTGAAAAGGCACACACGTCTTAATAAAAGGTCTAACAGCTGATAATGCATGTCAGAGCAAAAACCAAGCCCTGAAGTCCAAAGAACTGCCTGTAGAGCTCAGAAACAGGTTTGCGTCAAGCCACAGATCTGAGGAAAAGTTCAGAAAAAATTCTGCTTCATTGAAGTTTCACAGAAGCATGCAGTCTCTGTTAACCTTAATGGAAGAAGTTTGAAACAACCAGGACTCTTCCTAGCGCTGAACTCCTGGCCAAACTGAGCAACTGATGGAGAAGGGCTTTGGTTAGACTGGTGACCAAGAACATGGTCACTCTAGTGCTCTAGATGCTATTCTGAGCTCCATGATCATATATGCAGATGAGAGAAACCTACAGAAGGACAAACATCACTGCAGCACTCTACCGATCTGGGCTTTATGGCGGTGTGGCCAAACTCAATCCTCTCTTCAGTTAAGACACATGAAAACACACTTGGAATTTACAAAAAAAGCATCTAAAGGACCCTCAGACTCTGAAAAACAAGATTCTCTGGTCTGATGAACCTCAATTGTAAGCATCATGTTTGAAGGAAACCAGGCGCTGCTCATCACCTGCAGAGTACCATCTTAAAAGTAAAGTGTGCTGGTAACAGCCTCATGCTGTGGGGCTGTTTTTCAGTGGCAGGGACTGAGGGACCCGTCAGAATGGAAGAAAAGCTCAATGCACCAAAATATTGAGATAGCCTTAATGAAAACCCAGTCCAGAGCATTCAGAACCTCAGACTGCGCAGAAGGTTCACCTTCCAACAGGACAATGACCCTAAGCACAGCAAGAGTGGAGACAAACAAATATTTCAGGAGAAACCTGAAAATGTGCATCTGCCCCCATTCAACCTGACAAATGAGAGGTGAAGAGGCGAGGAGAAGAATGGCAGATAATTGCCAAATGATGATGTACAAAGCTTGTCGCATCAAACAAAAAAGAATTGAGACTGTAAAGGTGCTTCAGCTAAGTATTTAGTTCAGGGTATGAATACTTATGCAATGTTCTTATTTCAGTTTTTAAAAAAAAAAAATAATAATTTACGAAGTTGTGACTTCTGTTTTTGCTTTGTCAGTGTGGTGTATGGAATGTAGATTGATGTGGGGAAAAAAGTCATTTAAAACAGTTTAACATAAGGCAGCAACCTAACAAAATGTGAAAAATTGAAGGGTATGAATACTTTCGCAAGGCACTGTATGTGTGTGTGTGTATATATATTTATATATATATATGTATATATATGCTACTTCAACTACAATACTTCATACATTCAATATTAGCTCCTTATAATCTAGCAAACTATATCAAAACAGTATCTTTACTGTAGCTTAAGTGAGTTGTAGCCACAGTTTCAGATTAGCTTCAATATTGTGAAAAGGAGAATTGCTGTGGTTTTTATTTGACGTTTATGAAGGGAAATGGTAAAGCCATCTATCTGAAAGTCTTCACTTGTAAGCTCACAAGACCAGATGTCTGTCCATCCAAGCAGATATTTTGGGATGGTGAATGCTTCCGTTTCCTGTCTGCCAGTGTGTTAGATTCTGATGTGAGATTGTTTGCTCCCAGCATTTATCTGTCCACCGTATGCACAGCTGCGACCCGTTTTTCTGCTGTGTGGAGGTGTCAGTTTTAGTATGAGCTTTCAGACACCTGCTTTATAGCTTGATGCCTCACTTTAACACATTATATGAATGAATGAACTCAGTTTGTGCTGTTTGCTTTAAGGTTATGTTCAATCTTCGGACATCTCAGAGTCATGGGATGACTCATAAGATGAACAAACTTTTAGTAGAGCAGTGTTCCTTCAGTGTCTGTTCTGCATCACAGACACAAAGACCGTATCAGTGCATTGTCTCGGTCTCTGTTCATGTTTTAAAGCAATTACAGCCTTTCCAGGCTCCTTTTACTCCCACAGATTGACAGCTGTCGCCCCTGAACTGTTGTATTAGCCCAGAAGGTCCACTGACATTAAAAAACAGGCGCAGACAAGAGCAGCCCTGTGTCGTGTTCCCGATAGAGCTTCCTGAGTGTGACATTTCACCAAAATCAACAAGCTGTCAATAGCAATTCTCTCGATTAGAAATCTCAAAGCCGCTAAGCTCAAAGTGTTGGTCGGCTGGCATTTGCTGCTCTCAGACATTTTGCTGTGTTCACATTTTCACACGGTTCAAGAATTCTCTCTCATTTCTGCTGGATTTTGTTTGATCTGGTTGTTCAAGTCAAAAACATGGCTTTGCTGAGTATGACTGAAGTCTCAATATGGCAAGTCAACTGACTTCATTTCTTGTAATTGCAAATTTATTTCAAAATTTGTGTCTTGCACTTTACAGTTTATTACAATTTATCACATTTGCAATTTTACATTTCACATTTGCAATTTTAAGTTTATTTATTGTAGTTCTTGTATTGTATTTTGTCAATGTTATTGTTGTATCAGGGAACTGCTATTGTAGTTTTTATTAATATTTTGGATTAGGTTTTGTTTATATATTTTCAGATCTCCGTTTAATTTTAGTTTCATTTTTGGTAACTTTGAGTGTTTTTGTCATTTTAATTAGTTTTTGTATTTTTTTAATATGTCTATATAATTTTTATTATTTTATATTATTTATATTTTAAGTTTATTTTTATTTAGTTATTTTACCACATCAAATTAAAATAAATGAAAATTAGAGCGTTTTTTTAAATATTTTATTTCAGCTAAGATTTATTGTATTTCAAGTAACAAAAATGATTAATTATAATAACCTTGCTTTGCCTCACAATATAACTTAATTTTAAATGTTTTATTTTTTGCTCTCGGCTAGATACCAGCTTCTGTACCCAATTTATTAAATGGATAAAAACCTGAAATTTTTTAAATAGTTTGTCAAGATTGCATTTTAATAACATCAAATTTGCACATTTGAAGTCTCAATATGGCAAGTCAACTGACTTAATTTCTTGTGATTGCAAATTTGTTTCAAAATTTGTGCCTTGCACTCTACACTTTATTTGTCATAATTGTGACTTTAGATTTCACATTTGCAATTTTTATATTTCACATTTGCAATTGTGAGTTTATTTATTGTAGGTCTCGTATTTGCGACTTTATATTTCAAATTCTTCAAATTAGATTTCAAATTTTTCAAATCAAAATCAAATATTTTTTATATTTTCAGATCTTCGTTTAATTTTAGTTTAATTTTTGGTAACTTTGGGTCTTTTTGTCATTTTAATTAGTTTTTGTATTTTTAAAAAAAAATATATCTATATAATTTTATATAGTTTTTTTTTTTAGTTATTTTACTACATCAAATTAAAATAAAAGAAAATTAGAGACTTTTTCTATATTTTATTTCAGCTAATATTTATTCTATTTCAAGTAAGGAAAATGCTTTTGTTGCTGTTGTTTTAGATAACTATAATAACCCTGATTTGCCTCACAATATGTGAATATTTTGTATCTAAAAATTATTTTTTATATCTAAAAATTTTGTATTCTGTGCTGGATACCAGCTTCTATCTATACCCAATTTATTAAATGTGACCCAGGACCACAAAACCAGTCTTAAGTCGCTGGGGTATATTTGTAGCAATAGCCAAAAATACATTGTATGGGTCAAAATTATTATTTTATGCCAAAAATCATTAGGACATTAGATAAAGATCATGCTCCATGAAGATATTTTGTAAATTTCCTACTGTAAATATATCAAAACTTAATTTTCTGATTAGTAATATGCATTACTAAGAACTTCATTTGGACAACTTTAAAGGTGATTTTCTCAATATTTTGATTTTTTTTTTGCACCCGCAGATTCCAGATTTTCAAATAGTTGCATATCGGCCAAATATTGTCCTATCCTAACAAACCATACATCAATGGAAAGGTCCAGGGTCACAAATGGATAAAAACTGAAATTTTTAAATAATTTGTCAAGATTGCATTTTAATAACATCAAATTTGCAATAAAATCTTAACAGCAGTGAAATTGTATTTTTTAAAATTTTTTTGTTTTTAGCTCATTTTACACAAAAATGCCATTTTTTTCCAGGATCAGTCAGCTAAAGTGTAAAAGTTTCATTTAAACATTAGGATTTTCATTTGAACCCAAACTTTAATGATGATATCTATTTTTAATATGACCATTTTGTGGTATATTGAATGTGTTGTTTAAGAAGTCAATTTTGACCCAGAAAGGTGGGACATACAGCTGCCATATTGAGAGTTCTCCTATTTCTACAAGTGAGTCATTCTCTCTAGTATGAATACATTAGCCAATGTTTGTATGATTTTGTGTATACACCTTATATCAGATATTCAGCATTTACAGTATGTGTAAAACATCTAACCTGCCAGAAAGAGTAGTTTATGGAAATGTTGGGGAATTGGATGTCAGTTTGTTTCAACCAATTACACTCTTAATGATCATTGCCATTCATATCCAGCTGATCTCATCAAGACGCTATGCGAGCAGATAAGCAACGTTCATGGGAGACTCAGTCTCTCTTGGATATATTCACGACTCTTCATGCTATGAGCTTTGTTGGGAAGCATGACTTCAGTCACAGACGCTGCTGGGTTTGGAATAGAACATTGTGTACCACACATTGTGGCAAATGTGTCATCCTCAATGGAAATTGATTCAGCTTGTTTTGAGCATCTCAGTTACGTGAGTCACATCATAGATGTGTTCTTTCAATATGTGAAAATCAGTTTTTTTTCTGTACTTTGTTCAGGGGAAAGAGGTTCATTTTGTCGATTTTAACCGGAAGAACTGTCTGGACAGTGTAGCAAGTGTATTTTCTTTTCTTTTCTACAGTGTGATACATAGTGATGTTATTTTGGTGCAGATATTGATTTAAAGAGTATTTTCAACATCCAGTGGCACAAGCACATCAGATATTGCTTTGCACAGCCTCTGCAGGTCTACAGATAATTATTTCTTAATTGCTCATTTCTTTTGTTTGGTTATTTAAACCTGATTGCCTTGCGTTCCTGTTTCCGTTTCGTATTAAAGCTAATTAAGGACTCCTTTCATGAGAATTAACTTTGAATTAACTTTTTAAGAGTTGGTTTCCTTGAACAAATTATGCAGTTAAACCAGAGGGTACCAGTGTATTAATGGTGTGTGACTTGACTTTTGAAATGAGGAAGTAACTTCTCCTGAGAGTGTTTATTTTCAGTTTTACTTTGACACCATTTCTGCGTATTGAACACCATTTACCTTAAACTTTCAACAAACAACCACTATTTTGAATGATTATATACTCGTAAAAAAGGTTCTTTATTGGCATTGAAAGTTCCATGAAGAACATAACATTCATGGAACCTTTCCATTACACAAAGGTTCTTTATAAGTTCTTTGGATTTTTTTAAAAATGTTCTTTACAGTGTACTCTAAGAAAAAATTGTTCTTTTAAGAACTGAACACTGAAAGGATCTTTGGGGTACCAAAAATTGTTCTTCTGTGGCATCACTGCAAAAACTCTCTTTTGAAACCTTTATTTTTAGGAGTGTATTTTCATACTATTTATTAAAAAACTACTAAAACTAAAATATTAGTCAGATTAAGACTTTTTAAGGTTTAGCTTTTTTATGTTGCTCCAAAAATAATACAGTACAATCAATAATAGTAATGCAGCAAAAGCATTTTGTGTGGCTTTTATTTGTCACTATTTTTTTTTCAGCTACTATTTTTAGTGTTAATGCAGTTCTTCTCTTCACCTTTTTTCACACATTTAGTCATCAAATCCACAGGTGTCATGATGGTTGCTGACATTAAAAAAGCACCTCTATTTTAACCAAACCTAAAACTGACTCACTCACAGATCATGTTTCAGCCATTATAAGATTCAGTCATGACCGAATCGTGTGGTAAGTTGTTTGCTTTATAAATAGTCCATTCATTTACATTAGTTTGACCCATTCATATATATTTGGCCTCCCTTGTCTCCTCCGAAAATACATCTCTGCTTTGTTTATAATTTCATAAAATACCAAAGACCATGTAAAGATCATAAAGTACTGTACGCTATAACAGGTTAAGCATTGTACAAATCTATTTTGGCATACTGCACCCATAATAATACTTATGACACATTTTACTTCGGGTGCGTTTCATGCATTGGTAGCTGATCGATGTGGACAGTTTTCAGCACTTGTACATGGCGTTAGATGTCAGATGAAAGGATATGCACATCTACAGGAAAGGTAATTTTCAAAACATATTCTCGAAAGTTGCTATGACAACAGTGAGACTGCCATTCCCAAGTGTGAGGACACAGTTTCTGGTAACAGAAGTGCTTTGGTGTCTGCATTGATTACGGTGTAATTAGAAAATTGAATATTTCTATTTGGCATTGTGGTAGTAGAGAGTGTTAATATCATTAACTCACCTTACGTAAGCAACAAGGGGCCACATTTACACATCTGTTTTACGCATCGGCGTGTCTGCTGTGGAATTCTAGAATAGTAATTCAACCACTTTAGTTTCATGCATTTTTGTCATGTTGCCTTTATTTGGCTTATGGGTAATTCAATACTTATACAATCTAGTATTAGTTTGGAAAAGTTCATAATTACGTAACATGTAATTTACTTTATAAGCAAAAGCATAAAAGTGACAGTTTTTAAACAAACCGTTTTGAACCTTTGAGCAAGTTTTAAGAATTTCAGAATTAATCTTATAGTCAAGGTTAACTTATAATTAATGCTAATATAAAATTTAACTTTTTTGTTTATTTATTTTTGCAGAGTCTTGGAGCCACCGGCAGATACGAAACCCATAAAAAGTAAGTGGTTTATTTTACATACCTTACCTTCTAAAACAATTGGCAATTGGTAGAAATAAAAAGGGAACAGATGAAGATAGTGAACAGATGTTGAACTAATGATGGCACTATCAAATGTCACATGAGGAAACTCAGCAATATGATGTAAAGTGTAACTACACTTGCCTAATGAGCTTGGTATGAACTCTTTATTTATTTATTAATTAATGCAAGGCAGTCAAATTCTGTTTTTCCGGTTTAGACATGTTTTAACTTCAGAACCAAGATATCAAAAGGTCTTGTTATCACAGAAGAAGTTTATACCTGTTTATTTTGTGCTACTTATCATTGTTGTGAATTGTGTTTCAAACTGCGATTTTTCATCTAATCAAAATGCACAGAGGTGCATGCTTCTAAGCTATTGGTTTTATCAATATGAATCCATGGGGGGTTTATTAAGGCATAGACACCATTACTCAGTAGCAGCCAATATCCAAACGTGTTATATGCGCTATTTTTAGAACATAATTGGCTGTTCTGGTCACCTGCTTAGATGGAGCTTCATGAATGTTTGCTTTGTAACGACTTGAGTGAACTATCTGCAGCATTTACTGTTTGTATTTGTTCATTCATTCATTTATCCATTGCAATTTATTCATGAGCATAAACAACGCATTTGCTGACATTATAGATATATGCAGGTACATATAGGTACCACTTTCTGACACCATATTCTCAGCCTTCAATCCATTTTGTTGCAGTGAAGGGGAATTATTCTAAATATAACAGCTAGAAATTGTTCTGTGGCAAATATAACAGCTAGAATGGTTCTGTGGCAATTGCCAGTGTGTAATAGCTCTACAGGTGTTTGTCATTCCTTTTGATGCAGTTTTATTTTTACAGCCAAGCATTGTATTCACCTCCACACAACAATACATTTTCTACAACCAGAAGAGCCTCTTATGAGGTTTTTAAACCCCTAACCTGTCAGTTTGTTTGGGTAATAGTGTGTTTGCATGCACACGTCTAATAGCTGCAGAGGGAAACTGTTTTGAATGCTTCCCCCTTGGTGAGAAACCGTGCTGCCTGCAGTCTGAATCAGTGGAGCCCATGGTATCCATTAAGAAATATGGCACTAGTAGCGTTGCCATGGAGATCAACTCAATGGAAGCCGCGTTTAAGCCTCAGGAAGACATAATCAAGTCCTTTGGCTTTCGTTCCAGAGATATGTGCTGCAACAGTGTGGTGGTGATACACTTTATTGGTTTGCAGTTTAATGATTCAGATTATTTAGACTTTATTATAAAGAAAATGGTAACACTTTAGTATAGGGACCAATTCTCACTATTAACTAGTTGCTAATTTGCATGCCTTTCAATAACATATTGGCTGTTTATTCGCACTTATAAAACACATATTCTGCCTGACCATATTCTACATCCCTAATCCTACACTTAACAACTAACTTACTAACTATTAATAAGCAGCAAATTAGAAGTTTATTGAGGCAAAAGTCATAGTTAATAGTTTGTTAATAATTAGAATTGGAATGTGAAGTTTTGTTATTAAAGTGATAGATGACAGAAAAACTCATCTTTCCAAACCCGTATGACTTTTTTCTTCTTTGGATCACAAAAGTAATTGTTTAGAAGAATGTTTGAGTGGTTCTTTTCCATACAATGCAAGTAGATGGGAACTACAACCTGCCAAGCTCCAAAATAGGAAAAGCACCATAAAAGCCTAATAAAGTAGTCCACACTACCTGTGCAATATATTTCTAGAAATCTGAAGCCACACACTGAAATGTAAGGCAATAGATCAGCCAAAAATGAAAATTTGCTGAAAATGTACTCATCCTCAGGCCATCCAAGAAATAGATGAGTAGATGAGCTCAACAATCGATCATCTGCAGTGAATGGGTGCCGTCAGAATAAGTTCAAACATTTATTTTTTTTTTTTTTTACAAACATGCAGCTTTTCACTTCATTTGAATCATTGTTATGTTTTTATCAGCTGTTTGGACTCTCATTCTGGTGGCACCTATTCACTAAAGAGCAAATGATGTAATGTTAAATTTCTGTTCTGATGAAGAATCTTGGATGGCCTGAAGGTGGGTACATTTTCAGCAAATTTTCATTTTTATGTGAACTATTCCTTTAAGTTATTATTCACTAAAATTCTTGTTTGACAGCTGTAGTCACCATTCACTTTCATTGTATGGACAAGAACAGCTTGAACTCCTTTTGCGTTCCACAGAGAAAAGAAAGTCATACCGGTTGTGAAAGACATGAAAGTGAGTAAATACTGACAGAATTTCATACTAATACTAGAGCCTTGTACAAATTAAGACTTTGGGCTCTATTTTAACGATCTAAGCACATGGTCTAAAGCGCGTGGCGCAGGTGAACTTAGGGCGTTTCCGAAGCCACTTTTGCTAGTATAACGACGAAAAAAGGTCGTGGTCTTAAAGGGTTGTCCCTATTCTCTTATTGAGTGATGGGTGTGTTTTTGGGCATAATGTACAATAAACCAATCAGAGTCTGAACACGTCTCCAGAGAGCAAAAGGATCTGCTCATGCGCAAGCAAATAGGTAGGCTAATTCTGATACATGCAATGACTATCCATTATAACATGTAGGCCTATGACATTTTTATATTTATGTAGCCTACACAATAATATTCTTTTACACCATAATCCTTTAATTTTTAATATTTGGCATGTTTGTGTGCTGCTGCGCGTCCCTATGTGTAATATGCAAAGTGAACGCGCGTTGTGGACCCGCCCAGAGGTGCATTTTCTACTAACGCGCTCTTTAAATAACAAAAAATAAATAAAAATATTGCGCCATTGACTTTAGACTAGGTTTGAGTTGGTCTATGGCACAGTCTATTTTCAGTACCTCAAAATAGCAATGCGCCAACAATGTGCCTGAACACACCTCTTTTTTAGACCAGCACGCCCATGGGTGCACAAATGGGTGCAAATGCATTTGCTATTTAAACAACGCAGCGCAGGATGGGAAAATGAGAACTGCGTCGGGCTGAAACTAGCAAAAACACTTGCGCCGTGCCTTGCGCCGCATTGCGCCGGGTGTATGACAGGGCCCTTTATCTTTAAAACAGCAGATGGCTTCACAGACAAAAATAAAAGTTTGAAACGTCACGATCATCTATTCACTTCCTATGAACAATGATAACATCAGGACCAGTTGTAAGCTGCTTGATTTATGCTCGGTCAGTCGAGACAGTCTCTGGTTCACTTTTCTCTGATGGATGTACCCAGCTCATGACACGGGAGACTTTAAAGTGACGCTACCAGTTGAAACATTACTTTTGATGTCTGAATTTTGTGTCAAAAAAAGAAGAGTCCAGGTTGTTCTCAGGATGAGTTGTACTTTCACTGACACAAATTGTTCTGAATTATAGTTTCGGTATATAGCCAAATTGAGGCTGACTCACACTAGCCTGGGACACAGAAATCCATGTTGCCCACACATAGAGATAACACTCGACTTTGTTAAGGAGGGTTACGTAAAGATCTCTTTAATGTTTATATAAGCTTTATACGACACTTGACTTTTATACGCTGAAGGATTGAATCACAGAGTCCTTAATCGTGTGCCAGTAGTTTAGCTGAAAAAATTCAGTCATTAAAACGCAGTCACAGTTTGCTAAACTAAAGTATTATCAAAATTTGTTGCCTGCAGTGGGCGCTTCAAATTGAAGTTAGTTCACCCAAAAATGAATATTCTGTCATCATTCTGTCATCATTTACTCACCCCTGTGTCATTCCAAACTATGACTTCTGTGGAATATAAAAGAAGGTATCCATACAATGGAAGTCAGTGGGCTCCAATTTGTTGTTTGGTTCCCAATGTTCATCTTATATATATTCATCTTATATATGCATACAGGTTTGGAACGACATGAGGGTGGGTAGAGTTAGTTTTTTTTGGTTCATTTTTGGTCAAGCTATACTTTTGATTAGTATTGCATTCATTGGAATCAAACCCATGACCTTAGTGTTTCTAGTTTGGTACTCTACCCATTAAGCTACACAAACATCAGCATTTTCATTTATAAAATCTTGCGGACAGTTGATAATTCACTCTCCAAGTTCTTGGAACATGATTTTGGCTCTAGCATTCACTTCCCACTTTTTCTGTTCATTGCACTAGCTGTTTCAAGACTAATCGCCATCCTACATATGGTTTGCTCTTAGCCTGAGGAATCGGCACATGATATTGTGGATTTGACTGCCAGTGAACGGTATTTTTAGTTTTTGAAGAAAATGCTAATAGAAACCAAGTCTCCAAACCCATACCCCCGATGAGATGTGAGTCTCAGAGCTGTTGTCGTGGCCTTTGTTTTGCCTGCCATGCAAATGGAACACTTAGCCTTGAGCTGCAGAGAGGAGCCGCGCACAAAAGCCTGCTGAGAAGAGAGCACTTGCTCTTTCACGCTGTCGTGACTTGGTATACTGCTTTCTGATTGGCTCTGCGCTTGCTCCTCTCAGAGCCCCCCTTTTGCAGGTTTCTTGTCTTTCCATAAGTCTAGTAATATCTGGAAGCAACTGCAATGCGAGACGACTGGATCAGGTTGGAGTTGACATGAGTTTAGAAGTGGTTTTGTGATAGCTACAACTTCACATGAAGTTCCATGAGTACTCATAAAGCCGTTTCATGCTTCAAGCAATAGCAACGAAGAAGAAAGGGTGTCTTTTTTTATCTCCTTCCATTTGCATCACTGGTTCTACCTGTTTTCACACCTTCCTTTTGTACTTTTAGTCATCCTACACCTGTGTTTATGTACTGTTACTTGCTGGCCTGGTTTCCTTTATTGTTTCCTTCTAGTATCACTTTTAATTTCCTCTTGACGTTAGAAAGAAACTAAGCCCTTTTTAACGGAGCCACTACATGTTGACATAGTTATTCGTCTTGCTTTTGTAAATTTGTTTCTTTGTCCCAATGCTGCCAAGCATGAGAAATTGAGTTTATAAAGCGTAATGTTGCACTGAGGTATTCCTGTAGGCCACGGGATGCAATAGCACTGTGCAAAAGTAGCAGTAAACGTTCAAGAAATACTAATTAATTCATTTATTTAATTCTTATCAGAGATTGCCTTGGGCTGAGTGCTGCACAATGATGCTGCATTTTATTTATTTATTTTTTTCTAATACCCTTTCAAGGATTTCTACTGATAGGAACCGATGACACGGGTATCTCGTTGTACCATTAGTGTCAGTTTTCATTAAGCTTGTGTCCCCTGAATGCTTGCATACAAGACGATGAGAGCTTTGCTTTTAAGCTGCAGCTATGGAAACAGCTTTGTTCTGCCCTCATGGAAAATGTTCGTCTAAATTTTTGGCTATTATATTTGAACTGTTTTGACACAGTTCCCTCATAAAGAGGGAACTGGTGTCATTTCAGCATACAGTATATACTTTGAATATTGCATGTGAAACAGTTTTAGTCCTGAAAGTATGTGTTGAGAGTTAATATTAAAATATTAGTATGCGAATTGATTTTTTTTGTTTGCTTAATTCAAATTTAGCTGTGTCTGAAATTCTGTTTTCTACAGTATACAGGCACAGTATATTAGGTGGTGTGTGTATATTCACCACCAGATTTTTAATGTTTTTTATTTATTTTCTTTTTTTAAAAAAGACTTCTGCTAACCAAGCCTGCATTTATTTGATCCAAAGTACAGTAAAATTTTGAAATATTTTTACTATTTGAATATATTTTAAAATGTAATTTATTCTTGTGATTTCAAAGCTGAATTTTTAGCATCATTACTCCAGTCACATGATCCTTCAGAAATCATTCTAACATTCTGTTTTGCTGCTCAAAAATATTATTATTATTATTATTATTATTATTATTATTATTATTATGTTGAAAACAGCTGAGTAGATTTTTTTCAGGTTTCTTTGATGAATAGAAAGTTCAGAAGAACAGCATTTATCTGAAATAGAAATTATAAATGTCTTTATCATCACTTTTGATCAATTTAAAGCATCCTTGCTAAATAAAAGTAAAAAATTAAAAATAAAATAAAAATTAAACTGATTCCAAGCTTTTGAATGGTATAATGTATAATGTTACAAAAGCTTTTTATTTCAGATAAATGCTGATCTTTGGATCTTTCTACTCAAAGAATCCTGAAAAAATGTACTCAACAGTTTTAAATATTGATAATAATAATAAAAAAAAATGTTTCTTGAACAGCAAATCAGCATATTAGAATGATTTCTGAAGGGTCACGTGACACTGAAGACTGGAGTAATGATGCTGAAAATGTAGCTTTGATCACAGGAATAAATTATATTTTAAAATATATTCAAATAGAAAACAGTTATTTTAAATAGTAAAAATATTTCAAAATTTTACTGTTTTTGTTGTACTTTGGATCAAATAAATGCAGGCTTGGTGAGCAGAAAAGACGCCTTTAAAAAAACATAAAAAACCTTACTGTCCAAAAACTTTTGACTGGTAGTGTAAAACAGATTATTTTATAATATATTATATCATACTGTATTATAACAAATGGGATTGTAGGATTTACAATTTACTCAAACTCAATTTTACTAATTCTAAATTTCACAAATAATTCCTAAGAAATGGCAAGTAACATTGAATTAAGATGATCCGATGGTAGCTGCTCGCATTGCAGCCTGTCTGAGTGACATTTCTAGCTGGATGAAGGATCATCACCTTCAGCTCAACCTTGCTAAGACAGAACTGCTCGTGGTCTCAGCCAACCCAGCGCTTCATCATAACTTCTCTATACAGCTGGGTTTGTCAACCATAACTGCTTCCAGGACAGCCAGGAACCTTGGAGTTGTGATCGATGATCAGTTAAGCTTCACAGACCATATTGCTACAACGGCCCGGTCCTGCAGATTTGCCTTATACAACATTAGGAAGATTAGACCCTTCCTGTCAGAGCAAGCCGCACAACTCCTTGTCCAAGCTCTTGTTCTCTCCAGACTGGACTATTGTAATGCTCTCTTGGCGGGCCTTCCCGCTAGTACTGTCAAGCCTCTGCGACTGATCCAGAATGCAGCAGCCAGAGTGGTCTTTAATGAACCGAAAAAAGCTCACGTTACCCCTCTCTTCATCAGGTTACACTGGCTACCAATAGCCGCTCGCATCAAATTCAAGGTACTGATGTTTGCCTACAAGACAACAACTAGCGCTGCACCAACGTATCTAAACTCGCTAGTTCAAACTTATGCGCCCTCCAGAAGCTTGCGCTCTACAAGTGAACGACGCCTTGTGGTGCCATCCCAAAGAGGTACCAAATCTCTCTCGCGGACCTTTTCCTGGACTGTGCCCAGCTGGTGGAATGACCTCCTGATCTCAATTCGAACATCTGAGTCTTTAACCAGTTTCAAAAATCATCTAAAGACACATCTTTTTCGCCAGCACCTGACCAACTAATATTAACACTTTCCTAATCTATTTATTTAAAAAAAAAAAAACAACAAAAAAAACAACTAGCTACATGTACTGTGCTAGACTAACTGAGACTTGTCATGGCACTTGTATACTGCTGCACTCTCGATGGTCTGATTGTTTCTTTTGTTCTCATTTGTATGTCGCTTTGGATAAAAAAAAAGCATCTGCTAAATGATTAAATGTAAATTAAAAGTTACATTTTACAAGTTACAATTTACATTACATTACATTTGCATTACATTACATTTTACAATTCAGTATTTTTTAGATTAGTAAAAAGGCTGAAATATACTGCAATAATTTTTATTTTTTTATCAATAATCATTTTTTACAGTGCATAAAACTGTTTACTGATTTATTATATAATCGTACAATTCACAAAACAAAAATGCAAACAAGAATGTGTAGTTTTAAAGAAAGGTTCACATAAAATAAAGTACATATATTTACATGGTAAATTTGATTATTAAATTTGATTATTCATTTGTTCTTTCATATAATAACGTGTTATTTGATGTACAGAGAATAGTGAATGAGTGAGCAATTTTGGCAAATCTAAAAGTGAGTATAAAATATTAAATTAACATTGTTTATTAGGCACTTGATCATTGTTTGCCAATTAGCATCACCTAAAAAAAAAGACAAAGACAAGTTGAGGAACCCATTAAATTGCAGTTTCTGTGGCTGCACGTCACAAGTTTTATGTTAGATAAGGAACAATTGAAGCTGTCTTTCATGTTGGCATATATTCATTGACTTTAATAAAGAACACAGCCCTAAATCTTTTCGCTGAATACCATTGTCAAATTGCAGCCATTTCCATTAACCTTTTTGCATCACCTTATTGTTTTCTTCTCTGTATCTCCTCATTTCTTCTTTAAGGTGTCTGTCTCTTAGAAGTTTTCGGTTGAATTAACACAGGATGGCATTTATGTGGTTGCACTGGAGAGGTGGGTGAGAGTGTAGTAGGAAAAAGTGTCTTGTCTGTCACTTAGTTTTCAGTCCATGTGGTCGTGTGAATCATCCCCTTTTCTTTCCTCAAACTTGTCTTTATCTCCATCTGGAATGGTTGGGTAACTTCACCCCGGCTGCACCGAGAGGATTCGTCACCAGCGTATCTACAACTATGGTGAAGGACTCCCATTAGCACTTCTGTGTTCAGTGACCATTTTGCATGAGAAACAAATGGCTTGAGCTATTCTCTGAGAAATTAAAGCATTCGCTAAAATGCAAGTAGGTGGGGAGATAATAAGCCATATTAGTATAATATTCCTTTTTTCCCCGGGGACCCATTTCATACCATGTCACGACTATAGACAGAGTAGAATTACAATGAATCTGAGCACATCCTCCCACAGTACAACATGTTTTTTTGTTTGGTGTGTTTTTTTTTCAGTCCAATTCAGATTTAATCTTTAAAAGCTACAGTAGTATTACTTCTAAAAAGTCTTCTAAATATCCTCTGCTAGTTAATGGAACTGTAATTTTCCATTTGCCGTTGGAGACAGTAAAAATCAGGGCATGCTTTTGTGCACAAGGGCACTAAACACACAGTCAAGCATTCCAGATATTAAGTCAGTATTAATGGATTAAAAGCATTACATGCAGTGATTGAGCACTCATTCTCAATATTGCTTTAAAACCTAAGGGTCTTCACAAATACAAAGACACAAACAACCTTTTTTTCCATAATGTTCTGATCATTATTATAACAACATCAACAACGAGGGGAAATTAGGACATGTTCTAGTTTGAATATGCCTCAATTAAGTTGGAGCATTATGCATTTTGCCCTCTGGACACATTTTAAATTGAAGAGTTCAACTAGCCGCAATTGAGTTTTCAACAGATTGCTTTTGTGATTCATGTTTACTGGTTCTGTTCCAAAAACTAGTGAACTGCATACTGCCTACATAGGCAGCTGCTTCTAAAGACCCTCAAAAGTAACTGATTTGCAATACTGATTTGGGTAAAATAGTTCGAGATTGTATATTGTAGATATACTTCTTAGATAAAAATGTATACATTATACATCATGCATACATATACAAACGTATGCATGAAATGTGTGTGTATATGTGTGTGTGTGTGTGTGTGTGTGTGTGTGTGTATAATTTAATTAAATTACTTTAGTTTTTATACTTTAGTTTTTATTTATACTTTTCAGACATGAAAAGAGTAGAGGTATATTTTTATTTGTAAATATACTTTTATAATTATAAATAAATAATAATTTATATACATTTATATGAGTAATTTATAATTTAATAAATAGAATTATATAATTTATACAATTTTATTTTTACTTATAAAATAATGAAATATTTACTATAATTTTTCAAATGTATTTCATTGAAACTGTCTTCAATATTAGAATATATTCATAAGTTTTAGTAAGGAACACAACCCTAAATCTCTGTTGAATACTGCCGTCAAGTTTGAACCGTTTTCTATCGCTATATTGTTCTCTTTTTAATGATCATTTAAAAAAAAGAGTAAAAGTGTATTCATAGTAATATTTTTATATTTTATAATTATAGTGTATAATTATATAATATTTTATATTTTATATATAAAAATAATTCTAAATAAAATGGAATACACACACACACACACACACACACACACACACACACACATATATATATATATATATATATATATATATATATATATATATAATTATAATTTTCTTTAATAATATCTTTAAATGCCTAGGTAGTCGGGGTCACCAGGGTGTATTTGTGGTTGGAGGCTATGACCTGTGGATTCATCTGTTTCCCAAGAATCTGATGAAAACTCAGTGGTGGCTGGTTGAGCTCCTTAGTATGAAATGCACCCAGAGGGGGCGAAACATAATCTTAAAAATTACGCTGCCTACCTTTCGGAACAGCTCTCGTGTGATGTCTTAAAATACTATGTAGGTAGACAGCTCACTAGGTTTTGAAGCAGCAAACGTGTGCACATGGGAGGCGAATCACCTGTGGATCCAGCTCAGGTCCACTCATGACAGTCAGGACGCCAGATTGTTGTTGTGTTGGGGATTAGATGCCTGTTTCTGCAGATAAGACAGAGAATGAGACAACTGGAGTGATTATGAGAAAAGAACAACAGGTCCTCCTCTCCCCCCGCCTCTCTATCGCTTGCACAGTGTGCTCTGGGCATGCTCAGTGGAATCTCGCGTTAAACGCCTATGTGCTTTTGTTGTCTCTGTGTCGCTCATCCTAGCGCCTGCAGAATGCCCCTCTCTCTCCCTCCCTCTCTCTTTCTCTCTCTCTCCCTCCCCCTCCATCTCCTCTCCTCTCTCCTCTCACCGCACATTAGCCAGCCAACACCACGGCGAGATGCACGTGAAGAGGAGAGCTCCGGTGAACACCTGGTACTCCGGGCGACTCCAGAGCAGGGGTGTCTGTTTTGACCCTTTCCCTCTTCCAGTGCCCTGAATCAAACACTGTCCTACATCTTACCGGACTTTCTCTCATCAGATCTGAGAGTAGGATCTCCCGACTGGCTCAGAGACTCAACCAGAGGCAGAGCGATGCTGCGCTGATTAAGGATTTCAGACCCCTCTTCCTTCTCTCTGGCTCTCCGGGAAGCTCTCAGAGCTTGGACAGGTGAGTTGAGAATCTCTTTCCCTCTCGTCCGTCCGCAGTAACTCACTTGAAGTGTACTTTTCCGACAGTACGATTCCCTTCTTAAGTGTTGCTAAAATTACCCATCACTCCCCTGCTGTTTCCCACAGGTGCTTCTCAGTCATCCTGGCAGCTGCCTTTTCCTTTTTTGATTGGCTTAATTGGGTTCAAGGCATAACCTTAGAGTACTGTTCCGATTCGACCTCTTACTTTGCTCACTAGATTACTCACTGGTGTCAGAGGCTTCACTCTGGCACTGCAGAGTGCATTATTATTAGTGCTCTGAGTGGGTGTTTGCACATTCAAAACTGCGCACAAGAAATAAAAAAAATTCAAAAACAGGACACTGCCTTAATGTCATGTCTGACAGGATTATAGACCGCTGGGATGAGAAATACCACATAGATCCCCTACAGTTCCAGAGCTTTTAAGGAGAATGTCAGTTAAGGACCAATTTGATGTCATTGGGAGATTTTTTTTTTCTTTTTTGGAATAAAGGTGTTGGACGAGGGCTTTGAGTTCTCATTTTATTTTTTATTTTTTTATTTTTGCTCTGTTCAGACATTTTGTACTCACTCCAGATGTTTTGACAAATGGAACAGATCTTGTCTTTTTTGCATTTATGAACAGATCTTGTCTTCAGGCATTTATGAATTGTTTTTACACATCATGGAGAGATTGATGGTTGATATAGAGGTTCTACTCATTTGTGGTTACAGACAACTTACTAGGCAAGCAAAAATCAGAACAGTCCTCAAAATATTCTTTTAAAAATATATCAATTTTTGGGATGCAGCAAAACAGATATTACATATGTTGCGCTTTAAAAAAAAGAAAAAAGATGGGAGTCTTTCAACAGCTAATATAAATTCACAGTCTAGGTTTACGGTTATTCTTAGCTCAGAATTAATTGATTTCTTGGAGGATTTCATATACGAACATAGAGGATATCCTTGACAACCAGACTATGTTGACCTGCAGTGAGAGCCATGGTCTGGCTGCCATTGTTAATAAAATTGTCTGTTATGGTTTGTTGAGCAATAACAGTTTTGACATTGTCTAGTAATGCCATGAAATTAATCTGTCAGTTTTTTTAATTAAATTCTTTTTAAGGAATGCAGTTTATGCTTATGAAATTTCTTATACTCATTAAAGCTTTTTTTAATTTATTTGATTAAATATACGGTAAAAATAGTAACAATATTGTTACAATTTAAAATAACTTTTCTATTTTAATATTGTCATGGGTTGTCGAGGCGCTGAAGCAGCACGAAGGAGACAAATCTCAAACAAATAAAAGTTTTTAATAAATCCAATAGAAAACGCAGGAGTATACAACCACATAAAATGACGTTTAAGACAGGACAAAGAAACTAGGAATTGAACACTCTTAATATACACAGGATAACGAGGGACTAAACTAGATAATTAATAAAACACACCTGGAACTAAATCAAAGACAATCAGGGACCGGAACAGGAAAACCAAATAAGGAAAAACAGGAAACTTGACAGAAACATACATGTGACAAATATATTGTAAAATGTAATTTATTCCTGTCAAGGCAAAGCTGAATTTTCATCAGCCATTACGCTTCAGTGTCACATGATTGTTCAGAAAGAGCTGATTTGCTGCTCAAGAAACACTTTTTTTTTCAGAAGTTTTTACAAATCTTATGCATTATTGCTGAATAAAAGTAATAATTCCGTAAAAAATATCGGATAATATTGTAGATATCAGAAAGATTTATTTAGATGTCACATATTTGCTTTTTCTTTTCAAAATAAAATACCTGTACATCAGTATGCAGTTATTTTGCAGGTAGCTTTTGCTTGAGCTGAGGCATTAATGACTATCCAGTGGCCATCTGTCACCAAGACACTGCTGACTCAGATATTAGTCATAAATTACATACTGAAACACATGCTACAAATTTATTTCAAGTGCAGACCCTGATGTAACAGGCATCACACCTAAATGTGTTTTGTCTGTTCTCTTTCCCTTTTCGACTCCACAGGAACTTCTCCATTAGTATGACCCAGCAGATGTACAACCTGCAGCTGACGCAGAGTAAGAAGGGGGCGGGTCCTGCCTCCCCCAGCGCTGCCAAGCGCCTCTACCGAAACCTCTCTGAGAAGCTCAAGGGGAGCCACTCCTCCTTTGAAGATGCCTACTTTTTTGGCCGATCCGACCGTATCCGCAAAGTATCTGTGAGTAAAAAAAATGGGTATCAATAATTCACCATTTTTCTTATAATAAGAAGCTGACATTAACCAACATTTACATTTATATACTTTAGAATCAGTTGATGTTAATATTCACTTGACCTTACACATGACATGTTTAAAACTGGAATGACATTTCGGGTGCTCATGAGTCCATCAGTGCTGTTTCATGCTCTCAGAACTTTCACAAATGTCACTGATTATACAGAGCTAGATCTAGCAATCATCTTGTTGACTCAAGTGCCCGAATGCATCCTTCACCCTCGCTGCCTCCATATGTTTTCATACATGAATTTAACTCACAGTTGAAGAGGACAAACTTTCCTGCCGTGGCTGTTAGATTGGATGTATGAATTCATATTTTATTTATTAATAATTATTGCATTTATTGATTGGGGTACTAGTAATTTCTGCCTACCCTCTGGTGCATGCCTGGTTACAGATCTGTGCTGGTAATTGTAAGGTTGTGGGTCAAACTCATGAGTAATTATCCATGGGCAATCTGTGCTCTTTTTTATGTTGTCTGTGCTGAGTGTTGGTGAAAATCTGTGAATGTTTTTTTTTTTTAATGAATTAAGTGTATTTTCTGCAATCCCAGTTAACAGTTATATGCATTAACATCTATAAGTAAGCCATTTATAGCTTGACTTTCCTGAAGACCATAAATATGGCTATGCAGTACATTGCAAAAAAATGTTTGTTCAAGCATCCCAACCAGTTCAGTACAACAACACTGGGTAAACAGATTGCATAAGTCTATTTACACAACTAATGACGGGAGAATTTGAAATCTGTTTGAAAACAGTTAATAATCAATGTAGAGTAGAATTCTTTTTTTCAAAGAAAAAAAATAAATATATACACTACTGTGTTGGTAAGAATTTATGCTAACCAAGGCTGCATTTATTTGATCAAAAATACAGAAAATACTGTGAAATATTGTTACAATTTAAAATAATATATTAAATTAAATGTAATTTATTTTATATATTTAATATATTTTAAAATGTAATTGATTTCAGACTTCAGTGTCATATGATCACCAACAATATGTTGATTTGGTGCTAAAGAAGCATTTCTTATTATTATCAATGTTGAAGATGGCAGCTTAATATTTTTGTGGAAACTGTGATATATTTCTTTCAGTTTTCGTTGATAAATAGAATGTTCAAAATAACAGCTTTTTTGAAATTATATATATATATATATATATATATATATGTGTGTGTGTGTGTCTGCTAAATGACTAAGAGTATCTTGAGTACAGCTGCTTGCCTTCTGCCGTTCTTCTCCTCACAGAACATTCAGAGCAGTGAGGCTCTGTTCGAGGCTGTTGAACAGCAGGATCTGGATGCCGTGCAGATCCTGCTGTTCCAGTACACGGCTGATGAACTGGACCTCAACACCCCCAACAGTGAAGGCCTGACACCTCTGGACATCTCCATCATGACCAACAACGTTCCCATAGCCAAACTGCTGCTCAAAGCTGGAGGGAAGGAGAGCCCTCATTGTGAGTATGCATATTTAACAGGGATAATCTTTAAACAGTCAATTCCCTCAGTGTGTCTAAGGGGTGTCTAAAGTGTTTCCTTATTATAGAGCCACTAAACCATCCTTGAAATTTACAATGTAATTTGACTGGAGTGAATAAATTCATTAATCTAGTCCTTTCTGAACATTTAGCATGGAAGTTTTCACCAAAATTCCATAGTATAGGCATTGTCCCCATTTTTGATGAAAATGGAACATTTTAAAATGCTAGCATTTTCCCCCATTTAATGCTTGATAATGTTTGATATTGATATATAAAAAAATATTACAAATGAACACAATACTGTATACTAGTGCTATACTAGATTACTAGTACTATATATTGGCACATTAGAAATATATATACAATTTAATGTTTTTTTTAAAGAAGTTTCTTCTGTTCACCAAGCCTGCATTTATTTGATCCATATACAGCAAAAACAGTAAAATTTACAATTCCTGTGATCAAAGCTACATTTTATATATATATATGTGTGTGTGTGTGTGTATATATATGTGTGTGTATATATATATATATATATATATATATATATACACACACACAGGTGCATCTCAATAAATTAGAATGTCGTGGAAAAGTTCATTTATTTCAGTAATTCAACTCAAATTGTGAAACTCGTGTATTAAATAAATTCAGTGCACACAGACTGAAGTAGTTTAAGTCTTTGGTTCTTTTAATTGTGATGATTTTGGCTCACATTTAACAAAAACCCACCAATTCCCTATCTCAACAAATTAGAATATGGTGACATGCCAATCAGCTAATCAACTCAAAACGCCTGCAAAGGTTTCCTGAGCCTTCAAAATGGTCTCTCAGTTTGGTTCACTAGGCTACAAAATCATGGGGAAGACTGCTGATCTGACAGTTGTCCAGAGGACAATCATTGACACCCTTCACAAGGAGGGTAAGCCACAAACATTCATTGCCAAAGAAGCTGGCTGTTCACAGAGTGCTGTATCCACACATGTTAACAGAAAGTTGAGTGGAAGGAAAAAGTGTGGAAGAAAAAGATGCACAACCAACCGAGAGAACTGCAGCCTTATGAGGATTGTCAAGCAAAATCGATTCAAGAATTTGGGTGAACTTCACAAGGAATGGACTGAGGCTGGGGTCAAGGCATCAAGACCCACCACACACAGAATTTGGCTACAGTTGTCGTATTTCTCTTGTTAAGCCACTTCTGAACCACAGACAACATCAGAGGCGTCTTACCTGGGCTAAGGAGAAGAAGAACTGGACTGTTGCCCAGTGGTCCAAAGTCCTCTTTTCAGATGAGAGCAAGTTTTGTATTTCATTTGGAAACCAAGGTCCTAGAGTCTGGAGGAAGGGTGGAGAAGCTCATAGCCCAAATTGCTTGAAGTCCAGTGTTAAGTTTCCACGGTCTGTGATGATTTGGGGTGCAATGTCATCTGCTGGTGTCGGTCCATTGTGTTTTTTGAAAACTAAAGTCACTGCACCCGTTTACCAAGAAATTTTGGAGCACTTCTTGCTTCCTTCTGCTGACCAGCTTTTTAAAGATGCTGATTTGGCACCTGCCCACACTGCCAAAAGCACCAAAAATTGGTTAAATGACCATGGTGTTGGTGTGCTTGACTGGCCAGCAAACTCACCAGACCTGAACCCCATAGAGAATCTATGGGGTACTGTCAAGAGGAAAATGAGAAACAAGAGACCAAAAAAATGCAGACGAGCTGAAGGCCACTGTCAAAGAAACCTGGGCTTCCATACCACCTCAGCAGTGCCACAAACTGATCACCTCCATACCACGCCGAATTGAGTAATTAAAGCAAAAGGAGCCCCTACCAAGTATTGAGTACATATACAGTAAATGAACATACTTTCCAGAAGGCCAACAATTCACTAAAAATGTTTTTTTTTTTTTTATTTATTTTTTTATTGGCCTTATGAAGTATTCTAATTTGTTGAGATAGTGAATTGGTGGGTTTTTGTTAAATGTGAGCCAAAATCATCACAATTAAAAGAACCAAAGACTTAAACTAATTCAGGCTGTGTGCATTGAATTTATTTAATACACGAGTTTCACAATTTGAGTTGAATTACTGAAATAAATGAACTTTTCCACGACATTCTAATTTGTTGAGATGCACCTGTATATACCTATAATACATTTACAAATACATTTACAATTCAGTTTATTAACACTTAATCATGTGTGATAAAATGTTTCAGTTTTACAGATCAGCTCACACAGTAATATAATAACTAAAATCTCTTTTACAGTAGTTATAATTCTGTGTTTTTGGCTGAAACTATGGTTACAATTTAGAAATTTTGTGTTACTTAGGTTTTATTACTATTATTATTACCTGAGGTTACTTCTGTATGTTTTGTTTATCATCACATCTTCCCTAAGGAATAGAAGTGCATTCTATGCGGTTTCACCATCAAAAGGTTTTTCTTGCGTCACATGCTCCTGTTTAGCTTTGGCGACCAAAAGCAGATGCTCTGTAATTGGACAAGCTGTTTAGAATGAATCTGACGATAAACAGACGGAGCCGAAGTGAGTGTTTGACACTTTGCTTTAGGGGCTCGTGTAATAATCGCCGTCAAGTAGGAATACTAGAATAAACTTTTCCATGACAGCTGTCATAAGCACTCATAATTCTGCTTTAAACATCTAATGACATCTGCCGTGACCACTAATGAGTTAATGAATTACGTTCATTATGTAATATTTTGAAAATAACATTGTACAGTGTCACAGAATAAAACAATCATTGTTGTCTTTCAGGCATTTTGCATTTTACCAAACTATTTTTGTGAGCACCTGAGTGTGGTTATCAGGTTTTAATGCATCAAGAACAGATCTGTTAAAAATATCCGCACCCATTGCCCTTGGATTAATCAATAGCATATTCAGTCCCAGAGTCTTTGGCAACAGTAGAACAGGTGTTTCTTACCTTGAAAGTCGTGGAAAAAAAATACTCCAGTCCTGAGCACTCGGTGCAAACATGAAAAAGCCGAATGTTGTCTGAGACCAAACAGGGAGCACTGTACTGCAGTCGGAGCGGGGCCGGGGTGGAGTAGACAGCACACGGCATCCCTCACAAAAATCTTAACAAGGTTTGTCGTTTAATGGTTTAACTTTTCCAATGATGCATGTAACGGGGGGCAATTATACTAAGTGATTTATTGTACCCAGGCTGCAGTTAAATTTCAAAACATTTCATCACACAATCCAATCCTTGTAAACAAACAGAAAATAAACATTTGCTGTATTTTCCCCTCCTGGGCTTTCGGCATTATATTTATGTCAGGCCAGAAGTGCCAAGTAAATCAATCAGCCAGACGCCTGACAGTTTGGAGGTCCAACCGAAGGCTGAAGTTAAAGCATGTTTATGGGCAGGACTGGGGCCCATAATGCCTATATTTAGGGCCGTCCCAAAGTCCCGACTGCCAACTGTGTGTGACAGTGCAATATCGGCCGACTCGCCCATTAATTTATAGTTTGTTCAATTAACCGCACGTAGTAGCCAGATGTCAATCTTCAGAGCGCAGGAAATTGCACCCCAGGACTGCTAATATGGCTGCCTTTTCCACTACGCTGTAGACCCCCATGTAAGACCTAGACTAGGTTAGACCCTCTTTTTTTCCAGTTGACAACAAGCACTTTATCATCTCCCCCGGAGAGCTCCCGTCTCCAGGGGTTCGGGCTGGGCCAGTGAAAGAGGGTTTCTTCAGCCGTGTATTTATTTGTTTATTTTGCTGTCATGGTCCATGACTAAGGCTCTGAAAGAAAATGCAGTAGTATTCATGGCCTATGAGGAGAACTGGTCAGGCAGTATTCGTTTTACCATGACAAATCTATATGGCCAAACACAGTCCTGTGTGTTCCAGACGGCCGTCGACTACATTCATCCACACCTCTCCCCTCCACCCCACACGGCTGACTTCATCTGCCGCTATGCTGACACAAGTAGTGTGAGCTTGGAGAATTAATGGTAGTGTAATGGGGTTCCTGTCATTTCAATCAGGACTTTTATTTTTGGTTTGTGTGAGTTTGAGATACATTTGATCAGTCTGCTACTGGAGGTCTTTTTCACATTACAGTTTTGATTATAAACAAGTTGATGAATGCGCAAGAAAAAACTATTATGCCTGCCTATACTAAAAAAATTGGACTTCTAGTAAATTTTACAATTAAAAAATGGCAAATAACACTTTGAATTAAACTTGAAATTTTAAAGTAGAAAGACTAAAATGGTATAATCTTGTATAATTTACTCCAATAATCCTTATTTTATTTAAATTTTGAGGAATCATTTTTATAGTATATGTGTAAAAGATATTTTCCAAAGTAATTCATGTAGTCATATGTGTGTGATTTTTTTTTTTTTTTGGTTATAGAGCATAATACTGCACTGGGTTTCCAGAAGTAGATATCCTGCTTATTGTCTCCATGGAGAAATTGATTTTCAGCAGTAACACATAAACCCTTTAGGACAGAGCTACCATGAGCTCAGAGGCTGTTAAATTATGATATATGCTTTTGTAGAAGCCACAAGTGTGAATTAAACTTTATTTCAAAAAAATTGTTATACTTCCGGTGAATAACTCACTCGTAACAGTTTTGCATGTCTCTTATTTTAGTTTATCTACCTTTTTTTATCTTGTCTGTGTTCAGTTCCTCTTTATTTTGAATTCTGGTTGTTTTTCTATTGGTCGATTAGTCGTGTTGTTTTTGGTCACTGGTTTATGTTTACCTCTGTAGCTGTTGAGTATTGCGTGTTTTCTATATTCATATTGGCCTTCTTGCTGAGTTTTGATGAGTCTATGTTCTGTGTAAACCATCTTCTTCTTTTTTTGGTTCTGCTTTGTTTGATTTTTGTTGCTTTTCATATTTTTTAAAATGGGTTTTATTTAAATTTTGAGTCATAGTTTTTGTATTGCAATATGTCAGTTTCTACACTTCATGGAATGAAGGCTTCATTTCCTTCTAAATGAATGTAATCTAATAAAATATTACATATCTAGTACCTGTTTTCAAGTATTTTTGCTTCCAATCAAAGTTTGCAATGTTGTATGCATCTCAGAACTGGTTGATTTGGTTCAAGGCTAATAAAATTCTTTAGTGAAAAATATTTTACTGCCCACAGAGGAAGTGAATAGAAAAAAATTTCCAGTACCAAGGCCACTGAAAAAATGGGTGACCATTGTTGTGTTCTATTGTACAAGAGCTTGAATGTGTCATAGCATAGCAGAGAACCTGTATTTTTTACACTATACAGTTTTGAAGTAAGACATTGTGACTTTACACCTCACCTTTAAACTGAAATGCAAGGTTATCCAGAAGCTACAAATATCATACTTACTGGAATAAATTAAAAATCTCATTACCAGACCTCTGTGTTGTATTTCAGTTGTCAGTTTAGAGAGCAGAGATGCCCATCTCTCAGCGCTGGTGCAGGAAGCCCAAAGGAGAGCCAACGAGCTGTCCACCCAGGTGATGAGAGAAAGTCTCAGCCTGGAAACATCTGACAAGGAAAAACAGCTCAAAGCTTGGGAGTGGAGATGCAAACTCTACAAGCGAATGCGCACGGGATTCGAACATGCACGTAAGTCTGCTTCTGATGCCTAACCTTTCAGGGAAGAAAAGGTCATTCATATGCTATGCTACAATGCAATACACATTGAACTGGCCCTATTTACTATCAGTCCTGTCTAATCTATCAGCATCTCTGCGGAAAGGTCATCTGTTCCCATATCGGCCCAACCTGTTCACTTTATTGGAGTGGGAAGACTCTGCAAACAAGCCACTATGATCATTTGGCCCACAGATATTAATATCAGGTTGATTGGCCTGAAATGACTCTTGAGCTGCGAACACACACAATAGTGTCCCTCTCACCCTCCTGTCATATTGATTACTTGTTATATCAGGCGAGTTTCGTTGGCTTCTCTTTGTAAACAACCTCAAGTGAAGGCAGCCATGATAAATCAGCAACGCTTTGCCGCAGACACTCTCAAAAATAAGATTGCCAAGAAATACTCAGAGGTATCTATGAAAAGGATTTCAGGAAACACAAGGGCACCATTAGCTGTGCTGTGTGCTTTGGGTTACAAGTACAAAATGAAGGTGCTAACAAGGAGATGGAACCACATAAAACGTGTATGTACATATAAATGGACATAAAAAGGACAGCGTTCAGCCAAAAAACTACTGCTAAATTCATGGTTTGTAAACTGCATATAAATATGTAGCTATTCTCTGCAAAATGTATGTTCTTGCTCAGTATTTTTGTTTCATCTAGTATTTATACATTTATTAGTATTATAGTGTTAGTATTATAGTATTTATACGTTATCTTGTTATTAGGGGTGCACCGATCTGATATTCAGTATCGGTATCGCTCCGATATTGGCATTTTCTGCCGGATCGGGGTATCGGTCAGACGAGACCGATCCAAATCCGATATTGTGCGTATACTATTGTGTTATTGTTAAGCCCCACAAAAGCCACAAACACATTATAAAACACCATAAAGTTTTCGAGCACTATATTCCAAGTGTTCTGAAGCCGTTCCACGGTATAATGTGAGGTGAATATTTAAGTCAAGTTGAGTAAACTTTTCTCTCCGCTGTCATCCTCCATTCAGTGTTCAAACTGCGGGTCTCGTTCGGTTACGTTGAGTCAAGACAATGAAACTCTCTGAAATATTATTAAATGTTCCTAATATTATACTTGATCTGTAAATAAATATAAATGGTTTTGCATAAAAGGACTTTATCTTGCAGGACTTTATCAGATTTATCAAGGGTGCCAATATTTGTGGAGGGCACTGTATGTATCAGAAAACAAGACAAATATACTAGTAAATGTATTTAAACAACAATAGTGTCACGATACACTGTCGGAGGAACGACAGAGACGAGGAGTACAATCAATAGTCTTTTAATCGAAGCACAAGGGTAATCCAGTACAGGAACAAGGAGCAGACACATGTAGAGACGAAGTAGACCCGACAAACACTAACTGAACAGACTAGGGCTTATAAACACAGGATAACGAGGAACTAAGGAGACACACCTAGATACGGGGGACCAAGGCGGAGCAGATGGGACCGGCGATGGGGATCCAGATGACCGTGGTGGAGCTGGAGCGACAGAGGACTGAGGAGGAGCCGAAGGGATGGAGGAGCCTGACGGAGCCAGAGGGACGGAGGGACGAGGCACAGCCGGAAGAGTGGATTCCCGAGGCGCAGGATGGACGACGACAGACCAAGGCGGAGCTGGAGGGATGAGGAGCTACTGAGCAGAGAGGAGGGAGCTAGGAGCCATGGTGGAGCCGACGGGTCAATGGGTCGCGGAGGCTGGAGGCAGAGTCAAGGGATACTCCAGCCAAGGCGACGCTGTAGGATGGCAGTCCTGCGGGGCTTGCACCGCATAGATGGTGGGCTGAGGGCGAGCAGATGGGCTGCCAGACGACAGCGGAGGAGGAGGCAGGAGCGGGTGGGAGGGCGGGCATTTGTGAGCCTCCCGGCTTTCAGGGCTGAACTCAGGAACGAGAGCCCTCACTGGGCTTTACTCGGGAATGGGAGCCCTCTCTGGGCTTAACAGGGGGCCTGGAGCCAACACTGGAGCGAGCTCTGGGGCTGGAACGGGCATTTGAGGGCGCTTTCGAGGAGCGGGCTCTGGAGGGCACTTTCGAGGAACGGTCACTGGAGTGCGCTCTGGACTGGATTGGGGAACCGGAGCCCTCTCTGGGCGTAACTCAGGAATGGGAGCCTTCACTGGGCTTAACTCAGGAACGGGATCCCTCTTTGGGCTTAACTCAGGTACGGGAGCCCTCTCTGGGCTGAACTCTGGAACGGGAGCCCTCTCTGGGCTGAACTCTGGAACGGGAGCCCTCTCTCCTTCAGTGTGGCACAAACCCCATGCCATACTAAGCTCACCCTCAGCCACGGTGCCGGGGGCAGGGCTCCTCTCCACGCTCTCACTGTCCGCGGCATTCTCCCTCGTGGCGGGCTCTGTTGCCGGCTCTCGCACCTGGTTTGATGATCTGTGAGGCTTTGGCTCTCTGTCAGCGGTGGGCTTGGGCATGCGCTCCACGCAGCGGGCACTGGGTCCGGAGTGGCACTGGCGAGTGGCACTGCCCTCCACCCCCTCGGGACAGATGGTGAAAGGGGATCTGTGTCTCACCTGTGTCCACTCCACAAATGTGGCGAAATTCGCTCGAGGACCATCCTCGGACGACGGCGCTCTGCAAGCGATGTTCAAACTGGCGTCATAGAACGCACAGAGGCGTCGTCCGGGTAGGTGGTGAGGCTTGCGAGGACCAGGAACAGTCTGGTGTGGCCCTTGAGTGATTTCTCCCCCTGCTCCAGCAGGAGGAGGAGGTATTCCGGGCGAAGGAGGGGATCCATGGGGAACGCAAAGGAAACAAAAAAACATTGAGCAAAAACGGAAAACAAACGGAGGGGAAACACGGAATTAACTGTTCTGGTCGGGCCTTCTGTCACGATACACTGTCGGAGGAATGACGGAGACGAGGAGTACAATCAATAGTCTTTTAATCATCAAAGCACAATGGTAAACCAGTACAGGAACGAGGAGCAGACACATGTAGAGATGAAGTAGACCCGACAAACACTAACTGAACAGACTAGGGCTTATAAACACAGGATAACGAGGAGCTAAGGAGACACATCTGGAATCTTAATCAAACAAAACGAGAAAAGAAACATGACC
Organism: Spinibarbus caldwelli; assembly: GCA_039654775.1. Classification (NCBI taxonomy): domain Eukaryota; kingdom Metazoa; phylum Chordata; class Actinopteri; order Cypriniformes; family Cyprinidae; genus Spinibarbus; species Spinibarbus caldwelli. The sequence goes on along the minus strand of CM077256.1, from coordinate 9,497,397 downwards.
AAATAAGGCAAAACAGGAACTATATGGGGACAAAACACGACACGGACAGGTCCATAATCCTGACAAATAGAGCAAATGTGTGGTCACATTTAATTTCAGTTAAACTTTGCATGCAAGAAAGGTCTATTGTCTATTGTCAATAGTGTAGCAATATCTAATGTAGTTTTCTGTTGTTCAGTGTGGCAAATTTACATGATCAACCTGAATCCATCAAGAAATCCAGATCACATGGATTCCTATTGAAATTAATGGATTTCACCCCAAAAAAATGTGACTGCACCTTCAGAAAATAACTTTTTGCAGTGTTTTCCACTGCTGTTGGATTCCCTTTGGGCAGACAGCAGCTCTATTTAAACTGGCAGCAGGTCAACAGAAAAGCAATAAACAGATATTACATTTCACCTGTGAAGCACAATAGGATGTCTATTTAAAGGTGTAAGCAATTTCAGACTTTATTTTCATTAATTGTGAAAATAATGGTCAGTCGAGCCACCTTTGTGGGCAGGCATTCAAACACTTCTCCCATCCTCCATTAGTCTGTCAATTAGATATTGCCCCAAAAACATAGCTATTGCTGCTGAATCGGGCTGGTTGAGATGCTCAGACAGAGCAGAACATGTTTTGATATTGGTACAGTGTTTATACTTACGGGAAATAAACCTGCAAATGGATCACTTATTGTTGTCTTTGCATAATAAGTCTTTTATAGGAATATATTATCATCAAAAATTACACATCACCTGTATTTATGGTTATTTTATTATCAACGGTAATTGTTCTCCCCTCCCTAAAAGCACAATGCAAACTATGTGTTATCCTATGTGACCTTTGAACTGGCTCTTTCAGGACCACCGGAGGCTCCGTTGATGGTGCGTCTGAGTGTGACTGGCAGCACGTCTCTCACTGTTAGCTTTCAGGAACCTGCCAGTATGAACTCAGCCGTAGTGACCAAATACAAAGGTCAGTGCAGGCTTAATGTGCATTTGTCTGTATTACACACACATATGCCTGATTGCCTTGAGAAAGGGTGTTTTTTTTTCAATTGTTTTTTTTTTTTTATTACATTTTATTATTCAAATAAACAATGCAAAATACAGAGAAGTTACAACTTTCCCACCCCAACGTATTTAATTTAATTTAATTTAATTTAATTTAATTTAATTTAATTTAATTTAATTTAATTTAATTTAAAGCTGCAGTCCGTAAGTTTTGCCTCTTTGTCGCCATCTCTGTTTGAAAACTTGGAATTGCAGCCTCTTGCAGAAATCCTCACTGCAGAACAAAGATACTGTACTCAGGAATCACAGATTCTAGCCTATGTCTTGGAATATATGACCCAAATGAGAATTTTCACCGTATATTGCCATCTGAACAAGTAAGTAACAAGTCTGCCACGTTTGTTCTGCCCAATTGAGGAAAAAAGAATTACAATAAATCATGCTACCAATGGTAATTAAATCTAACGATCGGTTAGCTCATATCACATCTAACCGTGCAAATTATTAGTATTGTTATACTTTATTCTCAAATTATTAATGTTAACAACATCAGCATTGCGTGACAATGAGTATAGTGTGTATTAACGTGTAGATTTCAATTTCTGTACAGTCTAATCTAATTGTCATGCCATTCGAATTTCATATTAAGAAATTCTTTTAACCCAAAAAGCAAACTATGCTCCCTTCGAACTGGTTGTCTTTAAAATACAAATCCCGTGTAATCCCAGGCCATCTGTAATCAGAAGCACATTTAAAATTGGAATATAATTTTATTTCATTCACATGTGTTTCATAAACACATAATCCTTTCTGGATTACAATCCGCCATCAATATGATACATTTAATTATTCCAGCTGCTGTGAGAAAAGGCTATAAATGATCCGTCACCTGCAGGATCCTCACATGCAATAGCCTTGAAGCCGGGACAACTTCTTTATGTTTACAGACGTGACGTAATGACGCAGTGCCATGCTCGAATTTCCTGCGGAAACATACCCATACCACTCAAATTAGAAAACATTATTATAAGCTAACCGTTGTGAATCGGGCTAAAGTAAAGCGATTGTTTTGAACACTGGCTGGTTATGTACTTGCTCAAATATTGATTTCGGATCATTTTTAACCCAAAGAAGTTACGGACTGCAGCTTTAATTTAGTTTAATTTAATTAGTTACAGTATCATTATTACAATATTAGTATCTGTTTTTTTTTTTTTTGTTTTTTGTTTTTTTTTACTTATAAGGGTTTGAATTGAATTGTTTGAAAGGGGTGGAGAAGCAGTTACACTTATTTTCAACAGATGATATACAGGTGAACAAACCCATGGATTTAAATTAAAGGAAGGGCCCAAGTCATATCTAGGCATCTGAATATTATAGAGACTTGGAGATGGGATCTTTTATCCATAGAGATATGTAAACCACTCACGTTTTCTAATCTAATTTTTCAAACTATAATATTGTAGCTGTAATTTCTGTAGATGACGTTATAATGGTCCAGTTTCATTCTGTCCTATTTGATTTTTTTAGACTTCACTCATTTATTGATGTCCTCAGCTATTATCTCTGTATAATGTGTGATGACGTCCATTGCAGTGGAATGGAGCTGTCTGAAGGACTTCTCTTTATTAGCCGGAGAGCTGATCCTCGAGAATCTGCAGTCTCTGAAATACACAATAACAGGTCTTACCACGGTAAGCTAAAATTACTGTGCAGACTTTACTGTGAACCAGAGATGATGCTTCGAGTCACTTCAAGTCATGAACATTGCCTTAACCCTAGTGAAAAATAAATATACTGAAATGTATTTGAAATACATTTATTTCATGCTAAGTATACTACAAATACATTTACATATTTATGTACTTAATAAAAATATCATGCAATTGTAAATTGGTATACTAAACTGGTATACTTAAAATCTGATAAATTGGAACAACTAATTTTGTATTTTATTTGTGTGGAAGTAGTGCTGAAGTCCATCTAATGCTATACTGAATTATATTTGATTGTGCTAAAGTGGAACTATTGCAAGTATACTTCAGGTACACTTTAAATATCTTGCATTTAAAGACCGATATTATTCAAAGATCATACAGTCCTCATCAATAGTGACATTAAAACACATTTTAGGCTTAATATTAAGAAATGTGCATTGTGCACACATAGTACTTCAAATAAAGTTGAATTATAATTTTTATATCACTAAGTCTCAAGCGATATAACAATAAATATGTTAATAGACTTGAACTATACTTAGTATGAAATAAAAGTATTTTAAATATATTACTTTTTTACTAGGCGAAGTCTACAAGGAGAAATGTTTTCTCAGAATATCATAACATAGTCACTTGAGCACTTGCTGTGTCACAAACACAAAGATTATTGTCTGTTCATTCACTGTACAGAAACAAATATGTTGATAAAAAGTCCCATTTAGTAAATAATACACTGTTAATTTTAAAAGTAAATGGTATTAAGAATAAGTGAGGAATTATACACTTTATTTTTTGATTTAAGCCTCACATTCATTCTTTTAGATAAATATGAATAATTATTTAAAAAAACAATAAAGTACACTGTAAAAACATGTACATTTAAATACATTAAATACATTAAATAAATTTAGTCATGCAAAAGGTTTAAAAAAACTAACCTGTATAGTGCTAAAACTTTAGTTTAGTTTATAAAAGAGATCAGAGCCTTGACGTACAGTTGTGGATCATAGATTCTCAATTTACAAACCTATGCACTTTTCTGTGCCATTTTATAGTATAAATAATGTTGAGCATGTCCACTAGAAGTACAGCTTGTTGTTATTATTAAATGATTTCTGAGATTTTTTGTTTGTTTGTTTGTTACAGGGTAGACAATACTACGTTCAAGTATCCGCCTACAATATGAAAGGCTGGGGTCCGACACAACTCTCTCAACCTCTCTCTGCTGTTCCCTCCAGTAAGTTCTGCAAAGCAGCCACAGTTGCCAAGTACCGCATTAAAGGATAATTTATAAAAGAGCATACTACAGCTCCTTCAACTTCATTGACCGTAAAGTTCTCGAACCTTTGAGCATTGCGTCAGCATAGTTTTGTACTTCTGATTCAAATATCATGTCTGTTAAAAGGAGAGAAAATTGTATTGATTGTAGCCAACATCCTTGGATGTAGTACTGCGCTATTATTTAACCATCACGACTTCTACTCACCCTACTGCCTTTGAAGCTGTCTGGATCTGGCCTTGAGTTTCAGCATTTAAATAAGCGCTGCAAAGAAAAACTAACTGTGTCACAACAAGGGTGACAAGTTTTGCGTCAGTAACAAATCCAGTATTATAAAACTGCATGTACGCAATGCAGACAGAGAATTGTTTGGGTGAAATGAAGATTTTATCAAATAGATTTGAAAGAGAATTTACCGTCAGGCTGTCCTTCCTATTTTGAACAGCTACAATTTTTTTTTTTTTTTTTTTTAAACTCTTTATAGTACATTGCATTCAAATGAGCGTCTCTTGGTAATGAGTTGCTTTTCAGTAAGTGCCCCAACAACGTTTCAGCTAATTTTTGTATTATTTGGGGGTATTTTAAGATTATTAGACAAGCTTTTGCTCTTTTTTTTTGTGCAAGTCTGACTGAATCAAATTAAATGTCTTTTTCAACATCTAGAATGTCACAAATCTATAACTGTGTTTTGTGTGATATTTCTCTCTGTTAGACTGGAAGGACTGCGATGGGAGAGAGAGCAGGAGGAGAGGTCACATTGAGGCTATGGAGAGGCTTTTACAGCAGGTTCGAGCCACACACCAGCACTACTGCTGTGGAGGTACACACACACACACACACAGACAGAGAGATCACTCTTAGTGATTCACGTACATACAGTACACAAACATCTCTATGTGAAAGCACACTATCTCCCATTCACACAAGCATGCACAAACACTCCGTTTTTTTTAGCTTAAGCAGTGATGTGATATACCAAGACACTGGAGCATGTGATGTCTCCTGTAAGATACTTTAATGGATTTACATTATCTTATATGATGTCGGTGTAAGATCATGTAAAATACTGTATCTAAATTTAGTGTTCAAGACATTTATTTTTATTTCAAATAAATGCTGTTCTTTCAAACTTTCTGTTCATCAAAGAATTATCATGGTTTCCACAAAAATATTTAGCAGCACAACTGTTTTCAACACTGATAAAAAATAAAAAAATAAACGTTTCTTAGCACCAATTCAGCATATAAGAAGGCTTTCTGAAGGGTCATGTGACACTGAAGACTGGAGAAATGACTACTGAAAATTCAGCTTTGCCATTACAGGAATGAATTTAATTTTAAAATATATTAAAACAGTAATTTAAATTGTAATAATATTTCACAAAATTACTATATTTACTTTTTTTGTGAGCATAAGAGATTTCAAAAACATTAAAAAATTCCATAAAAAGCTTTAGTGCATCAGAGTGTTTAAAACATATTTCAGTTTTATGAGCTTGGATTGATTAAACAATTATACTCAGAATGGTCAACATCCCCATTTGTCTTAAAGCAACATATTTATGATCCCTGATATCAAACCGGTCCTCCTACCTGCCTTCAGAGCATAATAAATCGCCACAGTAGCGTAGGTGTATTTAATCATGTTTGAAATTTTCTGTAATATCTCTGCTCTCCCATGTGAGCCTAAAAACCTATTACACTGTAAATGGTTCAAAACATTGGGAATCTCATCCCTGCTGCATTGTGATCAGTGGTGCAGGGACAAATTTTAGACCAGAATATTTCTAAGTGATTAAGTGATTCTACACAGTCCAGTCACGAACCAAACCTTCTCCTTGGTACATTTCATAAATTGGCATCGTGCTTGCATGACTTATATGGCCTTGTAGACAACCCACACATTTTTTAACAGAATGATGTGATATTTAGTTGTTTCTAAATTTTAATATTAATTAATAATTAAAACAGAGGTCAAGTCTGTAGTAGACTTAATCTCAAAAATGTCAAAATTAAAATGTTGATTAGATTTGTGTGATGCTTGTCCTTTTTGCTTCATTTATACTTATTGTATTTTCAAATCTATTATATATATCTATGCACCATACACACACACACACAATAGTATAATACACCGTGTGCCGAATTATTAGGCAAGTTGATATTCTGGTCATATTTTTTTCCAAGTCCATTTTACCAATTCCAAACCACATCAGTCTTAATAACTACTATTGACTTTGTATTTAATCATTTATAAGTGATATATAATTGTCCATGAAGGCTGGAAGTCAAAAACTCCTCATAATCAGGTGTGCCGAATTATTAGGCAGGTTTTCTTTTACAGATAAAATGAGCCAAAAAAAAGAGATTTAACTCAGACTAAAAGTCAAAAATTATTAAATGCCCATGAGAAGGATGCAATACTAATGCAATAATAGAATTTGCAAAGTTAGGGCATGACTTACTGCCAAATTCTGGAAGATAAAGTCTTCAAACAGTGGTACAAGAGGATGTGGTGCTGGTCCTTCAAGAGTCACTCACAACTTATCTGTCCATAAAGCCTATGAAAAATCAGTCTTAATGTATTTCACAACACTTCAGCGTGCTATTCTTATTAAGTGAGGGTCATTTTTTAGGTTTTTTTACCCAAACAAAGTCTCTTAGAACCTGACACATTGCAGGGTTGCAGTTCTGGAAAATGATGGCTCTGGAGACTAAATGGTTTCTGATGGTTTCTCACCCAATTCTTCACCTTAATTCTTCATTCTTTTGCAGTTAACATGTCTTTTCTTCTCCACCTGTTTATTCTGACTCTGCTGACCCAATGAGCATTTCGCTGCCCAATGATCATGCCCTAACTTTGCAAATTCTATTATTGCATTAGTATTGCATCCTTCTCATGGGCATTTAATAATTTTTGACTTTTAGTAAGAGTTAAATCTCTTTTTTTGGCTCATTTTATCTGTAAAAATAAACCTGCCTAATAATTCGGCACACCTGAATATGAAGAGAGTTTGACTTCCAGCCTTCATGGACAATTATATATCACTTATAAATGATTAAATACAAAGTCAATAGTAGTTATTAAGATTGATGTGGTTTGGAATTGGTAAAATGTTCTTGGAAAAAAATATGACCAGAATATCAACTTGCCTAATAATTCGGCACATGGTGTATATACATAATTAGAAATAATTATAAATAAATCATTTTATTTTTTATACTTGTATACATTTTATATGTACATATATATATACAGGTGTGTACATTTTATTATGTACATATATATACAGGTGCATCTCAAAAATTAGAATGTCGTGGAAAAGTTCATTTATTTCAGTAATTCAATTCAAATTGTGAAACTCGTATATTAAATAAATTCAATGCACACAGAATGAAGTAGTTTAAGTCTTTGGTTCTTTTAATTGTGATGATTTTGGCTCACATTTAACAAAAACCAACCAATTCACTCAACAAATTAGAATGCTTCATAAGACCAATAAAAAAAAAAAACATTTTTAGTGAATTGTTGGCCTTCTGGAAAGTATGTTCATTTACTGTATATGTACTCAATGCTTGGTAGGGGCTCCTTTTGCTTTAATTACTGCCTCAATTCGGCGTGGCATGGAGGTGATCAGTTTGTGGCACTGCTGAGGTGGTATGGAAGCCCAGGTTTCTTTGACAGTGGTCTTCAGCTCATCTGCATTTTTTGGTCTCTTGTTTCTCATTTTCCTCTTGACAATACCCCATAGATTCTCTATGGGGTTCAGGTCTGGTGAGTTTGCTGGCCAGTCAAGCACACCAACACCATGGTCATTTAAACAACTTTTGGTGCTTTTGGCAGTGTGGGCAGGTGCCAAATCCTGCTGGAAAATGAAATCAGCATCTTTAAAAAGCTGGTCAGCAGAAGGAAGCATGAAGTGCTCCAAAATTTCTTGGTAAACGGGTGCAGTGACTTTGGTTTTCAAAAAACACAATGGACCGACACCAGCAGATGACATTGCACCCCAAATCATCACAGACTGTGGAAACTTAACACTGGACTTTAAGCAACTTGGGCTATGAGCTTCTCCACCCTTCCTCCAGACTCTAGGACCTTGGTTTCCAAATGAAATACAAAACTTGCTCTCATCTGAAAAGAGGATTTTGGACCACTGGGCAACAGTCCAGTTCTTCTTCTCCTTAGCCCAGGTAAGACACCTCTGACGTTGTCTGTGGTTCAGGAGTGGCTTAACAAGAGGAATACGACAACTGTAGCCAAATTCCTTGACACGTCTGTGTGTGGTGGCTCTTGATGCCTTGACCCCAGCCTCAGTCCATTCCTTGTTAAGTTCACCCACATTCTTGAATCGATTTTGCTTGACAATCCTCATAAGGCTGCGGTTCTCTCGGTTGGTTGTGCATCTTTTTCTTCCACACTTTTTCCTTCCACTCAACTTTCTGTTAACATGCTTGGATACAGCACTCTGTGAACAGCCAGCTTCTTTGGCAATGAATGTTTGTGGCTTACCCTCCTTGTGAAGGGTGTCAATGATTGTCTTCTGGACAACTGTCAGATCAGCAGTCTTCCCCATGATTGTGTAGCCTAGTGAACCAAACTGAGAGACCATTTTGAAGGCTCAGGAAACCTTTGCAGGTGTCTTGAGTTGATTAGCTGATTAGCATGTCACCATATTCTAATTTGTTGAGATAGGGAATTGGTGGGTTTTTGTTAAATGTGAGCCAAAATCATCACAATTAAAATAACCAAAGACTTAAACTACTTCAGTCTGTGTGCATTGAATTTATTTAATACACGAGTTTCACAATTTGAGTTGAATTACTGAAATAAACGAACTTTTCCACGACATTCTAATTTATTGAGATGCAACTGTACATATGCTTGATTTTTAAAATATGCATATAACTGTCTAAAAGTAGGCTGTATATCCTCTGAATCAGAGCAGGAAGTTCCATTGTGAAATTCACCAGATGACTTCATCCTCATCATCTCTGTTTTTTTGCTCAGCTGGTGCTCTTTTATTTGCTTTCTTTATTGTGTTTGGTCTTTCCCTCGTCTGTCTCTCATAATGCTCTCACTTTTCTCATCGTCTTTCTCTGCCCATTTATCTCTCACTTCCACCCATCTGCCCACTCACCAGAAATCCCTTCCTCCCATCATCCTCTCGTCTTCTAAGTCCGCACTTCTTCCAGTGGATTAACTCTGTATTAAAGTGACGAAATGAAGCATGGTCAAAGTGTTTTGACTCAAGTATGGCCATCCAGAGCAGTATGAATACGCTCTCTCAGCATTCCTGCTGCCTGCCCTCCTACGCTCTTCATGCAAGTAGCGAGGCAGGGGAGGAGGACATGTAAATAAATAATGTTTCAATACATTTATCCATTTTAGATTTTAACATCTATGTGTCAAACATGTCGTCTGTATAGTGCAACACTGTAAATCACAGGGCTCGAGCACAGACACCTTTAAAACGAGGCAGGCTGGCCATAGCGTGAAGCTGTAGACAGTCTGCTTTGGCCTCAAGCCCACTCTCTAACCCAGAGGCCGACCGCGGAGGTATAGAAGAACGCTGTTCCTGGTGCTGACAGTACTGCGCTGCTCACAAACAGCAACTTCATTAGGCAGCTATGCAGCCGGCCACAAGCAGGAGGGGGGTGGGCAAAAAAACGGCATCACTCATCTGTTTAGAAGTCAGCACTAATGATGTCAGAGTGATGGCTGCCAGTGTCACAAATGAATTTATTGAATTGATTCTACGAGAAAAACACTGTATGACAGTTTTTATTGATGTGGAAAGCAGAAAAACAGTAGAAACTATGCAAAAATAACACATCTGTCTTTGTTTTAATTTAGAGAGAATGTGGGTATGTACATTGTAAAAAAAAAAAACATTTTCTTCGTCAGTATGTTTGTCTTGTTTTTCAGTAAAAAATTGTGTATGATAGTGTATGATTATAATAAAATATAAACACTTTTAAAACCAACATAAATTGGTAATAATGGAATATATTCAGGATGGTAAAAGCTCTGGTAAAAAAAAATATTTGAATAAAAATTTATTAAGAAATTAGACTTATATTATATATTTATTTATTTATTTTTAGTATTTTTTTTTTTTCTTGTGTGTGTGTTTTTGGATTTGTCATACAATATCCAGTGTTTCACAAGTTTCACAATTAATCTCTCCTAGGCTCATATATGTAAATATGTGCAGAGTGGGATTTTGGTTTTATGAGTTTTAGTTTTTAAATTTTGCTTCTATATTTGCATTTATTCATTTTTCATTCGACAGACACTTTTATTCTGTGTCTTATTAAAAGTAGGAACGTTACAATTTTTGAGCCAATTATATTTGCAGTATACAATATCAAGTTTAAAACATAAGCTAGAATTCTTTGGCAGAAGTGAAATGCAAAACAATTAGAGAATGAGCAAACAAGAATACATTTCTTAAAACAATAATCTAGTTTTAAGGACATTTAGAGATATTTACTGGAAAACAAGATAAAATAAAATAATGATTTTGAAATTTATTTGCAATATGTGTGCATTATAGGTCCTTATAAGCATGCATGCTGGCAGAGGCAATGTGTTTACCCAAGTTATTTTTGGAGCGACGGTGTTAGAAAATAAATCTGCAAAATTAATCAGCATCGGTACAATGACACCACTATAAAAACCGCTCTGAAAAAAATGCAGCTCGTTTAAGCAGAGGTTATCTTAATTTATGATGTGTATATGTGGAGCTGAGAGGTTGCTCTCAAGCTGAGGGGTGTGTGTGTGCGGCGCGCACACAGCTCCCAGTGTTCCTGCAGGAGACACAGCAACACCCACACGCACAACGCGATCGCTCACACGCACACCTCCGCACTCTCCGCCGTGGCTATGTAAGCGCTTTCTGTCAGCGAAGGCCTGGAAAGTCTGGCCACGATCGTTATGGATGATCTCGCTCGCTGTCGTATGTTGAAAAGTGTCCATTGACCCCCACTAAATTGGTTAGTAAATGAAGAATGCTACCAGCGCTCGCCGTCTCTCCTACTCTCACTCACCTCATTTCATGGTTGCACTCACTGTGCGGTAGACAGATGAATTGCCAAGTCATTAATCAAAGGCGATCCATTTTTTTTCCCCTTTTGCTTTCATAAATGAAATGGCATTTCTTTATTTATTTAGTGTGACAGTTTGGCGGCACAGGAGGCCAGTGCACTCATGTCTTATAATCTGCTTGTCAAAGCCAGTTAACCTTCTGAGGGAGAAATAAATACGAATTCTGCGCTCAACTTATCAACACGTGCAACAGCTCTATTTGCGGAGACTGGGAACTACCACTGAACTTCACATAAAAAATGTTAAAGCGGATATAATATGTTTCCAAAGTGGATAATTATGTTCTCACTCTTGCTTGTTGTGATACAAAAATTGTGGTCGATATCCTAACCGTAAAGTCTGGTTGTGATATTCCAGCGTATGTAATCAAACTTGACTTTTTTTCAATAGGGACCTAATTGTCTTGAGATTCCAGTAAGATTCCGTGTTGCGGTTTTGAGGTTACATTATGTTGATATCTAGCCAAGCAGGAAACAATCAGTGTGCGCATTTAATCACGTACTGTTAACAGTCGCCACTGTAGGGTCAAAGGGGCCAAGGGTTAATCTTCTTAAGGGACTTTTAAGACACATTATTCCTTGAGGGGTTTGATAGTGATTTTCAAACGGAAAATCTGCCTTCCTACCTCCCTTTCAAGCCCCTCCGGTGGAGACACAGAGACTATGGTTAGCGTGATTGCTCTCACAGTGACTCGCTCACTCCGACGGCCACTTTCACGTTGTAAACAGCTTCTCAGCCAAATGGATTGTTCCGTCTGCCCTGCTGTTTACACGGGGGGCAATTACGTGACGCTTAATTTCATGAAAACAGGGACGTCTGAAGATTGGCATCGCTGAAATGTGGGCTGATATGGCTGCGCTTGAAGCGGGAGATACGCAGCTGAAATGTTCCAGATAACCGGTTTGTCGGTGGCCTGACTCCCCCAAACCCTCTCTTACACCCCGAGGCTCTTTCACCCTGTCTGTCTTCAAAGTTCCCTATGTTTATTCCTTCATTCAGCATGTTGTTTTGTCTGTTTTGCTTTTTACAGTGATATTTTTGTGTCTTGATGACAACAGTGTTTTCAAGTAATCCTGAAATGTCTCCAGAGGATGACCAAAACTACATAGTTCATACACAAGTTAATCATTGGGTTTTCTAAACAATTAGTCAATCTTAAGGAAGCCAGAATTAATCCAAGAACCCACAGAGTATTTTGCAGATAGATAGGATTTTTCCATTGTAGGTCTCTCACACTATCTTCACTATCTCCCATGTGAGTCTATATATTTTATTGTTTTTACCTCTTTGTTCATCTTGACTCCATTTTTGTCTCTTTTTTCCAGACACATCAAAGTTGCAGAATCCAAGTCGTAAACAGTCAGTGTCCCGGAGCCTAAAACACCTTTTTCACTCCTCTACTAAATTTGTCAAGAGTCTCAAAAGGTGGAATGAGCATATTACAGAAAATAGATGGCACTTCCCATAAGTAGATTACATATTGGTGTCACATTAATTTTATTACAGCATTAGAGGCATAAATGGTTATTATTGTGTTGTTGTACTTTTTTTTTTTTTATCCTCATGGTAATTTGGCCTTTTTCCACCTTAGGTGGTCTTGACCTTTTCAACTGAATACAGCAATCAAAATCAAACAACAATGTCATAATTTTTAAAAAAAAGTCCTTTGAATTAATGATTAATTAACTGTTTATAACACCTTTATAATTATAAAATATTTATAATTAATTGTGATATTAAAATGACAGTGTAAAAAAAACATTTTTTATTGGTAACAAATTTAAATGCCAAAAAAAAAACCTTTTTACAATGAATAGAAAATAAAACACGTATAATTATAACGTACTATAATATTGCTTTGTTGTACTGCTTGTTTTTAAGTTGCTTTGGTATCTCTGCTAATGAATATATGTAAAATGTAAATGTAATATTGTTTGCTTCCTACGAGGTTGACGATCAACTTTATCTAAACTTTAAGAAACTCATATCACTAAATATTTGCTGAAATAGAAAAAAATGTCAGGGCCTGTTTCGTACTCTATTTTTGGAAAGTGCCAAACATTATAGAATTAACCTTATAGCTGAATATGCTGAATTCGTCTTGTTCTGAATAGGTTCTCTTGGCTGTTTTTATTTCAGGGGAGTTTATATAGCATCAGTATTTTACCATAAGGACAGTCTGCTAGTGACTAATGAGGATCAGATCCCCATAGTGGAGGTGGACGACTCATACAGCAGCTCCCTCATGCAGGACTTTCTGTGGTTCACCAAGGTATGCAAAAACATACAGTCAACCGCGACATTAAGCAGCGGAGAGGTCAGCATGGAGATACTGCACTGAAGTAACGTGCGTTTTGTTAACGCTGAACTGAAACATACATTTTCTATGTTTTCGTTACACATCTCTCTGACAAGCGTCAATATTTTTGTTGGTTTCTTCCAAATGCAACCTGCGGTCAGCTTAGCGTCCTAAATATATTCTGTCAAAGTGAACAGTCACCGCACTTTTGATGTTAGGCCGCGCATTTGTAATTAGCCCATCATTACAAGGCTAAAGTGGTGTGATGCAAGAAGCAGAGAGAGTCTTAGCAGAATATAGCTCTTTGTTTGATGGCCAAATACTTCTAGATTTTATGGAGAGATTGGAGGTAAAGTTATACTCACGGAACGAGCCTCGCAGCATTTTAAGCACTCATGTCCAAATCCAAATGTTTATTTTACTACTTGTCTCCTAATATGCAACTAAAAAATGAAAGTTCGTCAAGTCAAATTTTGATGTTGGCTTGATAAACCTGGTCTCCAAATTTAAAATAGTTTGGAGGTTAAACAGTCACATAAAAAGGCAGGCACACAGATGGTTTCATCTTTAAAAATGATGCACTTTTCCGTCTAAAGCACCTTATAGCAAGGATGTCGCCTCACTGAAGATAAAGCACTCTGGCATTCAGGCACAGACTTTGAATGATGTCGAGGAATTAGGTAAATAGCTTCCTCCAACTTCACAAGTGTGCGTGTGTGTTTATTTTGCAGCTGTCCTGTATGTGGGAAGACGTCCGGTGGCTGAGACAGAGCCTGGCAGTCTCCACCTCTTCCTCTTCCACTCTGCAGTCCAGACAGAAGATGCTGGCGGCCGCGGGCCAACTGCAGGTTTGCCAGCCCGTGATGAGCCTTGCTAGCAATTTATCACTATAATGGGATTTGATCTCAGTACAAATTGAAATTGAGTGGGATAATTTCTTATGTGGAATTCTGAGCAGAGTGTGTGCCTGTGTTTGTGTTTGAGCATATTTCATATTGCATAACAATTGTTTTGGCCAACATGCACTACTTAAGCTTTTTAGTACAATAATGCATTTTTTCTGGAAACTGAATTAAAATATTTTAAATATTTCTTTTTACTTCAGTGCAATACATATACAATATAACTGTTATTTAATTCGTTTATATATTTTATTATTAAATAATGTTTAAATATTATTTTATTAATTTAAAAATTACATTTTTTTTTTCTAAATTTTGAGATAATTACACATCGGTCCAGTCCAACATTCCAGGAATACTTTCTGCTTTGTCCTGTTTTTTTCAGGCCTTTTTTTATGTCTGTACGATAAAGAGGACAGTCATATATTATTATTGGTTCCACAGTGGTTTCAATGTCACACCCAAAAAAACAAAAAAATATTGTTTTGGAGTGGACACAATGCACAGCATCCAAAGGTTAAATTATTTTCTATTTTTCTCTGTCTTTCTCCAAACAGAATCTTCTGGGCACTCACAATTTGGGCCGAGTCCACTATGAGCCCATTAAGGATCGTCATGGGAATGTGCTGCTTGTGACAGTGAGGGAGATGGATAGCCTTTATTCCTTTTTCAATGGGAAGTGGATGCAGGTATCCAAATTGCAGAGTCAGAGGAAGTCTCTGTCCACTCCTGAGGAACCATATGCCCTGGACATCCTCCTCATAACCATACAGGTAAATACAGCTCTGTCCTGGCTCAAACGTCAACTCTTGCACCGTTTATTCTAGAGACATAATTGATTATCCCCAGATAGACCCCAGATTATCCACCTTTCATTTATTATTCAGAATGAATTTAATTGAAATGGTTGTTTTGATTGTAGGACATTCTGGCCTATCAGAGACGAAGTCAGCACCGGCTGTCCTCTGGGCTTTATCTGGGTTACCTGAAGCTCAGCAGCTCTGTGGATCAGATCAAAGTTCTTGTTCCTCAACGTATGCCCAACATGCTTTGCCACACCAAGATACGAGACAACTGGAATGTGTCAAGGTCAGCTTAGAGTCTTCTTCAACATGTTATTGACTTTTTCTTATTAATTGTGTTTTTATCTTTAAATCAGAGGTGTCAACTCATTTTATGTCATGGGCCATTTGAGCTAAATGTTAAGAAGCTAGAAAGGTTTTTTTGTTTGTTTGTTAAACTTTGGTGTATACATTTAGAGCGCATGCACATTCATCATGCACACTCATTTTGAGGTTGTCGTCATGAGCTACTTATGAAGCCTGTTTCAAAAATAATAAGATAGTTGCAACTTTTTATCTCACAATTCTGATTTTTTTTTTTTTACCTTTTCTGAGTTTCTTTTTTTTTTTGAATACTTAAAAAATAGATATAAACTCAGAATCACAAAATGTTAACTTGTAATTCTGAATATAAGTCTGAATTGTGCAATAAAAGTCAATTACCTATTGTATTTTTTTTTTATTTTTTAGCAGAAACAAAAAAACTGAATTGTGAGATGAAACTTAGAATTTGGAGAAAAAAGTCAGAATTGCAAAATATAAACTGAAATATAAACAGAATTGCAAGAGAAGAAGTCAGAGTTCTGTGTTTATGTCTCACAATTCTTTATATTTCAGAGTTGCAAGAAAAAAGTCTGAAATGTAAGATAAAAAGACCAGTTATCTTTTATATTTTTTAACCCTATGGTGGAAATAACCTTCCATAGCTAGTCCCACAAACTTGCAGGAAACTGACCAGGGATGTTTAAATGAAAAATGCAAATTTATGCATAGAAAAATAAGACTACATAATATGCAACGCAACAAATGAGAGAATTTGTTCGTCCTGCTTTAGGGAAAGTAGAATATTCTGAATATACTAAAAATTAATTAAACAAGTAAATGAGTGGTAAGGGTTTTAGCATGCTTTTTTCCTCAAATCATCCTGCATTTTGCAGTTCACAAAGCAGTTCTCAGAAGCCCTTTTTTCTCTTTAAGTCTATTGAAGAAAAAAGACCCTAGGTTCAAAAGCATTGGACAAAGACAATTAAAGCATGTATTCAAAGCCTGTAATTAAAGCATAGAATTATTTCTCCTTTTTTATTAATTTATTAGAAAAATAACAGCAAATGTGTATGTACATCTTGACTCATCAGGAAAACATTCATGCAATGTAATGAATGTTATTGATACGGACGTTCAGTTTTAAACCTTTTATAGCACAGAAACAAGTTAATATTTCTTACTGGTGAAGCGAAAATGAGCTCTCCAGAGTGAATGTACCTGAGAAGATTGAAATATGCCTGAACTCCGTGTCGGGCTCCCCCTCACCACAGGCTTACATAGTTTCTTGACACCACCATTTTTTACAGTCAAAACAAAACTGCTATTTGTTTTTGTTCGGTAAAGGAGCTATTTATTTATTTTCATCTCGGGTCATGGTGTTGACCTTGGTAGGTAGCTAGAGACAGGGAGAGTATTATCCTGCAGCTCTGTGTGGTAGTAAAACTAAATTTACTACGGGGCCGGACTGTGGAAGTCAGTGGGAGGTTCACACAGGATGATGCCCACTCATGGCTCGAGGAAAACCTCTGGAGCAAAGAAATTCTCCTTTTTTTCCACCAACCTACCCCCTAGACGCTAGCCTTGAGGGTGTCCTTGAGACTAAGACCAAATTACTCTGTTTTGCCCCGTCATCTTAACCACATACTGTGAGCTGATGCTTTTCATCCTCTCAGTTTTTATGAAATTTATAGAAAGTTAAATGAACTTTAAATCATTTTACCTCACTGTAAAATCTGGTTTTCTCTATACTTTGCCAACATGATTTATGAATATTTTCACACAACTAGTTCAATTATTTTTAAATTCTCTCTGCAATAATTTACAAATACTCTAGGGTTGTCACTTTCCTAGGCGTCCGTTTTAGCATTATTGGACATTTAACTAGTACTTTTCTTAGTATAGCATGTTCATGTTAAAAGGAAAAGTTGTTTAGTGGTTGGTCACAAGCATCACACCAAACCTTATACTCTCAAAATCATACCTAACATGCCATCCCACTAGCCTCTGGAAACCACTCTGTCGAGGGCTCTTCTGGAAAGAGTAATATAGAGCTGTGTGTATGTTGACTAAACGCTGTCTCTTCCCACCCAGGGATGAGTGGGAATGGCTGCAGTCACTGTCTGGCCCTGTGGAGGTGGAAAGAGCAGATCAGGCTACAGACTGCCTGCTCTTCTCTGAGCTCCAGACGGCCATTAAGAGTCTGCTGCACCAGATCAATCTACTTCTCCACCAGGTACTGCAGTCTACCGGACAACTCTGTGGAAACTTGGTGTAAAGCACCACAATCATCAAAACAGTAAAGTTTGTCAATATGTTTTAATTTTAAAATTATTAAATTAGCTTAAGTTAATTGGGTGTTATTTAGTTTGCATACTTAAGCTGTTTGAAAAGATTTAGGTTTAAAGCTTATATAAACCTTGGGTAGTGTGAATAGATGGATAGATGGATGGATGGATGGATGGATAGACAAAGACGTATGGATAGATAGAGGGGATAGGTGGATGGATAAACGGATGGATGGATGGATAGGCAGATGATAGACAAAGACAGATGGATAGATAGAGGGGATAGATGAATGGATGTTTAGATTGAGGGGACAGATGAATGGATGGATAGATAAACAGATGGATAGATAAACGGATGGATGGATGGATAAACGGATAGATAGATAAACGGATGGATGGATGCATAGGCGTAGCTTGACGTTTGAGCTTGGGGGGGCCAAACCAAGCCAGTCGATTTGGTCAGTCACACTTTTAAATACATTTTAGCATTTCTGTAGTACACGTACAAAGTCACAATCCATGTACCATTAAAAGCGGTTTTACTATGACTAGAGCAGCAGCAAGCATGTGAGGTTGCCATGGCAACCAGATACATTGCACACGAATTACTTGTAAAGGCTGTGCTGTCTATTTCTGCTGCACTAGTAATAAACACGTTGAATAGACTGCACCATAAACATGTTTGCCAACAGAATCGCAAAGCAGATTTTAAGCATATAAGCCACTGCTTTAAAATCGATACCTGTTGGACATTATTCAAGTTAAACGCGCAGGCACACAAACACATTTAGTAACGTTAAATCTTACTGAAAATGGCCGATTAAGCAGTTTATATTCTGAAATATATTTCTAGGTTTTGTTCTGTGTGCATTAAATTACATTTGGATGTAAATGGTCTTTTTCCTGACATAAATGTAAAACACTGAGCTGCTAACGGAGCGTCCTGTGGATCACCTTTATGAGGCTGTCCGGGTCTGGAGTCGGGCATCTAGCTTCATCTGTCTTTATTTTGGTTAGGTTCAGATTCCTCTGCAGTTGTTGTATGTTGTAAAAAAAAAAAGCTAAATATCCATTCATGTCATGCAACCGCATGCAACAGGCAAGCATATTATCCGCCAAAATGTAGATTCGTCACACACCAACTTCTTATGCAAATAAGATTGGGAAAGCCTGTTAGTAAGTTTGATTTTATTTATTAATTTACTTACAATAAATAACAGTAAAATATATTAAAATAACTACATTATGTGCATATTTACTTTTGAGTTGAAAACATTATTAATCAACAAATATTTAGTAAAATCTTTCAATCGTTAGAGGGGGCAAGGCCCCCCGGGCCCCCTAGCAATCTCCGCCTATGGATGGATGGATAGATGGATAGATGGATAGGCAGATGATAGACAAACACAGATAGATAGATAGATAGATAGATAGATAGATAGATAGATAGATAGATAGATAGATGGATAGATAAATGGATAGACAGACGGATGAATAGGTAAAAAGGTTAGATAGGTTGATGAATGTATGGATGGACATAGAAGGATAGATAGATGGGTGGAGGGACAAATAGACGGATGAACAGACAGACAGACAGACAGACAGATAGATAGATAGATAGATAGATAGATAGTGCTATACTATACTATAGATTCTACAGATAAATTGTGGTTAACGTGGAAAATATTTGCAAGAGTAGCTTTTTGTCTGTACTACTGAGTTCTGGAACTTTTGCTCGCTACTTAGTCACGGCATAACATTGTTACCCTTCGACCCTCGTGGGTTAAAGTCTGTGTGTGTGTCTGTGTGTCCCGCACAGGCCAAACACTTCCGTCTCTACACACACGAAGTGCTGGAGCTGGGTCACAATGTGTCCTTTCTTCTGCTGCTGCCCGCCTCAGACGACGTTTGCTCTGCCCCGGGACAGACCAACCCCTACACACCACACTCGGGGTTCCTCAACCTCCCTCTTCAAATGTTTGAGCTCGGTACACTGGCTTCTGTTTCAACCCCTACAATATTAGCTCAGTTGGCCTTATAAAAATCCACAGATTCCTCCCCCCTTTGCCCCCAGTCACACTCCCTTAGGACCTCTAGTAAATCAAGCAGACACACACACATACAGACACCAGCGGGGTGGCGGTGCGCACCACGGCTAGCCAAACAGCCACCCACCCCCCTCTCTGAGCCCAGACTGTGTAAAATAAGGAAAGGTTAAACAAGTAATCAATATTATAATTCAATAAAATGTGTTTTAAAGAACAGCAGATCATTTTCATTCAAATAGCAGGGTTTGTTTTAAAACGCGAAGGCAAACCGTGTGCTTGTATGCTTAGCAGTGGTGCCAGTTAGAACACTTAGTAGCTTATTCAGCTGCTGTTGTGGGGAGAGTTTCAAACAACTTTTTAAACGTTATACTGTGAGGTAGTTTCAACCCAAACACCATACACTTGTAAACCACCACAGATTTCCATTACAAAAACATCTTTTAAAAAGATTCGTCAGTGTTTTCTGGGACATTAATGATAACCTTCCTAGGGTCTCAATTTCAGTGAAGTCAATTTGAAAAATGCAATAACATCTGACTAGTGTTGCCCTTATATGACAGTGTCCATTACTAACTGTGGTATTATATATTTTTTGTCTCCCGTGTGCAGTTCACTTCTGCTCATATAAGGAGAAATTTATCAGTCTTTACTGCCGGCTGTCCTCAGTGCTGGACCTGGACGCTCTAATTACCCAGCAGGCTTTTAGAGAGGCCATCACTGACTCAGAGGTGTCCACAGCCAAACAGAGACACCAGCACATATTAGACTACATTCAGGTAAGAAGGATAATGTGATTTGGATTTTTTTTCTCTCCCTTGTTCGAAATTATATGATAATCAAAAAAATTTATCTTTATAAATTATATTTTACATGATAAATCCAGTATTTTACCGAATATTGATGGTGCAAAACAAATTTTAAACAATCTTATTTTCCCTTTTTTATTTATTTATTTATTTATTTATTTTTACAAAAAATATACAGTACTGTAAAAAGGCCTGGACTCATAAATATAATTTAAAAATGAAAACAATATGTCACCTTATGCTAATGCTTTTAATATAGCGGTATCTTTTTTGATGACATTAAACAGAAAGATTCCTCTTATATTTTTACATAATTTAATTCAGCTCTATATTGAATATTGATGGAGTAATGCCATTTTTTAAGCTTCTTTTACAGTTTCATTTTACAAAAAAATACAAAGTACTTAATAAAGGCTTGGACTAATCAATATAATACAAAATAACAATAATTTGTCAACATATGCAATCTCTTTTTCTATTGCAATATCTTTTTGGGTGACGTTTGTTCAAGCTAAATACCTGATCTGAACATTTAGCATTTTCTTCTTATTTCTTCACTTAAATCTCGCTCTTAAATAGATGTTTTATAAGATCTGTTTTTTTTGTGTGTTTAGTATAGCTTGTTATATGTCTTGGAACTGTGTTAGTTCAGGAATAATTTGCAAATGAATCTTCATTGTGATTGGAGCAGTCAGTGTGAGCCCACTTTGCACATCCATCACAACCAATCCATTTCCTCCCAATTTAAGTAATTTGTTGCACTGCAGGCATTTTGCATCTTCATCCTTAGCCAAGCTTAACAGTGTTTTTGGTGGTATTTTTGGTCTTCAATGGGGAATTTACCCTAAATAATATGCTTTTGCATATTCAGCAGTCACTGAAAAACTATTGATTAATCACCTTGAATAAATAAGAAGTAAACTACTGTAAAAAGTTTAGAGTTGATAAGAATTATTAATGTTTTTTAAATAAGCTGTGTTTATTTGGTCAAAAATACAATAAAAACAGTAATATTTTGAATTTGTTTTACAATTTAAAATAACTAGTTTTTTTAAACTAGTATTTTAAAATGTAATTTATTTCTAATGGCAAAGCTGAATTTTCAGCAGCCATTACTCCATTCTTCAGTGTCACACAATCCTTCAGAAATTATTCTAATATGCTGATTTGCTGCTCAAATAAGATTTCTTATTATTATCAAATTTGAAAACAATTGTACTGCTTAATATTTTTGGTGTAAACTGATAATCCCAAGCTTTTAAACGGTATTGGATATGGTAATTTCAGTCTTATGTCAATGCAATGACTTCATAGGTCAGAACATATGCGTAACATAACGTATAGCAACAAACAGGTGTTTAGGATAGTGCTATGGTGGTGTTTTATTGCTATTTCGTATTTTAAAATTGTTTGTACACTATCTGAAATGATGCTTTACTGCTTCATTCCCTTTTATTAGCCACATTCGTGTTGTTTCAATTACAACTTTTAGCAATACGTCATTCATGTTTCAGTCCTGAGGATCACATGTTTATTCCCAGCCGCTTGGGAGTGTTGGAAACATCAAACTACAAAAACAATTTAAACTAATAATCCAATTAGGATAGTTTATTGATGTCATAAAGCATAACAACTAGACGTATAAACTGTAAAACAAGTTGTTTTTCTTGTGTCGAAATTTCAATAACAGCTCAGCAGACTCTCTCACAATTCAACTTGAAAGAGAGGCGTGTGTTAAGTGTGCCGGTCTGAAATAATCCCTCTCCACCACCCCGGTCTGGACGATTAATTGAGATTGACCACAAAACCACAAGAGTGTTTGTGTGATGTCAGGTCCAAGAGGCGCTGGAAAAAAGCAGCACACTGACCACAGATTACACAGCGCCTAAGAGCGACGAGGGGAAAAAAATAATACCGATCAATGAGTGTGACTGCATGAATGTGTGTGTGGGGCTGAGCAATGTGGCATCAATTAGCGTGAAAACCTTAATGTTCCAGGAGGCGGCGAACCAGAAAGAGCCACGTCTGTCAGAGTGGCATGATGGTGGAAAGTGCTTTGCGCGCTGCTCTCGTGTGACAGGGCAGGTTTATATCGCTGTGAGGTCCTGTCATAGCATGGGCAGACCGCAAAATGCGCGTTTCAGATGCATGTGGCGAGATGTGTCATTGAGATGGAGCTTCCATGACACTCAAATTTACTTAATAGTAACTTTTTAGCTTTAAGTTGGCAGATTTACAAGTTTGCCGTTATAATGTCAGTGAGTCAATCTGATATTACTCATTGACAACACTTGTTGGTTATAGAGTTAGTTCAGGGCCCAAATTTTACCATGGACATAAAGTGGTGAACCAACAGGATACCAAAGTTGTGTATGATACAAACGTGAACAGAAATGTCCTTAAATCTAACACTAAACTGTTA
Source organism: Spinibarbus caldwelli (assembly GCA_039654775.1). Classification (NCBI taxonomy): domain Eukaryota; kingdom Metazoa; phylum Chordata; class Actinopteri; order Cypriniformes; family Cyprinidae; genus Spinibarbus; species Spinibarbus caldwelli. The sequence continues at coordinate 9,474,427 of CM077256.1, read as the reverse complement.
ACATGACAGGCTGAGAAGGAACACTGACTGCTAGTTTTGAAATATTTCTTAAATTTGAATGTTTTTGTTGACAGCCAGTAACTCTCTACACAAAACAAATTATGCTTGACACAAACTAATTATTATTCTCCTTGGAACTGAACCTTTATTTAATGTAATACGAGTCATGTTTTCTTTTACTTTGTGTTTTCTTCTACTGTCTGTGTTGCATTGGTCTAATATTTTAATATTTGTTTGATTTCACAGCCTTTGAGGCATATAAAAATGGCAAGCGTTTTCTCATCACTGTTAACGGTCAGGCCTATTCATTTTGCTCTCCTAAATATGCATGATTATATGGTCAGTTGCATTTTATTATTCCCATTTATTTCTCCGTGCACTCCACGGCCCTGTTGGAATAGCTGACAAGCAGCTTGTCCATGTTGGATCTCTCTAGTATTTTAATATTTTTTGCCCAAATATTTTGCTGTTGAGTTTGACTGCACAGCATTTGACGCACATAAAAGGGAAAACATTTTCTCATCCCTTTAATAATGGTCAGGAATATTCATTCTGCTATCCTAAATATGCACAATTATATGGTCAGTTACATTTTATGATTTCCATTTAACATGATTTTTCCCCGCTGTCCACGGCCCGATCAGAACATACCTGTGATTCATTTTTGGGTCGAGAGCTGCTATATTAGAGCACTGGGTATGATATAAGCCACCCTGCCTATTTATTCTTATTTTCCCCTAATTTGTTGCAGTATTTCCCCGCCAGAAGCTTCAGCCAAACATTTATTAGTTGAAGTAGTCTATTTCGCAACTTAAAGAAACTCTAAAGAATATTATTGCCCTTGTCATACTGGAGTCCCCTCTTTGTCGTTAGAAGCCCGGCATATTTTCCAAAGGAGTCATCCTGTGGTGTCAAGGCTCATTCCCATAAGCTGGATCTCACATGGCATTTGCTAGAAAGAGCTCAGATTGCAGAGTGTTTTTTTTTTCTCGTCTACCCTGCTTCATTTTTGTACAGCCTTTTTCCTTCCAATTTGAAAAAAGGTCCTTGTAAATACAATTGCTATAGTACGTCCCAAGGATGGAAAATATGAAAGTGGTAGTTGTGAAGATTCACTGCATGGAGGTTAACAGCTCTGACTGAAAACACATTTTACCTCTCATTTCGCTTCTGCACACCAAATAGGAGCAATATGTACAATTCAGCTCTGACATGCTGTGATTGGTGAACAGAGGAAGATGACACAAAATAAATTATGATATTAGTCACGGTCATGCCCCTTCAGACTTCACAGCAAGTTTGCTGTGGCCTCCTTTTGAAGCTTTTGTGTGATGCGCTTTAATGGTTTGAAAAGCTTTGTGATGTTTGTGGGGAAACCACTTGCTAGGTTTGTGTGGGGGAAATACCGCATTTCTCACACTGAAAGCTGCGATTTGCATTTATATCGAATCAACATTTAAATAGCACCCTTTAGTTTTCAGGCTAACCTTATTTTCAGCATTTCCAATGAAATAACAGCGCACTCAGCCTCGCATTGTTTTTTCCTTTGTGTGTTTGAAGCAATTGGACGAGATGTGGCGAGACGTCCGCTGGATCACCAATGCCCTGCAGTACGCCCGCTATAAACAGCCTCTCGGTTGGGTGCCTATCACCTGGCTAGTAGATGTCAGCGTGGAGCCTCCTGTCCAGAAGAATGACTCCACATCCTCTAACACAGACTACGTGCCCACTCCCTCGCCCTCTCCAGAAATGAGGAGACGAAAGCCCACGATCGGTAAATGCTGTTTTTCAATAGCTGCCTTTCATCCAGGCATAAAAATACGTGTTGTGATTGACTGCGTGTCTGCATTCAAATATGTTTTATATTTGTAGTAGTGAGAGTGTGCCATTTGTTGACGGCACAAAAGATGTTTCTGCAGGAAATAAATCAGTGTATCGACTTATTTATAATTCAACACACTTTTTGTTATGATAAAACATTCAGTATTAAGGTTTTGAGGTGCCATGTGTTTTGCAGAGCATTACAGGATGTTAGTTGGCACAAAAGGAAGAAGAGTTTCTAAAATTGTTGTGACAAAAATATGACAAAAGACACCAGTTTTCAAGAAACAGATGAAATTACAGATTACACTCACCTCAGTAATGTTCTGGCATCCTTTGATTGTTGGAAATTGGGGCTGCTTTAGATTTCAGTCTGTTTCACTAAGGATTGACAAATGAAAACATTGGTTATCATTATTGCGTCTGTTCTAATAAGACCCAATTTTGCTGGGTCTTGATTTGATAGATTTGCATTTGAATATGGCATTGCACAAATCTTGAAGTGGCAAATTGCTTATTTTACCTTTTAAAATACAAAGTGGTGACAAATTTAAGGCCAAATATTGATGATTTAGTAATTCCCAGACTTGCCAGCGTCTTAGTGCATTCTTAAAAAATAAAAACCATGCAGTTCTGATAAAATACGCCTTTACATTTGTTTTGAATGTATTAAGAAAATTAAAAACATGAATTAAAAACAGTCCATTTAAATATTATTACTTATGTGGTTCAATCTGTGCAATAAATTGCATATTGCCTGTCTGCTGGGTGTTTTTACTTTTATTTTCTAACTTTTATATGCCACATTTCTCAGGATTTATAATTATTGCATTATGTGTGAGGATGTGTATTCAACAACCTGCCACATTAAAATACTGAAGTAAATTAAAACTGTTTTTATTAATCTTTCAAAAAGAACCTATGCATAGTTATTCTCTATAAACCATAGATATAACTTTATAGTAACTTTTTAAGAAATTTAACAAATATTGTTACATTATATAATGCTTAAAGGGATAGTTCATCCAAAAAAGAAAACCCGTAAGACCTTTGTTCATCTTCGGAAAACAAATAAAGATATTTTTTAGCTTTCTGACCCTGCACAGCAACGCAACTACCACGTTCAAGGCTTTGTTATTTATGTTTTTTCACACACAAAAAGTATTTTAATGATGTCCTTACTATCCTTCTGGGTCTTGAACTTAGTAGTTGCATTGCTGTCTATGCAGGGTCAGAAAGCTCTTAGATTTCATCAAAAATATCTTAATTTGTGTTACAAAGATGAATGAAGGTCTTATGGGTTGAGTAATGAGGGTAAGTAATTAATGACAGAATTTTCATTTTTAGGCGAACTATACTTTTAACATTGTGTGATGTCACAGTAATTTGATCTATATTATAAATATATACTACCATTCAAAGGTTTGGGTCATTAAGTTTAAAGAATAATATAAATTTATTATTCTTTTTTTAAAAGAGATTTATACTTTTATTCAACAAGGATGCATTAAACTGATGTGAAGTGGCAGTAAAGCTATTTCAAATAAATTGTGTTCTTTGGAAAAAAAATGTATCACTGTTTCTACAAAAATATTAATTAATAAAACTATTTTCATCTTTGATAATAATAAGAAATGTTTGTGACTCTGAAAACTGGAGTAATGGCTGCTGAAAATTCAGCTTTGCCATCACAGGAATAAAAGAGTTATTTTAACTGTACTATTTTAACTGCATTTTTGATCAAATAAATGCAGCCTTGATGAGCACTAGAGATTTTCAAACCTACCCCAAACTTTTGAACAGTTCTGTATATCAGATATTCCACAATGAATTTTCAACATGGTTCATTCAATCAGATTTTAGAGGCAGAACTATCCTTTTAAAATGTTTATTTTATTATTAAAATGAATTTTTAAGGAAGCATTATTATGCTTATTATTTCAATCCCCATCTCTTGCAGAGTCCCAGCCAGGTTCAGATGAAGAGGGCTGTTCGGAGGTCTTTCTCCCCACAGACAGTGACTACGACTCCAGTGACGCTCTGAGCCCTCGTGACCTGGATTTAGTTTACTCCTCAGCCCAAGATCTCTCCCATCAGGCTGTGCACGTCCTCAGCGGTAGCGCTCCTGATGTTCTTCAGATGCACGATCTCAAATACAGCGCTTGCTCCAAGTCCATCCTGGAAACTGAATCGTGCACCAAGGACATGGAGGACCTCTCCCTGTCCTCTTACTCTGTGAAGACCACAGACAAGCCATCCCGCTGCAAGTTCCTGGCTGATCCACCAACGAAACGTAAGCTGCTCTCCAAAAGCCATCCCCAGAGGAGTTATTTTGGCGGGCCGCACCGCTGGCTGCGCATACAGAGCGAGAGTCACACTCCCTCGCTATCCGAAGGCATCTACACCAGACAGAGTGATATCGACCTGCCGCTGGAGACGCGAATCTCCCTACAGCACTCTCCCACTACCTCCTACAGTTTGGATGAGTACAGACCGCCCTACAGGGAGTCGAAGCCCAACGTTCGCAGGATCTTTGTGGAGTCGTGCAGCAAGACGTCACCCTGCAGAGATGCCCCGCATTGGGAGGAGGAGAAAACGGGATCAAGAGGAGCTACAGCCAGAGAGGCCGGATCGGGATACGGCACTACAGCTGAAGCTCAGGACGTGGATTCGGACGAACAAACAAATGAACAAGTGTCGGAGATCCTCAGCAGCACTCTTTAGGATGATATAAGCGCTCCATCCTGTAGACGTGTGGTCGTATCACCACTTAAATTGCCTCTAAGCTCCAAAACTCCACTTTCCTCTCCAACCGCACACTTTACAACAGCTCACAGTTGTAATGAGTGAACACTTAGCCTAATCAATTCTTGCGTCCTCTCTGCAGAGGATGAAGTTGCTGGTCAACTCTGCGGGACTCATAAATCATGGCTCTGACTGTTACAGTGTTGATTATCAATGCAACGTGAAACAAAGCACTGCTTTTCCTCAGAACTTGAAGTTGCTTCAGCCAATAGAGCCCAACAGTGAGCGCCCACTTTTTCAGCTGCCTTTGTTCTGAATGTATTTTTCCCATTTATTATCACCATAGGGGTTTCAAAAACGTCTTCAGAGTGAAAGACATCGAAGTCATGAACAAAACCCTAACCAGCTCTAAATATTTCCTTTTTGATTAGAAGCTACAAGAGTATTTAAACTCATTTATGACTGAAGTCCACAATAACCTTTGTGACAGTGACAAAAGAAACATTTTAATCTATTGATTGTAAATATATATATATATATATATATATATATAGTATATGAAAAAATTTAATGTAAATTTTAAAAACAACGTTACAAGTTTATCTGTCTATCTATCTATCTATCTATATACACACAAATGTATAACATATATATATATATATATATGTGTATATATGTATGTGTGTATGTGTGTATATATATATATATATATATATATATATCCTACCAGTCAAATGTTTTTGAACCATAAGGTTTTTAATGTTTAATTTTTTAAAGATGTCTCTTCTGCTCACCAAGCCTGTATTTATTTTATCCAAAGTACAGCAAAAACAGTAAAAATGTGAAATATTTTTACTATTTAAAATAACTGTTTTCTGTTTGAATATATTTTAAAATGTAATTTATTCATGTGATCAAAGCTAAATTTTCAGCATCATTACTCTTCAGTGTCACATGATCCTTCAGAAATCATTCTGATATGCTGATTTGCAAAAGTGGGTCGCGGAGTGTACGGCCAAAGAAACGATCATCAACAACAAAAAAACGTAAGAAAAAGTAGCAGTTATGTAATTGATAGAGGGTGTGTGTGTGTTTTGTTTTTTTAAATAAAAAGAGAATTAGAATAAAATAGAATTAGAATAGAGAGTGATAGAGTTAGAGGGTCAAATAAAAATGGAAGAGATGTGTTTTTAGCCGTTTCTTGAAGATGGCTAAGGATTCAGCTGCTTGGATTGAGTTGGGCAGGTCATTCCACCAGGTGGGAACAGTGAATGAATATTTAGCAAGTATGCTTTAAATTGATCAAAAGTGATGAGAAAGACATTTATAATGTTACAAAAGATTTCTGTTTCAGATAAATGCTGTTCTGAACTTTCTATTCATCAAAGAAACCTGAAATAATTCTATTCAGCTGTTTTCAACATAATAATAATAATAATAATAAATGTTTTTTGAGCAGCAAATCATAATATTAGAATGATTTCTGAAGGATCATGTGGCTGGAGTAATGATTCTAAAAATCCAGCTTTGAAATCATAGAAATAAATTACATTTTAAAATATATTTAAATAGAAAACAGTTATTTTACATAGTAAAAATATTTCAAAATTTTACTGTTTTTGCTGTGCTTTGGACCAAATAAATGCAGGCTTGTTGAGCAGAAGAGACTTCTTTAAAAAAACATAAAAATATTAAAATTGACTATAAATGTAAAAACATAAGTTTATCTATCTATCTATCTATCTATCTATCTATCTATCTATCTATCTATCTATCTATCTATCTATCTATCTATCTATCTACACACACAAACTTGTAACATTGTATATACAGTATATATTAACATATCTAAATTAATTGATATAATAACTTATAGTTAGTCTGTTTTGAAAGGTTTAAAAGTTATTGGTAAAAATCAAGTTCTCTGTGGAGAAAATGAATGGGATTTTTACTTCCGGAAACATGCTGTTGGGCTCTTTTGTGGTGTTTTTAGGTGAAGAGTGGATTTAGGTGATTTGACGGTCAGTTAAAATTCAGTTTATGTGTTTACTTGCTATGAAAGATTGATGTATCTGCTAATTTCACTGCCCATTTAGTATTGTTTGCTCTTACTATTGATGTATGAAGTGGCATCATCCACTTCACATTACATCTGTTTCTAATCGATTGCATTTCAGTGTTCAGAAACACTGGATGAATGAAAAATGATCCCATCACTACAGACTCTGTTACCAAACATGAGCCCTTTTCAAATTAAAAAGCTGGTAAGCAGTTCTAAGGGAAGAGTGCGTGACATTTGTTCCAGAGAATGTGTTTCATTGAAAAATACCTTGAGTTGTGCGATGTTTACCATATGATGGTGGTTTGTGGTGTGATTGTTCACATCTGAAGATTCGTTGTAATTTGTTTGTTTCTGTTCCTATTTATGCTGGGTAACCCACTGTTATGAAAGGAAATGAAAACCACTTATGTTTTACAGGTTGAAGGAATGATAAAAAACTGCACTTTTAATATATACAGTATATTTGCATCCCACAACTTTTACTGTAATAAGAGTTTGACAGCTGGATTGTTTTGAATCGGACCACTTTTGACCTTTTGCAGAGGAAGGAACCTTATTTGCTTGTACCGCAAATTTGTGCCACTTATATAAACAGATTTGGAAGTGGATTATTCTTCTTGCATAATTACTAATATCACAGCACTCATTTTGTTAATAAAGCCATAGATATTTGAAATGAAATGCAAGTTATGGTCTAAGGACATAACCAAAAAAGTAGTTCATTTTGTAATGCATCATTAATTCTGTAAAATTATACCACATTCATTTTGCAATGATTATTACCTAATATTCATTGTGAATATAATATATATTTATTCACATAATCCATATGTACGCCCTATTATTAAGTGAAATATTTTTTACCGAATGAAAAGGGCAGCTTTTGCAAGCAACATTGTGAATGTGTCTGTTGCAATGTTTCAACAATTTATTAATGTTTGTAGTGTTTTTTACAAAAAAAAAAAGAAAAATGGTATTTGCACAAAATGTTTATTGATTTCCAAAAAATATATATGTTGCTACTAGAGTTTCTCCTGCGAAGGATTGTAAAAAAAAAAAAAAAAAAAAGTTTCATCTTCCGGTTAATGTACAGTGATGTCAGCTGGTGCTCCAGATCCTGTGGGTAAATGCACTGTTCTGACACACCGGTGTGTTCAGTATGCATTCAACACAAGCCCACAGAAATGAGGCATTATTTATCATATTCCACCTTACCTATTCCAGTTAAATCATTGAACTCTTTGCAACTGGCATTCCAGTTAGGGTATTATTATTAAATTATATAGTATATTTGTCTTGATACCTTTATACTGTGCACAATGCAAGCCAAAACAATTAAGAAGCATCATATCTGTATATTTTTGCATTATGCATTTATTGATCCAAATAATATATTTCAGTATTGTATTTTTGATGGTTGGTCCCATGTCATAGAAGTTTCTGATGTAACTTGTTTGCTTTTTGTGATGCATCTTGAATATGACGTTGTGACAGATGTGTTGAAGTCATAAAAAATAAACATTCCAGTGTAAATATTTTATGATATGTTATTTGTGTGTCTTTCATTTCAGACCTATTCAAGTAATTTTTTAGAGGAATTTTTTAATTAAATTATGGTTGGTTTCATCATTTGGGTCACTGTAGATGTCATAATTAGAAAATGTTAATCTTACAGTGGTTGAGTACAGATGGAATAGAGAGAATTACATTTTATAAATGTTTTTAAACATCTTAAAATTATATATATATATATATATATATATATATATATATATATATATATTGTGACGAATGTCCCGAGCGCTCGTCAGCGTCGCCCTGGAAACCAACGAGGATCACCTGCACGTCCTCGTCTCGGGCTGGCCAGGCGCACCTGAAGCTCGTCACGGTTGGGCTTGATAAGCCGCCGCAACACACACACTGGAGAGACATGTCTCCAGAAGACTCCACGCTAACTCTTGATCTGCATTTATTCCAGAAAGCAGCCTTTGACCGGCCAGCCCCTGCACACGAGCACGGCATGGAGGACAGCCACTGGGAAGCACAAGCATCGATCTCACGAGGAGCACGGAGCACCATCACACGCCACAGACACAAGTTTGCACCCTAAAACCCTCAGTAAACTCACCCTCCGGGGCATTTATTGACTACCCCTTGTCGTGTGACTCTTCACCCCGTTACACTGGTGGAGAATGCGGGCATGATCGTGAAGAGTCACCGATAAGCAAGGTTTTTTTTTTCCCCTTCATTGCCTCACCTCTACTTGTTTTTTCACAGGCGGCTGCTCCTCCCTAGACATGGAGGAAATACTAAAGCACCTCACCGAGGTGAGCATCCGCCAACAACAGATCATGGAGCACATGGCTGCTCGCCAGGGGGATTCCGAGCGAGAGATCGCCGCGCTCCGCACTGCCGCTGCCCAACGAGTCCCACTGCCCGATCCCCGGGTGCAGGCCACCCAGCTCCTACCAAAAATGTCAGCCCACGACGACGTAGAGAACTACTTAATGATGTTCGAGGCCATCACGACCCAGGAGGGCTGGCCACGGGAGGAGTGGGCACGAGTGCTGGCACCACTGTTAACGGGAGAAGCGCAACGGGCCTATTTCTCCATGCAACCCACGCTGAGAGAATCCTATGATGAGCTGAGGATGGCCCACGTGGGGCTTTCGCCCATCTCCACAGCCCAACAATTCCACAACTGGGAATTTAAGACCCGGTTGCCAGCCCGTGCCCAGGCCGCCGACCTGACCCGATTAGCCCATCATTGGCTGCTGGCTGGGAGCCCTAGCGCCACCCAGGTAGCGGAGAAAGTCATTGTCGATCATCTGCTTCGAGCCCTACCCCAGGCACTCCGGCAGGCAGCCGGCATGCGGAACCCCCACACCGTGGGCGATCTCGTGGAGGCCGTGGAGTTGGCGGAGGCCACCCAACATCGGGAGGTGGGGGAGCGAGCGCCGCCGTTTCTCCGGAGGGTGAGCCAGGAGCGTCGCACGCCAGAGGGTATCTCTAGTGCAGCCTGCCAGCCCGGCTGAGAACCGCCGAAAGAGATCTCCCCGACGTCCCCGGCGGCGCCCCGTCCTGCTGGCCTCCGACAGCACAAGAGATGGAGAGTCCCCCTCCCAAACCACTAACCTATTCTTTGATGTGTTCCAACAGGTGATGGGGGGGCGTTCGCCAAAGAACAACACGGGGGCCAAGTGACTGAAACATTGTTGGACCCAGGTGAGGACTATTGAGGGAGATGAAGTGCAACCCCCTCTACACCTGGTTCCTCACTTTGTGGTCCAAAACAGTCTACTCTACTGTGTAGCGCAGCGGAGGGGGGAGGAGAAAAATCTGCTAGTCGTGCCCTGGTCGAAGACTGAAACCGTGATGGAGCTGGCACATGCACATCTGATGGCAGGCCACCTGGGGGCGCAGAACACTATCCAACGGATTCGTGATCGCTTCCACTGGCCCGGACTGGACGGAGATGTGAAGCGCTTCTGTCAGGCCTGCCCAACGTGCCAACGAACTTCACCACGGACTCCTCCCCCCCAGCCCATTAATTCCGCTGCCCATAATAGAGGTACCCTTCAAGCGAATAGGGATGGATCTGGTAGGGCCGCTGCCGAAGTCCACCCGGGGCCACGAGCACATCCTCGTCATCGTGGATTATGCCACTCGCTACCCGGAAGCGATTTCCCCTCCGCAAGGCCACCTCCAAGGCCATCGCCCAAGAGCTCTTCCTCCTCTGTAGTCGGGTAGGCATACCGTCAGAGATATTGACTGATCAGGGCACTCCGTTCATGTCCCGGCTGATGGCCGACCTCTGTCGCCTCCAGGTACGACAAATCAAGACCACCGTCTACCACCCACAGACCGATGGGCTCGTCGAACGATTTAATCAGACCCTGAAGCAGATGCTCCATCGAGTGGCCGCGGAGGACAGATGGGACTGGGATAAAATGTTGCCATATGTCCTCTTCGGCATCAGGGAAGTTCCCCAGGCCTCGACAGGCTTCACACTGTTTGAGTTGTTGTTCGGGAGACAGCCCCGTGGCCTACTCGACGTCGCCTGGGAGCAACAGCCGGCAGCCCATCGGTCCACCATCGAACATATGCGGGAAATGAGGGAACGGATCGACAGAGTGATGAGTTAGTCCGGGAAAACCTCACGAAGTCCCAGCAGGCCCAACAGCGACATTACGACCGGGCAGCCAAGCCACGGGAGTTCCAGCCAGGAGACCACGTGATGGTCCTGGTCCCCACGACGGCCTGCAAGTTTCTCGCGACATGGCAAGGGCCCTACACGGTAACGGAGAAAGTGGGACCGGTTACCTACCGGGTAAGGCAGCCGGGCCGGAGGAGGGAAGACCAGCTGTACCATGTTAACCTGCTGAAGCGTTGGGTGGGGACCAGAACCCAACTGGCCGCCCTGGCCACATCTGACCCTGGGGTGGTGGACATGAACTCCCTACTCTCGGATGCCCAGAAAAAGGACCTGCACCACCTGATCGGTCAGTTCTCCGACGTCTTTTCCCCGATCCCTGGGCGGACTCAGATCCTACAACATAACGTCCGCACCCCGCCAGGAACTGTCGTCAGGCAGCGGCCCTATCGTGTCCCTGAGGCTCGGCGACACGCCATCGAGGAAGAGGTACAAGAGATGCTGAAGTTGGGAGTGATAGAGCCTTCCCGGAGTCCGTGGTCCAGCCCCATCGTCATGGTCCCAAAACCAGACGGCACCCTCCGTTTCTGTAACGACTTTCGCCGGCTCAACGAAGTCTTCGAGTTTGACGGATACCCCATGCCGCGGGTGGATGAATTGCTGGATCGCCTCGGGAGAGCCCGGTACATCTCCACCTTGGACCTCACAAAGGGCTACTGGCAGGTACCGCTGACGGAGGAAGCCAAGCCGAAGACTGCCTTCTCAACCCCCAGCGGCCACTGGCAGTACCGGGTTCCTCCCTTCAGCCTGCACGGGGCACCAGCAACCTTCCAAAGGATGATGGATATCCTGTTACGGCCCCACCAGTCCTACACGGCCGCATACCTCGACGTCGTCATCCACTCGGAGACCTGGGAAGAACATCTGGCACGGCTGTGGAGGGTGCTTTTGGAGCTACGGAGGGCTGGACTAACCGCGAACCCCCGCAAGTGTCACCTGGCCCTCTTCGAGGCGAGGTACCTGGGCTTCCAGGTGGGTCGGGGCCTAATCCGACCTCAAGAGAAGAAGGTGACAACGATTCTCTCGGCCTCGCAACCCTCCACCAAGACCCAGGTATGAGCCTTTTTGGGGTTGGCGGGATATTACCGTTGTTTCATACCAACTTCTCCTCTTTAGCCTCTCCCCTGACAGATCTGACCAGGAAGGGACAGCCGGAGAAGGTGCCCTGGGGCCCCGAAGAGGAGGAGGCCTTCCAACGGGTGAAGACTGCGCTCACCTCAAGAGCCCGTCCTACGAGCCCCAGACTTTAACTGTCCCTTCCTGGTGCAGACCGATGCGTCCGACACCGGGTTGGGAGCCGTTCTCTCACAGGTACAGAACGGTGAGGAACACCCGGTGGTCTACATCAGCCGAAAGCTGTCCCCTGCTGAATAACGCTACGCTGCTATCGAGAAGGAGGCGTTGGCCGTCAAGTGGGCAGTCCTGGAGCTCAGGTACTACCTCCTCGGCCGTAAGTTCACCCTCATCACTGACCATGCCCCTTTACAGTGGATGGCCCGGGCGAAGGACACCAACGCGAGGGTGACGAGGTGGTTCCTGGTGCTCCAGGATTTCCACTTCGTTGTGCGACACAGGGCGGGGACGGCCAACGCAGATGGACTCTCCCGGATCTGGGCAGCTTTCGCAGGTCTGTAAGGTTTCACCCCCCCCTCCCAGCCCCAGTCTCCCCAATCTCACGCGGACCCAGGACGACGCTTGGGGGACGAATGTCCCGAGCGCTCGTCAGCGTCGCCCTGGAAACCAACGAGGATCACCTGCACGTCCTCGTCTTGGACTCGCCGGGCGCACCTGAAGCTCATCACGGTTGGGCTTGATAAGCCGCCGCAACACACACACTGGAGAGACATATCTCCAGAAGACTCCACGCTAACTCTTGATCTGCATTTATTCCAGAAAGCAGCCTTTGACCGGCCAGCCCCTGCACACGAGCACGGCACGGAGGACAGCCACTGGGAAGCACAAGCATCGATCTCACGAGGAGCACAGAGCACCATCACACGCCACAGACACAAGTTTGCACCCTAAAACCCTCAAACTCACCCTCCGGGGCATTTATTGACTACCCCTTGTCGTGTGACTCTTCACCCCGTTACTTATATATATATATATATATATATATATATATATATACACACACACACACACACAGGTGCTGGTCATATAATCAGAATATCATCAAAAAGTTTTATTTTCCTTAGTTATCAGTTATAATCATCAAAATTAAAAGAAATAAACATTTGAAATATATATTATATTCATTCATTACACATAGACTGATATAAGTTTCACTTTCTGAATGGAATTAGTGAAATCAACTTTTTGATGATATTCTAATTATATGACCAGCACCTGTGTGTGTGTGTGTGTGTGTGTGTATATATATATATATTAGGGCTGTCACGATATTAGATTTTTCATATCACGGTTATTGTGGCCAAAAGAATTCACGATATCGATATATCGCGATATCTATAGAAACCTTGGGGGGGGGGGGGGGGGATATGTCAATTTATTTTTTACTTTGTTTATTGAGTTTTCTTTTTTTCTTTTTCACCCAGCGAACATAAAGATACTGATAAACACAGGGCACAAGACTCTGGCTTTCTCTGTCTTCTTTGGAGCTCCTATGAAATAACGAGAGAAAATAGTCAAGTTAAACAGTATGATGAATAAATATTAATGGTAACACTTTACAATAGGTTGTCATTTGTTAACATTAATGTATTTACTAACATGAACAAACAATGAACGATACATTTATTACACAATTTATTAATCTTTGTTAATGTTAGTTAATAAAAATACAGTCGTTCATGTTAGTTCACAGTGCATTAATGTTTACAAACACAACTTATTTAATAATGCATTAGTAAATGCTGAAATTAACATGAACTAAGATTAATAAATGCTGTAGAAGTATTGTTCATGTTAACTAATGTAATGAACTAATGTTAACTAATGAACCTTATTGTAAAGTGTTGCCATATTAACATCTAAACTGATACTTTAACCTGTTAACTTGTGTACCCGTGTTTTAAGTTATTTAACCTATAGTTGCGCCGGCGCCACGGAAGTCATGCAGTAAGAGCGCTGCTAATTCAGTTTTAATGTGCGTCTAGAACGGCCGCAGATGAGGCATTAGCTATGTTTCCATCCACCTATTTTAATGCGCATTTTGGACTATCGCATAAAAAATTCGCTGGATGGAAACGCCAAGATGCGCATAAATTCAGAAAATGCGCATAAATTATGCGCACAACTGAGTAGGATAAACTTTTTATCCGATAAGAAAAAATGCGCATAAACTTCGATGGAAACACATTTACCGAATAAATTCCTCCATGCGCATGAAAAAAGTCATGTGACTTTGCGCTATGAGACGGGATAACTTGACTAACCAGCTGACCGATCTCGTTCACAGCATCTATAAATTGTTGTAGTCACTCTGAAAAGCCTGAGCAAAGTCTGTCATGAAAGTATTTCTGTATAATTGTCTTACACGACTGTGTTCCCAAACAGCTGGCATCCTCCTCAGAACGCAGTGACAGCATTTATTGTGTTACGTCTGCTCTCTCTGAGGCGCAAGTAATTTATATCATATATGAAAATTATTATATTCAATGGCTTCTCCTATATTCTTAGTAATATTTAGTGCCACAGTTTACCAGGAAGTGACGATTTTGTTCTCTTTGACTCGTTGGATGGAAACGGTGCTTTATTCGCATATGTTTTATGCGATATTCCAGTTTTGCGCATAATTTAAATTCGAATCTTTGGATGTAAACATAGCTAATAAGTGCATGGCACTGCGACCAGCTGAACATTTTACAGAGTTTAATGTAGCAATGTGGTCGCTCAGTTTTTCTAGATCAGTTTTAAGCGTTTAACTGTTAATAGATTTGAACAAAGAAATAAAGTGCTTCTACGCAGAGGCCGTATTGATTGCAAATACAAAAATAAGACGAGTAAAGAAAACTCGTAAAGTACTTATTAAAATAATCACCCTTTACTTAAATATACGAACACAGAAAACCTCTGTTAACGGGTTAATGTACCATTTCCCATTCTATGACTAATAAAATATTCGCAACTTACTCCGTATAACTGAACATGGCTTTCCTCGGAGTAGCCAAAGTAGCTGCGTCTTCTTGTTTGACAGCAGGTGTCAGTGTTAAGGCGCAATACTGCCACCTGGAGGTCATCCAGGTACTGGCACTGGAGTATTTACATGTCGTGTTATCAGAAGAGTCCTGATCATTTTAAATATTGCGGTTATCGCCAATACCGGTATCGCGTCACACACTAAATTAACACGATATCGATAATCGATGCTTTGAATATCACGGTTATTGTCAATAGCGGTATATCGCGACAGCCCTATATATATATATATATATATATATAATATAAAGTGCCACTTGAAAGAAAAACATGATGCATTAAGAGGCAGGGGGTGAAAACTTTAGAACAGGATGAAGATGTCAAAAAAAAATTTCCATTTAGTACTGCCCTTCGGAAGTAACAGAAGTAACAGAAGATACTTGCATGTTTCCCGGAAAACAAATTAAGTACAATTTACCTTGATCTTCAAATTCAAAAAGTTTTCACCCCCCGGCTCTTAATGCATCGTGTTTCCTTCAGGAGCATCAGTGAATGTTTGAACATTTTTTAATAGTTGTGTTTGAGTCCCTCAATTGTCCTCAGTGTGAAAAGATGGATCTCAAAATCATACAGTCACTGCTGGAAAGGGTTCAAATATGCAAAAGATGCTGGAAAACTGAAGATTCTGCAGGACATGGAGGATTATTCTGAAGAGTAGGGCTCAGTTTAACTGTTCAGAACAAACAAGGGACTCATGAACAACCATCACAAATTGTAATTTATTTTAATAATTTCAGCTATTTTTTTGTCTTGTGGACTAAATGTAAACATATTTTAAGTAAAATATCTTACTCAGGACAGTACTAAATAAATAATAACATGCATTTTGTATGATCTCTCTTATTTTGTTAAAATTACTCACATTTTCACAGATTCTGCAAGGGGTTCACAAACTTTCAAGTGGCACTGTGTATATATATATATATATGTATATAATCATAAATTATAATATATATATTTTTAAAATCTGTTTATCATTTTACATTTATATGAAGCTTAATTTGCAATGTTAACAATTTAAACAAACAGGCCAATCAAAATGTATAATTATGAAATGTTAATTTTTCAGAGGTTGAATACAGATTTAAAAATATAGAAAATTACAGTAAAACAGAATACAGAAAATTATATTTTATGAAGATTTGACTTTTATTTTTAATTATTTTATAATATATTTATTTTGTATTATTTTTGTTATAGATGTGTTTAATATTTTTATAAATTGATATGAAGCTTGGTGAACAATGTAAACAATTTAAACAGGCCTACTGACAATATATAATTAGGAAATGTTAATCTTACAGAGGTTGAATACAGATTTAAAAATACAGAAAACTATTATGTGATTATATGTTATATGTATATATATATATATATATTGGTAACACTTTATTTAAGGTGTCATTGTTAAACATTACATGTACTTGTATAATAACAATAAATTATGCATAATTACATGCAGGTAACCCTAAACCAAACCCTAATCCTAACCCTAAGTACATGTAGTTAATTATTATTACACAGTACTTAAATGTATAATTACACTGTAACAATGTATAATAAAATAAAATAAAGTGACACCAATATATTTTTTGTTAATTTTTTATAATATATTTATATTTTATTAGTGTTTGTTACATGTGTTTAATATTTTGTAGAAATTGATAAGAAGCTTGGTTTGCAATGTTAACAATTTAAACAAACAGGCCAATAGACAGAGCCAAACAGAGACTGCTGTGTTTGTGTATATGTTTGTATTTAAAACTGAACTGACCGCATGTTAGCTCCAGTGAAACCGTAACTTTCAAATCGAGCGTTCAAATTGCTCTCTTGTTAGATCATCAAAGGTCTTCACAGGGAACTAAACAAAAACAAATGACATTTTTATCTAGCTGGGTCATGAAAGAATGGGGGAATATTTTGACCTCGAGCTGGGAGGCCTTCTGATCCGTCATTAAGATTAAGTGAACTTCAGAGTCGGATCAGACATTGATGGTCATGGAGGCGCGACTGGCCTTTGCCCAGATATTCCATCAAAATCAAAGGACAAATATACCTCCAGATGATTTGAAACACGTGGATCTCGGGGAAGAAATGAGAATGTATGTGTATGTTGGAAACCAACTCAAACCGTGGCGAATATTGCTATCGAGGAGATGATCTGATGATTAGGTCCGAAATGACGCAATGTTCTCAAGTCGCAGCTAAAATTGACAGGAGCCTGTTTGAATATGGCTTCTAATCCACTTTGCTGTGTGTCCAAACACACACTTCCATAGTAACCATTGTAACACAGTTAAACAGTCATCCGTACAAATTACAAGACAGAACGGAGGAATCCGCAAATGTATAACAGCATACATCAACTGAGCCGCAGTTCACAGGTGAAGACACTTATTATGAGTGACATTTAATACTAAGACAGTATGGCATCTGTTCATCACAAATGCATTAATCAGTTTTATGTTCATATGGAGGACTCTGGAAAACAGCGTAGCTCTTTATTTGGCTCTCAGAAATGTGTTCACCGGGAGACTGTGCCGGTCCTGCGTTCTGTAATTCTAGCCGGAGGATAGGCCATTTTCAAGGGCCACAGATTCCTTCGTCACTACAGTCGGTTGGCAAGCTTATCTCAAAAACATAATTTCAGCCCACTTCCTTTCTTTTAAATAAGAACTCGCATTCTACTGGCGCCGGACACTTGCTGACACAGGAGCAATCCAGAAAATTGCTCTAAGGTCAATTTAAACGTTAACGAGGAGCACAGGAATATCATAGGATGTCTGAATGCAACCTTGTCATTGGAAGAGAAGCCAAAAATGCCATTTCATGTGAACAGTGGCACCCATTGATTTTATTTCAGAAAGCATTTCAGAGTAAGCTGATATCAGCTGAGAATGATTTCAACAGAACAGCATACATTTACATATCTTTCACATCACTTTTGTCCGGCCTACATATAATGAACAATTTAATAAATGTTTTGATAAACTTTTTCATCTGCATCAATTTCGAAAATCACTTTAATGCACATCTTCTGTCATGAAAATGTTTTAGATTTTTTAATTAAAAGAGATTTTGACATTTTTGGCGAGCCTTAAATGTCATGGTGGTGTAAATTGTTAAAAAAGTCTAATTAAAATACGGAAATTCTTGGAAGTGTCTTTTTAATCTTTTATTGGTATTTATTTAAAATAGAAAGAGTGAAGCAGTTTGTTTTAAATTATTACTAATATTTTAACATTTGTTGGCATGTGACAAGATCATAAAACTTTATGAAAAGGCACATGGATATAATGGAATAACCTTGTCGATATTTGTGACTCAATAATATTTGTATATTTGTTTAAAAGATTAACTTTAAAAATATGTTTGTAAAATGTAACGTTTTTAACTCTTTTTTTATTATTAAGTTGTGTACACTCCATAAACAGCATGGCTACTTGAAATTTTATACATTTATATACAGTCAAACCAAAATTTATTCAGACACATTCAACATTTCTCACAGTTTATTCACTATAGTTTAGAAAATGGTAATAAAATATGACAAGAACTCAGAGTTAAACTGTGCCAAAACAAATTCATCTTGATAATGTCAGATAACTTTGATAAAAAGGTATGTAACAAAACGGTCAAATTTTTGGTCCCAAATTTGTATCAGTTTTACTGGTAGTCCACTGTACGAAGAATTTTTGGGTATAATATGTCACAGTTTACCTTATTTTGCTATCTTCACTTACATAAATGAACTACAGTGTCCTGCACCCACCACTAGTAAAAAAAAATATCAAAAGTTATATAGATATACAGTGCCCTCCAAAAGTATTGGAACAGTAAAGACAAAATTGCTCTGTTGGCTGTGGAGTCAAGACATTTGCAAGTATGATTAAAAGATGAATATGAGACAAAACTACAGAATGACACATTTTATTATTAGCTGTTTCAACACATACATGTTTTATCAAATAGAAAGAACAGCACTTTTAAAGTTCATCCCATTCATTGATGTGAGCATAAGTATTGGGACAGTTGAACATAAGGCAGATATAAAAGATTAAAAGCTATTATTTAGTTGCAGATCCCTTGCGCACAATCACAGCAGTGAGTCTGTGACCCATAGACATCACCAGACTCTTGGTCTCATCCTTTGAAATACTTTTCCCAGCCTTTAATGCAGCCAGTTCCAATTGTTGTTTGTTTTGGGGAGTTTCTGCCTTTACTCTCCTCTTCAGCTGGTGAAATTCATGTTCAATCGGATTTAAATCTGGATATTGACTTGGGCAATCAAAGACTTTCCATTTCTTTACCCTTATAAATTCCTTGACTGAACTGGCAGGGTGTTTTGGGTCATTGTCCTGATGCAATATGAAGCACTTCCCAATGAATCTGGTGGCATTTTCTTGAATATTGGTAGGCAAGATGGTTTTGTACCGTTCCAAATTCATTCTGCTACAGTCATCATACATTAAGTCATCAGTAAAGTTGAGAGGGCCTGTTCCAGAGACAGCCATACATGCCCATGCCATGATACCACCTCCACCATGCTTTACAGATGAGACTGTATGCTTGGGATCTTTTGCAGTTCCCTTTTTTTCTCCACATTTTTGCTTTCCCATCACTTAGATAAAGGTTCATCTTTGTCTCATCGGTCCATAAACACAGTTCCAAAACTCTACTGGCTCACCTTTGTGCTTTTTTGCAAACTGTAATCTTGCCTTTCTATTTTTGGTGCTGGTCAGAGGTTTGCATCTTGCTGTGTAGCATCTGTAATTCTGTGTCAAAGTCTCCTGAGGACAGTAGATTGTCAGAGCATCACCCCAGCTTTCTGGAAGTTGTTGGTGATTTTACAGACATGTCTTTTAGGGTTCATTTTCACAGATTTTATGATTTGTCTATCATCAACTACTTTTGTTTTCTCAGCCGATCAGGTCGTTGTTGGTTGCTGGTGGTTTCCAAACTCTTGATTTCTCCATGCCCTTTGTTTTTGCTATAGCTATAATTGACTTCCTCTTTTCTTTTAGCATCCAAATTGCTTGCTTTTCTCTCAAAATCAGCTCCCTCATCTTCATCCTGGTTTGTGTGTGTCATCATCAAATGCAAGATTCAGAATCCAGAAGTAATGGATATAACTGATATGACACATTCCCTGCTTTTAATATCTGAAGAATGAATGCAACAGGACACAGCTGATCACTTAGAAAGACCTGTGAGGCAACTGTTCCAATACTTATGCTCACATCAGATAGAGGGATGAAACTCTAAACGTGCTGAACTTCTTAGCTGGTAAAACATCTGTGTTGAATCACCCAATAATAAAATGTGACATTCTGTAGTTTTGTCTCATATTCATCTTTTAATCATATTTGTAAATGTCTTGACTCCACAGCCAACAGCAATTTTGTCTTTACTGTTCCAATACTTTTGGAGGGCACTGTATATTATATATATTATAAAGATACAGTTTTATACAAGTACTAAATACTTTTTCTTATACGTTTACGAAACAATTATATAGGCCTAACTGAAATCAATGATAATTAAATTGTTGGTTTAAAACGAATAAATGAATCAATGAATTTGTCCAATTTACGTTTCAGTCCAGTTCACACAGATCGTAAAGAGTCGTTTCTAAGTCGTCGCTGCTGTCATTCATCTTTTGACATGTCACTCATGTGCGCGCACACCGGCAGAGGGCGACCAAAGATAGTGAGCCCTCTGGACCCCCTTATACCCCACCCACCCCCATACCCCTCTCCCGGTCCATCCCACCCCCTCCCCTCCCTAAATAGAAGGAGGTGTCGTGGAGCTCTGGCAACAGACCCACAATTGAGAATGGGTCTTTGGGTTCTATCGCGACCCGCGAGGATAAATCAGACGAGCCAGATGATTCTCAGTTCGGCGCCCGTCACCAGAAACCATGCGGATCCTCAGACACCAGGACTCCGGATTCAGACGCGAGGAGCCCGCGAGCTCAAAAAGGAGACCGGGTCCTGCTGAAAACGCCTGATGCTGTCATGAGCCCTTCTGCTGATGGGAACCTGTGCGTAAAAGCGGAACGCGACGCGCGGAATGACCACAAAGTAGACACTGACACAGCGTTCTTGGATCTCCGATCACATTTACGCGCGAAGTGGCACCGAGGATAGTGCCGTTTGAATTGAACGAACACTTTCTGTGGAGAGACACCGCGCGCGCTGGAGACTGTGCGCTCACGGCTCGCCAAAAAACTCAAGCGAACACTCAAGTGCGCGGATTAATCAGCCGAAAAGATGGATAACGTGCCGTATTTTCTGGCCACATACGTGCTCATTTTCTCCCTCGGATTCAGGATAGAAGAAGGGATGTGCCAACATTACTACCTCCTCCGTCCCATTCCCAGTGACACTCTGCCTATAGTGGAACTCAAAGAGGACCCGGATCCTATACTGGACCCTAAGGAGCGAGATCTGAACGAGACCGAACTCAGAACCATGTTAGGCATTCACTTCGACCAGAACTTCATGTCCGTCAGCCCGCCGGAGGACAAATACGCAGGACAGGACGACCTGAACGAGTCCGAACTCTTGAAGCGTCCCGCCGGCACCATGCCCAAAGAAATCAAAGCCATGGAGTTTGAGATCCAGCATGGGAAAAAACACAAGCCCAGCAAGAAACTCAGAAGAAGGCTTCAGCTGTGGCTGTGGTCCTATGCCTTCTGCCCGGTGGTGCACTCATGGCAGGACCTGGGGAACCGATTCTGGCCCCGTTATGTGAAGGTGGGCAGCTGCTACACTAAAAGGTCTTGTTCGGTTCCAGAAGGGATGGTTTGCAAACCTGCCAAATCCAGCCATTTTACGGTTTTGCGATGGAGGTGCCTGCAGAGAAAGGGTGGGCTCAAATGTGGCTGGATACAAGTCCAGTACCCCATTATATCAGAGTGCAAATGCTCCTGCCCGAACTGAAATAAGCTCCGTGCTCATTCTCACATGCACTGTCCAGTGTAGGAATGTATATTTGATGTATATGTGGTGCCATTCTAGGTTACACTTTACATTGGTGTTCATGTTACTGTGTAATTTCATACAGAAGTACTGAGTGATGCTGACGAAACTTTGTGTACTTAACATGTGATTCTTTTGTGGAGCTGCTTGGTATTATAGTCATTATAGTAAATAATTCTAGTGATATATCTAACATGGACACTGTAATGTAAAGTGGTGCCTGATTCATTTATAAAAAAGAAAAGAAAAGAAAAGTAAAAAGGTCAGTATTTGCCTATAATATCCAGTGTCTACTGTAACTTTGGTTGTAATGTAACTTTATACATATTTATGTCGAAGAACATTTCGCATTCAAAATGCGTTTATTGAAGGAATTCCAAGCTTTTTCCATTATTCGGAAAAAAATACTTTATCTTTATACACCTCAGACGGGAGATTATAGATTACAGTCTTGGTGTGCTGTAAATATAAGGGGAATGGAAAATAACTGCTCATGTAAATTAAAAGAAACTATTTATTCTTTATGTCCATGTAGTCGAAATGCATTTAAAATAAAACCACTAAAAATCGCATGAACTGTTTTTTGCTTATTTCACTCGCTGTACATATACACAATCTGCTTAACATGCACTGCATGCAGTAAAAGTCGCCAGCTGCTATTTATAAAGCCCTCCACGCTGATGTGACGCTAATTGAGGTGATATTATTTTAATTTGACTTATGAAGTCAAGTCTGGATCGTAATGGACAATTGGTGATTCGTATTCCTCGGAGGGAGTGGATCAGTTACTTTGTTTTTTTTCCTCTGAGACGCCATTCCGTCCTCAGACAGTCTGAAGGGTCTTTGTAAAAGGATTAAAAGTTAAAGACCTTCATTTTCAGATTCTTTCATTTAATCTGTGTGGCGCCTGAAACACATGCTGGATGGATGATCACATGTAAAAACATTCTCTGCTCTGTCTGCTGCCTAAAGTCTATTGGCATGAAAAGAACAACTTGACCTCGCAAAGGAATGAAGATTCTGAAGTTCCACTCTGTATCGATTAAGTTTAAGCTCCTTTTTTGACATACGTCACGTAGATGGCTTTGACTTTTTTGTTTCGCTATATTCAGGCATTTATACATCACACTGCAGTATTTCAAAGAGTCCATAGAGTAAAACTCAGTCAGGGATCATTCATGCATAAGCTTCAACGTAACAGTTAATACAGCTTTAAAACCAAAATGAAACTTTCCCTCATGGCAAAGCGTGAATCCTACTTTTGTTACACAGATTTTGACTTAATCCAGCAGCACATTGTCCAGCATCATTTGGTTTTGCACAGTAAGTGGGGTTTACGTGAAGGAACATTACATCTTTATATTACTTCTCAGCTCGCCGCAGAATAAAAACACTGCCTGTTCCTCCAGCTTTCCAATAAACTAAGATTATGGACCTGTCACTCCACTCTACTTAACAAGAAATGCTGTGTGCCAGTGTCTTTCTTTCTTTCGTTCTCTCTTCACGAGGCATATTTTCACACAGTGATAATTGGCCAGCACCACGCCTGATTTTCAACGCCGGCTTAATGTACCTCAATCTGTGACCCTCAAACCTAAACACTCATAGATGCTCTGAATGATCCCATTTCATCGCTCTCAGGGCATCACATCCCAGGAGATAGAACTGGAAACTTCATCTCGCATAGTAACATGCCACCCAAGTTCTGGAGTCCATCCAGTATCACTAACAATCGGGTGTGAGGAACAGTTGCCCCCTTACACGCTGCACCCTTCCCGTGATGAAAGCCAGTCTGGCCTCCCAGGCGCTCTCTCTAACCATGACAGAGCGGAAAAACCACCAGTCATTAAACCTTCAGATTGTTTTTTTGCACAGACACTCCCTTAAAGAGAAAAGCCTCTGATTGGTCTGAACCTCGTGCGTGTTTCCTGGCGACTGGACCGAATAGCTGGCGTGCACAGGATGGAGGAAACCCAAACCAAAGGAACATGGGGATGTGAGTAGGTTTGTGGGCAATACTAATGGACTGGAAACTCCTTACAAAAAAAAAGAACTCCAATATCATTCACAAATATATATATATAAAAAAAGGATTTGAATAAAAAATATATAAAAATGAATATCATATTAAAGAATATGACCTATAAAAAAGACTTCAACAATATAATTTAAAATAAATATGTTTTGGCTAAATGTCAAGTTGTGGAATATGACCTAGAGCAACAATAAAAAGATCAGAATTAAAGACTTCAACATACAAGTAATCTAAAATATGCACTATATATATATATATATATATATATATATATATATATATATATATGCATGCTGAATAATATATACATCCATTTAACACTTTGTATAGAAAATATGGAATATGAAACATTTTCAGTTTTAGTCTCAGGTTTTTGGATCCCACTATGTAATATATACATATATGTTTTTGTTTTTGCAGCCTATGCTGTGGAATTCCATTAGCTTTTTGTTTGTTTTCGCTATTCTACTTTTAAAGCTGGACCAAATGAGCCTTCTGAAAAACAGAATCAGCCTCCAACTGTGAAAGCATATCTGTAGAACTGAGAAATTATGCTGTTTTCAACATTGGCAGTGAAATGTATCACTTTACAGCCTTGACTTGTCAACATTTCTCATATTTTATGAGAGTGTGACATTCAAAAACAACATGTGGTAAAACTCTTTATTATAGCTTACATTTAGTTATGCGAATGATGTCAGGAAGAGACATGTATCAACATAAGCCTCAGGCTGATGTCTGTCACTACTCTGCTACAAGGAAATTCACTTCATTTTTTTTCTCTCTCTTAAAATATCAATAGCATTATATAGTGGCTCGTTCTGTGTCTTGAACTTCGTTAAAATGCTGTTATTAAGCACCTTTGAAAATGGCCAGGTGTTATCAGGGTATCTGAGTGTACTCTTGAGGATGATATCACCGAGAGAAAGGTCAGCGTGATCTCAAGTTCATACCAGAGATCATAGCGATGGGGTCAGGGGGATGATTGCATGTCAGATGTTGGAAGATCAGAGCTATATTTGCAGACGTGCAGGCTCAAACTGACTTTGAAGTGTAAGAGATTCGGTACCAGATATGATTAAAGAACGTCTCCTTATTCATGAAAGGGGAACATCAATTCGCAATCATCTGGACCGCAAATTGATCCAAATCCAAAAAGATTAAAATGCATGCAGTTGATCTTTTTTATGTTTAATAAAATAATCATTGATTTTTATTAAGATTTGTATTGGTTAATATTATTTTTAATGTTTTTCAGTGTCTGGCGACCTTGAATTCTGGTTTCTTACTGAAGAAAAAAAAAAACAATTTGAATCTGAAAGCTCATCTTGTGCACTCAAGGTTGACAGAAATGCCTAAAGCCCCCTCAGCCTACAGTTTGAGCTCAAATTCTCATCATTTCTCCCCCTCCAAAACACTACACAAACATGAGGGATGGCAAATACTTGACTCAACTTTAAATCAAACTGCAAGCTACATCTCCCTTTTGTTCCTCCTTGCTTTTTTTCCCCTTAAGAAATTGGGAGTGTAGCCCTATAATTTTCCCCCAATCGCCAGGCCAATGTGGGCTCTGTGCCATCGTTCCACCCATCGCTGTCTATATTGTAAAGAACGGGCTTGTTCCCGTAGCACAGGAAGGATGTCTTCTTCTGTATTCATAACGCTTCAAACAAACATTTTAATCCTTAACTGAAAGACAAATCTCTGTGTACGTAGTTGCCATCTGTATGATTCGTTCTCAATATTTTCAGGTCTAGATCAGGTTCCTCCGTTTGAAATTTCACAGTGCTGTCGTCATGCTCGGCTGCTGCAATAGATATTTATAGGAGATTAGATGAATGTATGGAGGTTTAATTTGTAATGAGGTGGAACAGATCACCTTCAGTCCATGTGGAAACAGTATTTTGTTTGTGTTCAAGCTAATTAAGATCATGGAAGCTCATCAAGAGCCACCAGGGAAATCTGTGGCAGACTGAACAAGCAAGGCCCAAAATCTCAGCCTTATGCTGTCCAGATCAATTACTCACATAATTTAGGAGTTGGATTGAGAGGTGTTTTGGATGGCGGTACTGACACGGGCCGAAGTAGGAACTATTTATCCTGCATTGATTCTCCACGCAAAAGTGGGATCCATCACGTATCGGTCTGTGGCTGTTTGAAGGAGGTTGGACTGGTGTTGAAAGTATTGGCAAGGCTGATCCATAATAAATGCACCCAGCAGACTGTGGCGCCACTCTCGCGTGTGCCTCTGCATATGAGCGTTGCTTTGTGTGTATGTGTGTGTGTGTATGTTGGGTGAGTTTGTGAGACAGCAAGTGAGTGCATGTTTTTGTGTCTGTATATGTAATGGAATCAAAGTTTGTAATTACTCTTGAATGATAGCCCCACTATTTATTTCCAAATGCAGGCTCAGGACTGAAATGTTATGGATCACAGCCTTTCTTAACATGTGAAGCGGTGTAACAGAAGATGTGAACAGTTGTAAAGAACACTGGCATTAAATGTCTCGGCTGCATTTTCCAAAGTAAACGAGTGGTGTTTTTGATGGACAGAGGCGGCAGGAGAATTGCTAATCCAATTTTCTAAATTAATTAATCTTTGATTCTTTTTCTTGTGTTTCACTGCCAAACAAAACAAACATGTAGCAACTAATTGTTTTAGAATCTGTCAGTCTGAACTATCATGTCTGACTCAGGCCTGACTGTTATTTAGTGAATGTACTGACTTCATCCACTAATGCATAAATATATTTGTATAATATTAGTATAACCGTGAAGAATTAGCTATAAAAGTATTAAGACAAAGCATAACTTGCTCATGGATTTCATTTCACATTTTAACCAGCCAAATTCTATCAAACCTATTTTAGCATCATTCTGAATTTATATCTCATCCAGAAGGACACATTAGAATCGCTTTAGATCAGTCATAATTTATTGTGAAATGATCAATGCCATCGTACCTTGAGGCATGCAGACATTTCCAGCATCCTCCAGAGTATGCAATGCACGATGCGCCCCCTAGTGGTCCATATAACACGAATTAATTAAATAAATCCAAAGACAGGTACAGCTGTGTCATTTTTGTATCTAGCAAATGTACTTTCTGAAACTTAGAAAAACAATTATATGATTGAGAGGCTATTTATATCCACAAATAGGTAGGCTAATTATTACATTTACCGCGATGTTTTCATATATTGAAGAAAAAAATACAACACCACCATGTTAACAAGAAAGCATATGAAGGCCACTTAATAGACACCCCATTTCTATAAAGACCGATTCATTCAGTCTGGAACGTTGAATTGGGTCTATAGGTCACCATAGTAGGCCTATGTGACAACATTCAAACTGTTGCAACGCGACATACGTTAAGCCGGAAGAGAAAATACGTTTATGCCGCATTAAAGATGGGGAAGCAAGTCTTCACAGTTGTTAAAAGTCTGTGATTGTACATTTAGTCAGCATGTCTGGCTTGTTTTATGTTGGTCAAGTGAAGTGGTCATAGGCCTTTGGGCATATGGCAGGTTGCCCTGTTGGTTAATTTGTTCTTTAGATATTCACAGTCAGAGAGGTTTGGCTCCATTTAGCACATGACTCATTGTACTCTGATTTGACTGTTTATATACGTGAGAATCCATAACCAGATTTTGATTAAACCTTCGTCATTTTTTTTTACATTGCAAAAAGCATCTTGCGTATTAGTGCCATATTGTACACCTCACTGCCCGCACAAATACATAAAACTAAACCATATATGACACAGACGAATGGCAGCTTTTGAGTTCGGCCGCTTTGCGAAAGCGATTCTGAAGCGTCTATCCATCAAAGTACGAATGACAGATTTATGGCTTTACTGTTGAGACCATTTCCCTCTTTACATAGATATTACCTCCTAAATCTTGCAGCTACATTAGAGTTATTCAACCTGGCAGGCATGAAAGCATGAGGCAAGCATTGGAGGAGAGACCTGCACCCACATGCTGGCACGAGGAGAAGTTATCATGGATTAACGCCTTGTTTCAGCTCAAAGGAATGCCTCATCAGAACTGCTTGGGCAGGACTGTAGGAGCGAGCGAGTGAGGATATGGAGGTGTTGAGTCAGTGTTTCCACGGCGGTGTTGGAGAAGAAAGCACCGTGCGCTTTCTGTGCAGTGACACCTCATTGACAGGTGTGTCAGAGAGGTGTGCTGGTGTCCGGAGCCAGGCGGCCATACCACAGGCTTGTCAGAGTAAATCTGTCATCGCAAACCTCTTCGAGGTCTCACCTGAGTGCGAGGCGACACGGTTCTTGTCCGCCCCCGCGAGACAAGGCCGCAGGAAGACATGGCGTTTGACCAAGACCACCAGTGCATCTTGGCCAGTCCTTGTGAAATACTTTAAATGCTTTCAGACCTCATCCACTGAGAGTTTTATTGGATAGACCACAGTAAAAAGGCTCTGTATTTGAATTTCGATTTATACGACTGTTCAAATTAATATGAGACGACTATTTAGGTATATTCTGCCCGTTGAGAGGAATAAAGGCGGCTCTCAAAGAAGCAATACACTATGAACCTGAAATAGCCCTGGAAAAAATAGTCCACATGATCCTCTTGATATTCCGTTCTGCATTCCCTTCAGCTCAGCACGTTTGTTAAGCCTCAGATGTAAACATGCTTGTTTCCCGGCTCAGCCGTTCTTCTGAGCATCGCAGACATGCACATAGTCTGAAGGAAGGAGAAAATCCACTCAGAAGAATGTGGCTGTTTGACATGTGCTCTCACAGCTCATAATGGATGAGAGCAGAGAATATTAGAGTGGCCCGGTTAGGAGCTGACATGCTGTGATAGAATAAAAGTGCTATGTAGGTCTTCAGAGGGAAATTCCCAAGTGTTTACACTGTGACCGGCCAAAACGACAGCCATAACAAGGTCTCAAGAGGAAGCACAGCAGTTAACACTCATCTCCTATCTGTCGTTACTGACAGATCCAAAACTGGGTGAAGTTTATAAAGGATGGGTGTGTATTGATAAAAGGGAATATTACATGTTCAGTTTAATCTACATTGAAAGCATTTGTGGCATAATATCAATTACCACTAATTTTAAATTAATCATATAATGGTGAGATTTTTTACAATAGAAGCCATTGGGCCAATTTTTGAAGGCTTTAAAAACAGAAATGAGCAGCTTTTCATTTTATAGAAGATCTTGCATTAATTCTATTAAAACTAAAAGTTGTTCTTGTCAATTTTATGGTTTCGTTTTCATGTCAATGAAGCTGTAAAATTGCATATAACATTCCATATAACTGCATATAACTATAGAAAATCACTTAAGCGATTTACATGATTTTTCTCACTAAAATTATTAAAAAACTTGCATCAGGGTTGTTCTAGTTAATAAAAACTAAAACCATTAAAAAGATGCTATTTGAAATAAAATGAATAGTAATTGAAATAAAATAAAACAAAAACCTTTCTAATTTTTCCAACAAAATTTCTAATTTTCATGTAGTTTAACTTGATGTACTAAAATAACTGAAGTAAAAATAATTAATGAAAACTGTATAGACATTAAAATACAATAAAAAATGAAAAGAACAAAACAAAATTTATAAAACTTTATCTACAATTAAAATAAAATATTGCAAAATAAAATATTGCAAATATGAATAAACTACTATCACCACAAGTTGACTATGTTGCTTTAAAAGCGCCCTGTATCCAACAGCATAAAGGATGATCTCTACAGACAGGAGAAGAGTGTGTGTCCTGCAACAGTAGTAGAGCAATAGACAGAGACAGAGAGACAGAGAAATGTTATTGCACTGGAAGATGGATGGGAGTCTGGCGCGTGTGCCAGGGGGAGACTCCACATTTCCAGACTGGCTCTGCTCTGGCGGGTGACTGAGTGTGTGTATGTGCGTGTGTATGTGTGAATGTGTTTGGAGGGGGCTACACTGCAGCACACTGTTCAAACTGTTTATGCATACCAGCCTGCTCTGAGTGCCTCTTTGTCATGAGCTGTTTACTTAAACTTATTTTGGGAAAATTCCACATGACTGGACGGGATTTCACCATAAATCATTGAATCTGCAGCTTTGTGTAATGATAACTTCTGTCAGTCATTTAGTCCTCATAAGCTCCTTTTCTGCTTTGTGTTTTTCCATAGAACCGACTGGTATTGTGCAGCCTATTGTGTGTAGTTTAAAGTGAATGTGTGTTTGTGTGTGTGTGTGTGTGTGTGTGTGTGCGCGTGCATGGAAGAAAATTAAAATCTTAAGAATTGAGTAAATAATGTGTGATTGTCATCATTAACAGTTAGTATTTACTTGGATGCAGTTAGTTCACATACAGTAACAATTCTTATGAGTTGGAAAATACTTACTATTTCCACTAGATGGCATCAGTTTATACTGTATATAAAGTATGCTGCATATTAATCAACATAAGGCAGTGGAGAGTCTGAGACAACCTGTCAAAATGCTTCTATTTTGCAGTTTGTTTTTAAAACAATTTAATTTTTTTTATTACAAATTATATTATAAACATGTCTAATTAATTTAAAACAACATTTTAAAATTACAAATTATATTTTCAGCAATTCTAATTTCATAGAACATTTTTAATTACATTTCATCAGTATAACAATATGAATGAAGTGTTAATTGAAAAATGTACATGAATTTCTAAATATCTTAGTACTGTATATTATGTTCCTCTTTTAATGACACTTGTACTCAAGATGCCTTGACATGAATACTTAAATATAAAATATTTTAAACATTTTTATTTTATTTTATTTTATTTTATTTATATATATATATATATATATATATATATATATATATATATTTTTTTTTTTTTTTTTGTACAAAACCCTAAAATCTTACAGCCAGGTTTAAATGGGGAAAAAAAAGCCCTAAATGTCTCACTGTGATCTCAGATTTTTGGATCCCACTGTAGTATTAAATGACAAGCAATTCAAGAATAAGTGAATATCCCTCTTAGAACGATGTTTGCTTGGAGTCAGCTTTTATTTGGTCCTCATCATCTATGACTTTCCCTCTGTTGGAGAGTGAAGGTAAAGTAATACATCAGATTTAATAGAGAGGTAATGTGCTGAAAAAACAATAAGACAATGCATCTCTGTAGTACCTCATATTCTCTTTCCGTCTTTTATAGATGTTGTAGGATGTAACAACCACAAACACAAGCAGTAAAAATCCAGCCACAGCAGCAAGACCAACAAACACGTTATGAAGACTTGACTTGGGAACATCTACAAGAAAAAAAAGGTTGATTGATGACCTGTAACTTATGTAATTTGTGATAAGATGATGATAGTGGTGGCTCATGTGTTATTGGTTCATGGGGTCATATGGTGAAGGACAGGGTAAAAGAGTTGTAATACTTTCCTTGCAGGTTTTTATCCATTTGCTGACAGAGCGATACAATTTGATGATATTATTTGTTTGAATTGTGTAACTTACATGATGGTTTATCAAGATACCTTATCAAAATAACACATCTGATGACTATCATGATAAGTTGTATTTAACTGTCAAGATAGTTAAGGGCAAAGCAGAGATTGTGTTTGACATTATATAGCAGTTATATAGCAGAATTATTGGTATTGTCTATAAGTGAAGGATCATATGTTCTAAAGTATGATTATTTTTACCTCTCAAGTATTTGAATTATTTGGTCAGATTTCTAAGATTTGCACTTTTATTTAGATACCTCCAGATTCACCTCTGGAATCACACGACTCTCCGTTGGATATCAGCATGTGACCCGTCATTGATTTCTGGCTTCCCCAAGTGGCACATTAGAGGGTAAACACTGACGGTCTCAAATGGTCCAACCAACAAGTTTCTGTGGAAATCTTGTCCCACTGCCCTGAAGAAAGGCTTCATGTCCATAACCTCATTGTCATAGCCGTGTTGCCCCTTATAGATCTGGAATACGTAGAACTGGAAAAGCATTTAGAACATATGAAATGATCACTTAAAGCATAATGTTTTCCATGTATATTTATTGTATCCATTATAGGTGTTTATCCATTATAGGCCACTTACCAGAACGAAACAATCCAAGTGAAGGAGGTGGAACCAAGGTTTAATGACCGCACCAATGAAATCTAAGTCTTGATCTTTAAACCATTCCTTCATGACTTTATCCACATTTTCCCTCCATGCAGTCTCATTGGTGTGGTCATTAAACCTCGGTTCCACCTCCTTCACTTGGATTGTTTCGTTCTGGTAAGTGGCCGCAGTGCCAGGGAAGTGTAAAGATCCTGTTTTAAGACCCTAAGAAAGACACATTTGCAAGTCAGATTAAATCTTATTTAAAGCAAATGTATATTTAAGATGTAATATATTATTTTTATTCTTATTTGTGTCAGGTTGTAATGTTTTGAGATGTACCTGTCTTTGAGCAGTGATCCAGATGGGTAGACTGCCATTATCCCAATATTCATCCACAAGCTGAGTCATGTGGTATTGTTTCTTCTGTTGTGTGGTTGTATTGAACCAATTGTTATGAATCACACCATGGTTCTCAATGTACCTTCCTGGGGAAAAATACACAGGCCTATTTTTCGTTGTCACTAATTTTAGAAGTTTTGTGTTCTGCTGAGATTTCTCCAGAAGATTACATTTAGGTTCATACTAGTGATATCAAGCGATTTAAAAAAAAAAAAAAACTAATTATTTGCACATTTTCTCTGAAATTATTCGTGATTAATCCCACCTAACATTAAAACTTTTATATTGCAATAATTTCACATTCAATCTTCAAATTAATGTAGAAACAACATAAAGACAGTATATTTTTAAAATTTGTTTAATGGCGAGTGTGGCCTTACAACATCTCCTCTGACTGCAATTCACTATTGTTCTACTTAAGCTGCCTCGTCACCTGTACCTTTTCTGCGCTCATTTGACTAGCGCCTGGCTGGCGCTGAGGCGAAGTTGGAGTGTGCGTCTGAAAATTTTCCCATTTGATGTGACCGTAAAGAGGTTGCGTATAAATAAATGCAATTCTTGTCAAGAAAAAGAAACAGAAGCAGCAGTTGTGAGTGTGGTGACCAACCCTAGCTCCGCGTTAAATATTTTTAATTGCATTAAATATTTTTAACCCGCAAAAAATAAATAAATAATAAAAATTGCATGCGTTAACGTGCTAATTTTGACAGCACTAGTTCATACATTTGGCAATTAAATATACCCAACGCATCTTTTATTGCGTTCATGGTAGGGGAGAGCGGGGTATGTTGTCACACTTTTCACACTGTCTAACATTTACTGAGCACCATACGTCATACCAAATGAAAGAAGGAAGTCTTGGGCACATATGTTGTATTCATTACATTTTCATATCTTATCTCATTACGGAGTTGTAGACTGTTGAATAGAGAATGTGCATTTGTGACAATTTGCCCCATCGGCGGGTAAATTGTCACACTAGATTATCTAAAAATAAGAACACAACTACTTAATTGTGAATATTGATTTTAATGTTTAAATTCAAACCAGAACTGTAAATATAAACAAACATGCCTAGAGAATTTGGAAAAACAGTTATTTCAATCCAAACAATACACATTTCAATCAAAACACATTAAGTGGCAAGACCACTTTACTTTGAGCTTTAAACTCAAACGTTCTCTGGCTTGCACATAGATCCATGATAACTGAATGGAATGCTGCAGACAACTTGCTTAACTTAACATGTTTAACCTCTGAACAAAACAGATGCCCTGTATCTGACTAATCAGACTCATCTTCAGAGTCACAATTCTGGCACACATAAATTGCCTGGCCTGAGGTGCAAGCATCATGGGCCCACTTGTTGCATTTTACACATTTTACCCAGGTCTCTTTTGGACAACTGTTTGAAAATGGCTCTACACAGATGAGGCAGAAGCACTCTTCATCATCTGATGATGACTCTTGTATGATTTTTCTTCTTTTCTTCTGCCTTTCCTTCCTTTCTTCAAAAACCTTATTGCAATTACAAATAAATTACAATATCACAATGTTTTTTTGCGCATGTTCTATGTGTTTATTTGTACTGGGGAAAGTTGTCACATGTGACGACTTGCCCCAAAGTCATTGAGACAACTTGTCCCAAACTGACATGTATGCTAATGTTGACTAAATCTCAAGCTTAGCTCAACATACCACGTCAGCTGAAGTATCAAAAGACACGTTATTGTCTCCTCTATTTTGTTAATAATTTTTAACATTCATACCTAACAAAGTTGTATTGCATAAAATTTAAAGTGCACATTTTTTTACTTTTTAAGTAGAAAAATAAGAAAATTGTGCTAACCTCAGATTAGCGCAATCTTGACCACATGTGAACAGGAAGTTGACTATAGAAGAAGAAGTCACACAAAGTGGCTATTTGATTTTTGAGATAGAGCCTCTAGTATTGGAGTTATGAACAGTGTGACAACTTACCCATGTGACAACTTACCCTGCTCTCCCCTATATATGTTTTATCGGTTTGTGTATTCTTTAGGAATCAAATCCATGACCTTAGCATTACTAACATTATGCTCGTCTGTTTGAGCTATGGTATATGAACACTCAAAGTATATTGCGATCTTGTGTGAACTTTACTTAGGCCAAATTTACACCACAGATGTGGCACTGCAGCACTTCTGAAGTGGTATTTAAATGTCTTTACACATTGTTTAATGCTGATCAGAGGTGGCATAAATGCATTTCCACAGCAGTTTCAACTGTATACTGTGATTAGGTGGGTCAGAGCAGACATAATTTAGTCCGCATAATTTTTTTATTCCTTTACACTGAATTTTGCGTGAGCAAAGAGCAGACTTAACTTTGCTACATAAAAACACATTTAGGCATTGTTAGTGATTTTCATAAAAATACAAATAAATTATTCAAAATAATGTGCTTTCATGTGTTTCTGCTTAAATATATGCAGGCCAAATGTTAGCAAGTTTACATATACTGGTATATATTCAGTGGTTTGATTAAGAACTAATTCACCATAGATGCATGCTACCTTCACTATGAGAATAAAGCTTGTATTTAAAGCTTGTATCTAAAGCTTGTATTTTGCAGTGTCACTGTATATAATCTATTTACTTTAAATTGGAAATGTATTGCTGTTATCTTGTTCTCCTTAGAAGATAACAGGGTGAAGTGTGTAGGACTAGTGATGGTCAGGAAAGGTGGAGTGCTGCCTTGACTCCTTCCTCAGCCATTTTGTCCAGGTTTGGGATGTCCACATCTCGTCGTAGTCCCACCTGAACCCATCAAAGCTGATTAGTAGCAGTTTGTTTTTGCCTGTGGTGCAGTGATCTCTGACTGGAGCAGACACAGGGAATATAAACAACAAAACGCTCAGTGACAATAACATGGCAGGTATTCCACTACTACTGTTGATGTAACAATCTTGCTTTTCTCTGCCTGGTCTGATGGTTGTTCCTGATTTAACAGCGTCAGCTTTTGACTGATCCTTCTGTCTGTATGTTTTTTGCCATCCCTTTCTGCACACTAAAGTTCACAAGTTTATGAGATGAATTACATGCTTATGCTATCTTTTGGTATCTTATCAAATGGCTTATCAGGAGTTATGGGACACAAAATAATTATTCAGCTCTTTTCTGAACAGTGTTTCTATAATTTACAGCTCACTGCTTATATAATGAAACATGGTGTTTTCTTTCAAGGCTGTATTGTGTGAAGGTAAAGATAAGTATCTAACCAGTCATTAGACTCATTGCCTAAGTGAGTTATTTAGCTACACTTGTGCAATTGAAATGGCAAAAAACTAAGCATTTGGACTTTATCAGTCAGACAGTGCTTCAAAAGGTGAGCTACAGTATAGAAATGAAGCTGCATAACTTTCAAAAACTTTCTAAATGTGAACAGTACTGTGGCCCTTGAGTTGTTGACTAATTTCAACTCTTAACCAACTCGGGAATCATCCCTACTGAAGTGACCAGCACAACTTGCTGTGTTTTGTTCCCAACAGCCTTCTTACCTAGCACGGTTTCCTTGGATAACCAGCTTCACTAGCTGGACCAACACTAAACAGCTTGGACATTCCTGCAGGTTTTTCGGCATGGAATCCTGCAGTCTGTTTCTTAAACCACCAGGTTATGTTAATTTATGAATGGTCATTGATGACAAAAGGTATTTCCATTGTTTGTAACCACACAATATTTATGCATATTATCCAGATTATTTGATTCTGAAATGATGCACATTTGAAATTGTAAATATGTGGCCCAAAGGAATGTCTGTTATGAGTATGGTAATGCATTTGAGTAGTAGTTTCATGTTCCTAATCTAATTTAGTGTAATCCTCTAAATTGTGGTTCAGACCTGCACAGTCAGGAGTGATTTTGTACTATTCTTCTTTATAAATCTCTGGTGTGAATTGCTCTTTTGAGGTCATTGTGAAGCATTTCAATCATAGTTAAGGTCAGGGCTTTGACTGAACCACTCCATGGTGTTTTCTTTTGTTTGAGGCATTTCTCTTCTCCATAATTTGCTCATCAATGATGCATGAGTATATTTCACTGGCTTCCATATTGCCCAGACCAAGATAAAAAGAGAATACAACAATTTCCAATCATTATGTTATATAAGAAACACAAAAATACTAGACAGATCTTTTAGTTTTAAACTTATAGGTCTTCAAGATATTCAAAGATCTACACGCTCTTTAATCCTTCATATCTGCAATCCCGGTTATATTCAGTTTTATTACACACACATACATGCTTTCCATCAACTTGCATTATTGGTATTGGTAATTTCATGATCTCAACCCAGGCTTTCTGTGACTGGAGTGCATATGCTAATATGGCTGCATTCATGTGATACACATTCAAGACCCCAAAACACATTTCATTCCATAATGCATTTTATGATGCACTCTTGCACCATAACCTACTAAGTTCAGTCAAATGCTAGCTGTTTGAGGGTATGGTAATGTATTATGATGACTATTGAAAACAAATATACATACAGTGAAACTTTTGGACATAATAAGAGACTTATCTTATGCTCTTCCATTGGAGATAAAGATATCTATTAGTATAAATAATGATCCACCTTCTTTTTGAGATGTTATAAGTCAGAACAATATTATAGACTTTCTTAAAAGTTATAGAAATTCTGCAGTTCAAAATTTTTGTCTTTAACCTTTTAAGAAATAATCAGTTGTCCCACTTAGAATGATGTTTGCTTGAAGTCGGCTTTCATCACATCCTCATCTCCTATGTCTTTTGCTCTGTTGGAAAGTAAAAATAAAGAAATGCATCAGATCTTCACAAAACAGACAAAAACTGTCCCAAAAAGAACAAGTAACAAGTCTTAATGTAGCTCGGTGCCGTACTTTGGATTAATTTTGTGTCTTTTATATCCGTTGTAGGATGTAACAACCACAAACACAAGCATTAAAAATCCAGCAACAGCAGCAAGACCAATGAACACGTTCTGAAGACTCGACTCAGGAACATCTGTGTCTAAGTGAGAGAGAGAGAGAGAGAGAGAGAGAGAGAGAGAGAGAGAGAGAAAACAAAGTATTGTGAATTAAATTAGTTATATTGATTGACCTGAATGTTATGTAATCTATCTTATCAAGCTAACTCAAAGTTTACTTATGTGCAACACAGCTATTATGTTTTATATTATATACTAATGGGACAAAATGTTAGCATGATTTTTAAATATTTATCTGTCAACCAACCATTTTGTTTTCTAGTATCAGATTTAGAAACAGTTGAAAAGCCTTTATTTGGATTTACCTCCAGTATTGCACAACTCTCCGTTGGATATCAACATGTGTCGGGTGTTATCTAGTGACCCGTCATTGATTTCTGCCTTTATTCCCAGTAAGTGGCACATTAGAGAGTAAACATTGACAGTCTCAAATGGTCCAACCAACAAGTTTCTGTGGAAATCTGGTCCCACTGCCCTGAAGAAAGGCTTCATGTCCATAACCTCATTGTCATAGCCGTGCTCCCCTTTATTGGTCTGGAATACGTAGAACTGGAAAAGCATTTAGAACATATGAAATAATCACATATAATAGCACAATGTTTTCCATGCATATTTTTTTTGTGTCCATTATAGGTGTTTACTTCATCCTCACCCCATTGATGACATATCCTGGGTCTGCGAAGAGAATGATGGGCAGTAGGCGTGGATGTTTGGAGTAATGCAGTCGAGCAGGCATGTCTTCTTTCTTGTAAACGTGAAGGTTTGGATGTCCTCCTTTTAAGGCTTGATAAACCTTGTCAAGCATCCCTTCTTTGGGCAACAGCATCCCAGAAGGTCCATAGTCCACCATATGGAATTTCAGATCTTTCAAGGAGAATCCTGGGATGTCAGTGAGTATTATCTCTTTAACGCCCTCTCCTTTGAACACGGTGCTCATTCCATGGTCTGCTGTGATAATAATATTCAGATGATCACTGAGTCCGTGTTTCTCAGCAGTTTCCCGTATGTAGCCCACAGTTCGGTCAACTTTCTTGACCGCCTCACGCCGCTCAGGAGAATCGGGCCCGTATTTGTGGCCGGTAGAATCCGGGTCGCCAAAATACAAAGTGACAAAATCTAAGTCTTGATCTTTAAACCATTCCTTCATGACCTTGTCCACTTTCTCCCTCCATGCCGTCTCATCGGTGTGGTCATAAAACCTCGGTTCCACCTCCTTCACTTGGATTGTTTCGTTTTGGTAAGTGGCAGCAGTGCCAGGGAAGTGTAAGGATCCTGTTTTTTTACCCTAAGAAAGACACATTTACAAGTCAGCTTATATCTTACTTAAACCAAATGTTTATTAGGATATGATATAGTATACTAAATATACTAAAGCTTTTTGAGATGTACCTGTCTTTGAGCACTGATCCAAATGGGTAGACTGCCATTATCCCAGTATTCTTCCACAAACTGTGTCATGTAATATTGTTTCTTCTCTTGTGTGGTTGTATTGAACCAATTGTTATGAATCACACCATGGTTCTCAATGTACCTTCCTGGGGAAAAATATATATTTTTCCAGTGTCACTAATTTAATGAGTTTTGTGTTCTGCTGAGGCTTCTCTAGAAGATTCGTACATTTGACAGTTAGATATATCCAATGCATCTTTCGCTGCATTCATGCTATATGTTTTATCAGTTTATGCGTTCTTGAGGAATCAAACCCATGACATTAGCATTGCTAGCATTATACTTGCTCATCTGTTTGAGCTATATAAAGACTCAAAGTATATTGTGATCCTAAAACTGTCCATTAACTAAACAACCATTGTCTTTACTCTCTTTGCATCTTAATATATACACACTGCCCCCCCAAATAGTTTTAAGCTTCACTTAAAATATGTCTAAATTTCATTGCATTATTTAAAAGCAAGCGACATTTGCAAACAATCAATGCTAGACATTTTCTCAGAACTTATGCCAAATTTACACTGCAAATGTGGCATTTAAAAGTCTTTTCACATTGTTTAATGCTGCTCAGAAGTGGCATAAATGCATTTACACAGCAATTTCAACTGTATACTGTGATTATTAGCAACTAAGGTGGGTCAGAGCAGACATAATTTAGTCAGCATAATTTTTTTTATTATTTATTTACACTGAATTTTGCGCAAGCAAAGAGCAGACTTAACTTGGCTGCATAAAGACACATTTAGGCATTTTAGTGATTTAAATTTTTTTTTAAAAATGTTAAAATAAATAAATTCTCTAAAGTAATGTGCTTTTATATATTTATGCCAAATGTTAGTAAGTTTAAATATACAGGTATATATTCAGTGGTCAGTTTAAGAGCTAATTCACGATATATATTTACACTATTGTATCTAAAACTTGTGTTTTGTATCTATTTACTTTAAATTAGAAATTTATTGCTTTTTCTCCTTACCAGATAACAGGGTGAAGTGTGTAGGACTAGTGATGGTCAGGAAAGGTGGAGTGACATATGCTGCCTTGACTCCTTCCTCAGTCATTTTGTCCAGGTTTGGGGTGTCCACATCTCGGTCGTAGTCCCACCTGAACCCATCAAAGCTGATTAGTAGCAGTTTGTTTTTGCCTGTGGTGCAGTGATCTCTGACTGGAGCAGAAAGAAATGCAGGGAATATAAACAGCAAAATGCTCAGTGACAATAACATGGCAGGTATTCCACTACTACTGTTGATGTAACAATCTTGCTTTTCTCTGGATGGTCTGATGCCTGTTCCTGATTTAACAGTGTCAGCTTTTGACTGATCCTTTTGTCTGTGTGTTTTTTGCCAACACTTCCTGCACACTAAAGTTCACATTATTAATGTTTATGAGATGAATTACATGCTTATGCTATCTTTTGGTATCTTATCAAGTGGCTT
Organism: Spinibarbus caldwelli; assembly: GCA_039654775.1. NCBI lineage: Eukaryota > Metazoa > Chordata > Actinopteri > Cypriniformes > Cyprinidae > Spinibarbus > Spinibarbus caldwelli. Next base: position 9,434,041 of record CM077256.1, on the reverse strand, counting down.
ATCAGGAGTTATGGGACAAAAGCAATTATACAGCTCTTTTCTGAACAGCATTTCTCTGATTTACAGCTCACTGCTTATAAAATGAAACATGGTGTTTTATATCAAGGCTGTATTGTGTGAAGGTAAAGATAAGCGTCTAACCAGTAATTAGACTCATTGCCTAAGTGAGTTATTTATCTACACTTGTGCAATTGGGATAAAAAAAAAAATACTAAGCATTTGGACTTTATCAGTCAGACAGTGCTTCAAAAGGTGAGCTACAGTATAGAATGGAAGCTGCATAAGGGCTGATTCTTTGCAAAAACTTTACAAGTGTGAACAGTAGTGTGGCCCTTGTGTTGTTGACTAATTTCTACTCTTAACCAACTTTTGAATCTTCCTTGCTGAAATGACCAGCACAGCTTGCTGTGTTTTGTTCCCACCAGCCTTCTTACCTAGCACAATTTCTTTGGATAACCAGCTTCACCAGCTGGACCAACACTAAACAGCTTGGTTCTTTTCAGCTAGGAATCCTGCAGACTAGTTCTTTGTTACGTTATGCATGATCATTGAAGACAAAAAGTATTTCCATTGTTTGTAACCACAATATTTATGCATATTCTTCAGATCATTTGATTCTGAAATGATGCACATTTGAAATTGTAAATATGTGGCCCAAAGGAATGTCTATGTTATGAGTATGGTAATGTATTTGAGTGGTAGTTTCATGTTCTTAATCTAATTAAGTGTAATCCTCTAAATTGTGGTTCAGACCTGCACAAAAGTCAGGAGTAATTATAAAACTCTGGTGTGAATTGCTCTTTTGCTATTTTCAATTATAGTTGAAATCAAGACCTTAACAGGGCCGCTCTATGGTGTTTTCTGTTTGAGGCCTTTCTTTACTCCATAATTTGCTCATCTGTGATGCATGAGTATATTTCACTGGCTTCCATTATGTTCAGACCAAGTTAAACTTATGTTATTATGCAAGTTATGTAGCTTTTATGTTGATTTCAACATAAAACTAAGGCAAGGAAACTTTATTCTCTCTCTCTTAAAAAAAGAATAAAATAACACTCTTTGAAATCAGAGGTTTGAGTTAAAAAAAAATATTTTATTCACAGTATTTCATTACTGTTTCTTTATATTATATTAGATATGCACCTATAAAAATACTGGACAAATGTTTTAGTTTTAAACTTCTAGGTTTCATTTACAAGATCTTCATTTACTTCAGTCCCTCAAATTTGCAGTCCAGTTTCTGTTCACTGGTATTATGCAGAGCAGTGGACACTGATATTCCATGACACCCACTAGATGGTCTGAACACCACTGACTGACACACATACATGCTTTGCATCAGCTTGCATTATTGGTATTGGTAATTTCATGATCTTGACCCAGGCTTTCAATAACTGAAGTGCACATGCTAATATTTTATTTCATAATGCATTTTATGATGCACTCTCCCACCATCACCTATGAAGTTCAGTCAAATTCTAGCTGTTTGAGGGTATGGTAATGTATGATGATGGCTATGAAAACAAATGTACTAATAAGAGGCTTATCTTATGCTCTTCCATTGGAGATAGATATCTATTAATATAAATATTGATCCATTTCCTTTATATGATATTAGAAGTCTGAACAATATTATAGACTTTCTTAAAAGTAATAGAAATTCTGCAGTTCAAAATTTTGTCTTTGACCTTTTAAGAAAAAATTGATTGTCCCTCTTAGAATGATGTTTGCTTGGAGTCGGCTTTCATCTCATCCTCATCTCCTATGTCTTTCGCTCTGTTAGAGAGTAAAGATAAAGAAATGCATCAGATCTTCAAAAAACAGAAAAAACTTCAAAAAATAACAATAACAAGTTTTAATGTAGCTCTGTGCCATACTTTGGATTAATTTTGCATCTTTTGTATCCGTTGTAGGATGTAACAACCACAAACACAAGCATTAAAAATCCAGCAACAGCAGCAAGACCAACGAACACATTCTGAAGACTTGACTCTGGAACATCTGTGAGAAAAAAGAAAAAAAGTATTGTGAATTAAATTAATTTTATTAATTGCCCTGAATGTTATGTCATTGATGCTAAGATGAATTGGTTTACAGTGTATGTTAATGTAATTAATATAGGGTTGAAGAGCGGCACCTACTGTATATCTTATCAAGGTAACTCAGAACACAGCAACACAGATATTATGTTTTATATTATAGATTAAATAGGACAAAATGTCAGCTTGATGTTCAAGTATTTTCTTTTCAACAAACCATTTTTATTTTATTATTATTATTATTATTATTATTATTATTATTATTTTATTTTTTTTTGCATTTAGAAACAGTTGAAATTTTTTTTATTTGGATCTACCTCCAGAATCACATGACTCTCCGATGGATTTCAGCATGTGTCGGGTGTTATCCAGTGACCCGTCATTTATTTCTGCCTTTATTCCCAGTAAGTGGCACATTAGAGGGTAAACGTTAACGGTCTCAAATGGTCCAACCAACAAATTACTGTGGAAATCTGGTCCCACTGCCCTGAAGAAAGGCTTCATGTCCATGACCTCATTGTCATAGCCGTGCTCCCCTTTATTGGTCTGAAGTGGGTAAAACTGGAAGAACATTTAGAACATATGATCACATATAATGTAATATTTTCCATGCATTATTGTGTATTGTTTCCATTATAGGTGTTTACTGAATCCTCACCCCATTGATGACATATCCTGGGTCTGCGTAGAGAACAATGGGTAGGATACGTGGATGTTTAGAGTAATGCAGTCGAGCAGGCATGTTTTCTTTTTTATAAACGTGAAGGTTTGGATGTCCTCCTTTCAAGGCTTGATAAACCTTTTCAAGCATCCCTTCTTTGGGCAACAGCATCGCAGAAGGTCCATAGTCCAACAGGTGGAACTGCAGATCTTTATAAGAGAACCCTGGGATGTCAGTTAGAACTATTTCTTTTACTTGCCCTCCTTTAAATACGGTGGTCATGCCATGGTCAGCTGTGATGATAATATTCAGATGGTCACTGAGTCCATGTTTCTCAGCAGTTTCCCGTATGTAGCCCACAGTTCGGTCAACTTTCTTGACCGCCTCGCGCCGCTCAGGTGAATCAGGCCCATGCTTGTGGCCAGTTTCATCTGGGTCGCCAAAATACAAAGTGACAAAATCTAAGTCTTGATCTTTAAACCATTCCTTCATGACTTTGTCCACATTTTCCCTCCATGCCGTCTCATTGGTGTAGTCATAGGCTCTTGGTTCTACCTCCCTCACCTTAATTGTTTCTTTCTGGTAAGTGGCTGCAGTGCCAGGGAAGTGTAAAGATCCTGTTTTAAGACCCTAAGAAAAGGCACATAAGATTTAGTGTACAGAAATATCTGTTTCAGGTGTAATATTGAATTATTACAATTAAAAACATTAATTGCACCAATGTTTCCAGAAAGATTATGGTGGTCTGCTATCACAGCTTGCTCTTAACATAGATTTCAAAGATGTTAACTGAAGAAATTATTGTTTATAGTTTGAGATGTACCTGTCTTTGAGCGGTGATCCAAATGGGTAGACTGCCATTATCCCAGTATTCATCCACAAACTGTGTCATGTAGTACTCTTTCCTTTGTCGAGTGGTTGTGTTGAACCACACGTTATGAATCACACCATGGTTCTCAATGTACCATCCTAGGAAAATTTAAAAAACCCAGTAAACATTAGATTGTTGGTTCCATGAGTTCAGTATGCATTTTTGTGCATATCTGTCTGAACACTTCGAACGACATCCATTCTCATATATATTTCAGGAGAAGGTGAAAGATGAAAATAGAAAACAAATAACTATAATGAAAAGTTCTGAAATGAATTTCACATTAAAGCATTTTCATTAAAATCTAATTTTAGTAAAATACTGCTATTATTTTATAATACATACAATACTGTAATTTCATGTAAAACCACCCATTTTGCAAAAAAAAAAAAAAAAAAAATCATCGCTATTAATTATTTTATAATTTTATATAATATTGCAATTTTGCATTAAAATGTGACATTTCTAAAAATATTAGACGTTTTTATAAAAATGTAATATTTATTTCTTTTTTAATACTCTTTTTTAATTTCATAGTAAAGTACACAGATTTTCATAATTTTATATTAAACACATTTACATAAAAATATCACTGCTGTAAATAAAATCGTAAATCAATCAGTTGTGATAAATTACTAATGTATCATAAATATCTTCACTATTGGATACAATAGATGTTATTGAACCATTTATTTTGATATGAAGAGGCTGAGGGATGTATTATCTGGCATAAGACTTTTAGGGTAACTGTAAATTATCTAAAATGTTGTTTAAAAAATTGTTGTTGTCTTTTTCTCCTTACCAGATAACAGGGTGAAGTGTGTAGGACTGGTGATGGTCAGGTAAGGTGGAGTTACATATGCTGCCTTGACTCCTTCCTCAGCCATTTTGTCCAGGTTTGGGGTGTCCACATCTCGGTCGTAGTCCCACCTGAACCCATCAAAGATGGTCAGCAGTAGTTTGTTTTTGCCTGTAGTGCAGCGATCTCTTGCTGGAGCAGAGAGAGATGCAGGGAATATAAGTAGCAAAACGCTCAGTGGCAGTAACATGACAGGTATTCCACTACTACTGTTTTACACAGAAACAGCCTTGCTTTTCATCTGATGGTTATAAATTTATCAGCTCTCGACTCTTTATTCTTTTGTCAAGGTGCTTTGCCATCAGTTTTTGCAGACTTAAGTTCACATTATCATTGAGGTTTATGGGATGGATTGCATGTTAGTGTTATCTTGCATTATCTGACAGTCTTATCAGAAGTTATAGGGCACAGGCAATTACTCAGCTCTTTTTCTTATAGTTTTATAATTCATTTATAGTTCACGGCTTATAATATAAAATTAAATGTAGGCCATCTAGTTGGTAAACTACCTATACTGTAAATTTGGTTTGGAATAAAATTTAGCATCAATTAATAATTTTTTGGTGCCATAGTGTTCAGGCTTTACCATTCATTTCCACAGCTTCACACCTAATATAGTACTTGAACAAACAGTCTATATAACAGTTATAAGAAAATCACTGAGGGTAGGTGTGACACATTCTTGAAAATCTTTAGAAACTCCATTTTTGTACTGTTCATAGTGTGCTAAAGTGTGCTTGATCTTACTTTTTTGTTGTTTCCCAAACTTTGGAGTTTTAATACTGAGTCCAGATTTTCCATCTGTACCTTACATATTCATTTTACCTGATGGTTGCTTTAACAGACTACCACATTGTTCCACCTCATGCTGCACGAACTTGTCCACCAGAGGGAGTTGTGTCTTTGACTGAGAAATACTCAAACTCAGTACATTGTTGAGATTCAGTGCTGTCACGGTTAAAAAATGATGCATTTATGAATGTTGAAAAATTAATTTAGACACAATTTGTAAGGAATAAAGACACATTCAAAATGAATAAATGCAGATTACCGCCTTTCCAACTGACTTAATTTCTAATTCCAGAAAGTGCTTAACTGGACAATTTGTGTAGTACAAGATGAGTGATCAATGTGACAGACTAATCATTTTGTGATATATGTTGTTTGAAACGTTTTAAAATTATATGCAAGCACTGTCGCCCCAGAGAACACTGAACAATGAGTTCTTCAGCTTTAAAGTGATAAATGTTTGTTATTTCTTTAGTTTTCAGTCTTCTCCCTGTAAATCCTCTGTTTTCTGTGTATGTCTGCCACTTCCAGAGCTTTGATGGAACGCTGGGACTAGACTGGCTCTTGATGGAGCCATGACAGGAACTTTTTGGACAGTCATTACAGAAATTTCTGGGATAGCTATGGCAGGAACTTCTGGACCTCTGGGAAGACATCAAAAGCCTTAAAAATGGATGCTTATTGATTCATATATATCCAAATGATTACCTTCACCTAATAACTGGTAGTTGAGTTTCCTATTACAGCCACTTGATGGCGCCAGAAACCTTTTAGTTTCTATCCTGGTTACCTGCAGGAATCCTTGTAGTGCTTGCTGTGTGCAGAAATCGTAAAGGAACCGAACAGGACAGAATAAAAACCCTACAGGTCATGGTGCTTTCTACATGTGGCCTGTAGGTTTGTTCACTTGCTTATCATGTGGGATATAGAAATGCACAATTCCTGGAGGATTTTTAATATAAAGTACCTTTTGGAAAATACAGATTTGTGCAAATTCAGATATAGGTTTGTGCAAGTATTTTTAAGGTCTTACTGCTGGACTGTTTTTATTATTAATATATCTGGTATAACATCAATAGGAAATCGTGTAGGACCAACCTGCATGACTGTGGCCTTACAAACTCCACCTTTAGGACAGTAGTGGGCTGGGACCCACTAGGGGGCCTTACTAAATGCAGTTGTCTTAAAATTAGTAGTAATTTAACAATTATTAAATTGTTTAACCTGCTAAATGTTTGGTTATGTATTTAAAAAGGAACAATGCATTAACTACACTTTGAGATAAAAAGAACAACAAGAAACAAAAATCACAGCTTTCTTTTACTTAAAAAAAAAAAAAACACTTCTGTCATGATTTCTACAGAACACTTGGAAACTTAGCCTGGGGCTTTGAGTTATAAAGGTGTTGTTCTATAAATTCTAGAATGTGTGTTTGTCTTCTTGACATATACACAGTCACATTTGCAGTCATGTTAATGAACATTAAATGGTAGTAGCATTGTAATCTGAATAAGCGGTTTGTCTTTTTAAAATAAATATTAAAAACGGTATAAAGACATTTGCCACAGTTTTGAGGATGACTATCAGAAATACATATATATATATATATATATATACATACACGTCTTTTGATTGTCGTTTATCTTTTTCGCTCATTTATTTTCCATCAATTTCTATCAAAATTCTTTCTATTCTTTTCTAACGAATATTGCCGAGAATTTTATCCAACCAGAATTTAGTCCTTGGCGTCTGAGCTCCACCCCTTAAAGCTCAGTTTAGATTGTCAGGTTAATCAACCAATCCAGTTGTTTCATTTGTAAATGTGGGTGTGGTCTTCCAAGCTACAGAGGCCCAGAGGTCTGCAGAGATCTTGCATGGGTATAACAGTAAACGAGGACTGATTTCACTTAAAATAATTTTTGGTAAGTGTTTACTGTGAGTTTTTTTAAAATTCTTCTATTACACTTAGAATGGGTTTGTTGAATTTAAAGTAGGTTGGCTTAAGCATTTTCGCGTTAGGTTACGGACGGTATACAGATTCATCTACTGGGCATGCGCACATCAATAAGCGTAATTTTTGTCACACTGTACAACAATAATTACTGTTTTTGCATTATTGTAAGGGGTAGGTTTAGGGTTGGGGTAGCTGTAGACGTTAGTATAACACAATCTAATTGATAGAAAAACTTATTTTATAATTAGCTTCCGGTTTTAGCCGTATCCCTTCTAGCCACAACCATCGCGTTATGTGTTTGTTGTGGCGTAGTAGTCTGGTAACTTAAGTGAGTGAGCCTTTTTGGCATCTCTTGTACTGTAAATTGGCTATGACATAAGCCACTGTATTTATTGAATTGATATAAAACGATGCTTCTTAATGGTTTGAAGTTACATCCCAAGCCCAGCTTAAAAGTACAAAGGTCGCTCTGAAATTGTTCTTTGGTATTGACAGGGACTTGAAAAGAATATCACTTGTCTTGTGCCTGCACAGGTCTGAATTCTGTAGGCCTATATATAATTTTATTAATGCACTTTATAATACTAATGTAAACCGCGCTCTCTTTACATTCTTAAAGACCATATGAATTCATAATTAATAAATTTTACATTGTATTGTAATGAAAAACTATGTCATAATACCAACAACAACAACAATAATAGTAAACATAATGGGTGAGGGGGATTATGAATCATGCAGACAAACAAATAAATAAATATTCGCTTTTATTTTTTTTTGCAGGAAATCCCATTGGGATCCTTTTTTTGTGAGAGAAATTCAATAGTGTTTATACAAATTTCTTAAAAAGACCTCAGAAATGTAGTCTAGACCTACAAGATGTTTTGAACATTGAACATCATTGTATGGCACGCACAACCTCTTAGTTTCCATTCGCTTGTGTTATTGGTAATTTCATGGTCTTGACCCAGGCTTTCAATAACTGAAACACATGTGCTTGTTTTATATTACGACCTCCATGTGACACATGTCCATGACCTCAAAATTCATCTCAATTCATAACGTAGTTTATGATGCACTTTCCCAGCCCCCCCACCACCTGCTTGCTAGGTTAAAGACAAGTCAGATGCTAGATGTTTGAGGGCATGGTAATGTATTATGATGACTATTGGAAACAACTGGTGGTAAATGGAAAGGACCATTTAGATCTACAGCAGTGATTACAACCTAATTTAAGCATTTGAACGTGATGGCCAGTAATACAGGCATTTGTTTCATAGCAGTTATGGCGATATTCAATCATGTCAACCATTGTGTGCGTTTGTTTAGATTATTGGTAACCACAAATATTGATCTGTTTGCTTTATTTTGAAGTCCGTTATAGACTAACGTGAATGTATTGAATGTGTACAACAGTTTGTTCTGGTCCTTAAATTTGTTTGACTGTCAGGATTGGATTAACCATATGTGCCCAAACATTGTATTTTTTTGGAGCTTTTTTGTTTGTGACTCAAAAATGGACTGGCTAAATTGAGTCTACAATTAACAAGTTACACAATATTAACGTATTAGCCTACATGTTTAACATATTACCTGTTCACAGTGGTGTTGATGTTTAGAGCAGCACTCTATCTGCATCCTTCAGTACATAGTTTAAAATCACTGCCCTTTTTGACCTTTTATGAAATAAGAAATGGTAGAATCGCATATCGATGCTAATGACGTTTGTTCGTATATCACTCTGAGAGTATTTTATCTTGGAGGCTGGTCAGTAGTGTTTTATGATGCCACCTTATTGAAGTCAATCAAATCATCTGACAGCTAGTTGCTCAGATGGGGTTTGCTTTTAGCCTTGGTACAAGTTCAAGGTGAACACCTAATCTCTTGGAAGATAAGCTATTACTGTCATCAGGGCTCATTTTTCTCATTTACATTCACCTACATACATGAACAGAAAGCGAAAGGCGTGTATATTAGAGACAGAGTGAGTGCTATTTCTTCATTCTGTGCCTATGAAGCTTTTAAAGTCAACATGGATTGAAAATTCACCTGATCTATTTTCCACATGCATGTTATAGATCATATTGTGGATGATTTATTGTGTATATGTTTCAGTTTTTGACCTTGTAAGACTTTTCTCTGATGATGTATGTAGGATTTTCCTGTCATTTAAGCCCAAAGTATACTTTGTATTTTTTTTTGGTCGATGGATCCACACTAGAAAGTATCATCTTAGCCCAGTGTCTGCATTATTTCTCTCCAGAAGTTATGATCAATGCTCTGTTTATTAGGTGTTTGGTTCTTCATTCTGACGGCACCCATTCACTGCAGAGGATCCATTGGTGAGATGCAATGCTGAATTTCTCTAAATCTGTTCCGATGATGAAACAACATGGATGACCTGAGGGTGAGTCAATTTTCAGCAAATTTTTGGAAATACTAGGCTATTCCTTTAATACATATTGGAAATGATTCTCTGTTAATTTTTACATTTTAATAAACAATGTCAGATTTATTTTAATTATTTTTATGAGTGCAAAATGTTCAAACGCATGCTTTTTAGTTGGCGTATGCATTATATTTCAGTTTTTGTCTTTATAAATCCCAATTTGTTCCTCACTTTTGACGTAGAATAAAATCCATCCTCCCTTATATTTTTTTTAGTTTCGATAATCTGTCATACTCAGATGTACATCACCATATGGAAGAAAAAATCTGTTGCTAATTCCGTTTCATCACAACTTTAAGTAACATAATACACTGTACACTGGATTGCTCAGTTGCAGCTCAGTTTGAAAGTCAATACCACTCCAGTAAATTCCCACATTTGAATTGGATAATTGGACTGTTTTGGCCCGCTCGGAGCGTCAAAGTCACAGCAAACTTCATTTTGTACGTGCTCATCGAGCATATGGTTTATATTCTCTGCGTTTATTTGGTCTGAACAGGCGGCATGTCTGGTAGTTGGCCAAGGGGGTGGAGGTCTCCATGTGGCACTGTGCAAGCAGGATTAGGACTAAGCCTGGGTAAAGCTCTGGTTAGGTTTAGTCTTAAGCCTGCACCGGGCACTTCAAATAACATATCCTAAGCCCTCAAATACTAGACTGCGGCCTGTGTCAAGCATCCTCATCTGTCATATTACAAGTTTGAAAGGCACCTTGTAACACTTGTTCTGAGCCTTTTAATAGTTCTCATTTTTTATGGGTTTACCTCGGTTAAGACTCAGTCCAAACTAATGAAGAAGGCGAACCCGAATTGAAAGGCTAAAGGGTTGGGGGTTAACGCTTGTTAAATATCACCGACTGAAGACAGTGTTTTACAGTACGTCGTTAAAGTTGCACTCGCTGATAGCCACTTGATAGCGTTCACTATATAACGCTGGGGGAAATGAATGTGCGGAGGAAGTGTGAATGGATATTGTTTGTGCGAAACCTATGAAAACAAGTTGTTAAGTGGTTGTATCAGTCAACCAGGGTTTGTAATCAAGCGAGAGGAGAGGCTTCCTGTGGAGATGTGTCATCTTGTCTTATAGTGACTCATCAGCGACAAAATGGTGCTGGGAAAGACAAGTAATAGTAAAATATAATGGATAATGTTGTACGCTTTATTGTAGCAGGTTTGTTTTCCTGTCGTTTTTGGTCATTTGCGCTCGTATCACAGAGGGCGTATGGCTGTGAGACATTATCACAGCCCTGCGTCATGCTCATTTGTGACAAATGCGTTCAGAGCCACACCACTTTGCATTCAACTCTTATTGCTTAATTAGTTTTAACAGCAAATGTTGTTACACAGCAGCAGTCACATACGGATCTAATACCGAGATCTCTCTCATTAATTAAGTGCGTTAATTGTGAGTATAACAGATGAGTGCAGTATGGCTGGCTTCCTCTCCTGCCTCCCGTTCACGCTGTTTATCATGGGGACATAAGCTGTCGTCGGCTTTTCAAACTCCACCAAAGCCGCAGCTGGCTAATTACCTGCCACTCAGGTTGAACTCTTTCTCAAGAAACTGTGTTTAAAGATGGAAAAATGCACATTAATCCGGCTTTGTTTGGAGTTTGGTTCAGCTTTAGGTCAGGGGAGGACGTCATTTTTTCTGGACACAGAGGTTTGACTCTCATTTTAACTGGATTTTTTGTGGTCAACGGGCCGCATGTTGATAGATCCAATTGTACTGGTGCACATTTTGGTAAGGCTCAGTTTTGTGTGTTTCTGAGCTTTCTGTCATTCTGTGATCAGTATTTCCAGAACCATATATATATATATATATATATATATATATATATATATATATGTATATAAGTTTTATTAATACTGTAGATTTGCAACTGGGATCAAATATTAAATTGGAAGGTTTTATATAGTTATTTTAATGGTGTATGAATTTTATTTATTCTTTTTTTTATTTTATTCTTTTAATTATTGCCTATTTTTGCCATAAATAAAGCATTGGATGTTGATATGTCAATCAGTCAGGCAATCAATAAATAGCTTTTAAATATTAAATAAATAAATAGACTTTAATATATAAATGCATACATAAATTACATAAGATGAACATAGAATTGCCCAACCGTTTAATTCAGAAATTTCATTAATAGTTTTTTAATGGTTTCACAGGTTTTTTTTTGTTTTTTTTTTAGTGCTCACATTCATCTATTAAGCCAAAAAGTCCATCGTCATTTCCTAGAAGGTACTGTGATCAACTGCTTTGTTTAATCCGTTCTTACAGAGAGCCTTTTTTCCGGCACGGAACATTGTGTACTTGGTGTGTGAGTAAATTGTGTGTCTGTGTAATATATTGCTGGGTGTGTGTTTATACCTGGACTGGCGCAGTGAGGCATGGGGGCAGGGTCTGAGATTGCCGTGCCACCTTAGCGCCCTCCACTGACTGCTGGCAGGCCACTGGAACAGCGGCCCCTTGTGTGCTGACAGTGATATATGGGTAATTTAAAAAGTCATTCTTTTCAAAGCAGCCAGCTGCTGAGAGGGCATCCAACCACAGCCCATTCCCACGCAGTTTGTAAAAAAGAAAAAAAAAAAGAAAAAACTCATTTAAATGTACTTTACAGATCAAGGCAAATCAGATCTACATTAACGTAGCTGCATCTTCTTTGTGTTTCTGCCGTGAGCTTACGCATAAAACACACAAATAACCCAACTATACTGATTATCTCTCACATTAACAAGATCGAGTAGAGAAGTTTGAGTTATGTGGTCATTTAAATGCCAAACAAAATGGGGAAAAGTTGGACTGTGGGACATTAAAACTCAAATCAAGTAATAACGCTACGATGGATCAATGTTATGAACTCTGTGCTAGCACAATTCGCAATAAATTAGGGCCCAGAATTGATTTCAGTTACACATGCTGCATTTCATGTATTTTTTTCTACAATATTAATGTACCTCACAGCTTTATTGGCTGAGTGCTGGTAATGAGAAGCCCACACTGTAATGTTGAGATTTCGTGATGTTCGTTAACTGTGAGGTTGGTCTCTTTGGGTCACAGGGCCATGTTCTTGTCAGGAAACCACACTTCTGTTTATAGGTCCCTGGAGTAGGGCAGGTTCTTGCCATAAGTGGTTAAAGAAGATGGACTTCAGGCAATTAGAAAAATGGCATATTTGCTGGATATTGTGCTGAGCTGTTGGGAGGTGAGAGAAAAGTTTGAAAACTACAGTGGTTGGACTCTGTATTGGTTATTGACCAAGATGGAAGATAAAGTGAGAAGAAGAACATATGATTTTTAGAGTATAGCCATGGTGTTGATGGATATTGTTCAGGCAGGTAGTAAAAACAAAAGATCTGATGCAAACACCTTAAAGGGTTAATTCACCCCAAAAAGAAAATTATTTCATTAATTACTCACCCTCATGTCGTTCCAAACTCGTAAGACCTTCGTTCATCTTCAAACACAAATTAAGATATTTTTGATTAAATCGGAGAGCTATCTGACCCTCCATAGACAGCAACACAACTGAAATGTTCCCAGGTCCAGAAACGTAGTAAATACATCGGTAAAACAGGTCCATGTGACATCAGTGGCTCAGCTTCAGTTTTGCGGCGCTACGAGAGTACTTTTTTTGTGCAAAGAAAACAAAAATAACAATTTACTCAACAATTCTTCTCCCCCGAGTTATGTCTTCTGCCATTTTGGAGAGTACCCATACCCAAGAACGTATTTGACGTAATCAGTGTTATTTACGTTCGGGGGGAAAGCGCACATGAACGTATAATCTGCATAATAAGCGTTGTTTACGCTTAGGGGAAAGCGTGCGTATGTATTGTGATACTCTCTAAAATGGCGGAAGATGTAACTTGGGGGAGAAGAATGGTTGAGTAAATTGTTATTTTTGTTTTCTTTGCGCAAAAAAGTACTCTCATAGCCTCGCAGAACTGAAGTTGAGCCACTGATGTCACATGGACCTGTTTTACTGATGTATTTACTACTTTTCTGGACCTGGGAACATTTCAGTTGCATTGCTGTCGATGGAGGGTCAGATAGCTCTCAGATTTAATCAAAAATATCTTAATTTGTGTTCTGAAGATGAACGAAGGTCTTATGGATTTGGAACGACATGAGGGTGAGTAATTCATGACATAATTTTCTTTTTGGGGTGAACTAATCCTTTAAGTAATTGTAGTCTGAACCAGAGGTTTCATTATAACACTCTGAGAAATTTGTCCTCCTACTTTTTAGGAAATAATGATTATATTTTGAGAGTTTTGTTTTGATTGGCAACAGTGGGAAGAAGAAATACAATGGGTAAAATCAGATTTGGACTGAATGAATACGCAAGCAGTAATCCTGCTATGGCTCGTGCTCACTTACCTGCCTGTCAGCAAATCAGTTTGCCGAATGTCATTGTCACCCAATTAATATTTATGAACCAAGCTGATAAAATTTATAATGTGCTCTCTGCACTGTTCCTGTGCTTCTGGTTTGAATGCCTAAAATACTTGAAATTTGATTTTTGGAAAGGTGTATAACGGCTTGTCACTGGGACAATAACCTCAAACATACGCCTCTATCTCTTATCTACTCTTAAATGGGACATTAGTATTTTTAGATACTTTGTACTATAGTTGTTACAGCTACATACATTGTCCTCCACTAATATTGGCACCCTTGGTAAATCTGAGCAAAGGTGGCTGTGAAAATAAATCTGCATTGTTTATCCTTTTGATCTTTCATTCAAAAAATTCACAAATTCTAACCTATCATTGAAGTAAAACAATTGAAAGTGGGGGGGAAAATCTCATTGTGAAATAAATGTTTTCTCTAATTCATATTGGCTACAATTTTGTGACATTCGATATTCAGAAAATAATATATTTGAGGGGAATAAAGAAATTTGTTTTCAGTTTACATTTTTCTTTCTTTCTTTTGGCTGACTTTAATTGAATTTTAGTTTTTTTCATGTAACTATATACTTTTAGTCATTCCTTGGCTCCCTGGGAGGTTTGCTGAGGCACCCTTATTGAGAAGCATTGACATAAACTATTGCTTAGTGTATTATCTAATTTATTAATACACTTTTGTTTTTTTTTGCAAATTGAGAGACTCATGGATTATCTGGCTGTGTACTGTATGAATGTTTTTGTTAACTCAGTGTGTAAACTGCAGTGTTAAATGCTATAAATTGCCTGCTCTTTTCAGTTGAGTTTTTATGTTGTAGATATTGTTCATTTAAAAGTAGTTATTGTAATGTAAAATTGACTTGGTTTCTTTCAATGGAATATTGCCGTATTTAATCTAAACAACAATGATCCAATTATTCAATCAATTCCCAATGGACAAAATCAAGTCTTGCTCTACTTTTTTTTTGCTTTCACCATTTCATGCCAACTTTAAGCTAAGCTTTTAAAAACTCATGGTGTACACTACCATCTATGCCCTTATGGTGTTTCGGACACCAATATTTTAACGATTCAGAAAAGAGGAGTCAATATTTGACCAACTAAGGTTTTGGTATGTACAGTAGATAAGATCAGTATTTTTTGGTAGTACAACAGCATAACATGAATGTAAATTTGTTGTTTGCTTGTGGGATCTGCAGGTGAGTTATGCCAAACTTAACCGAATTGGAAAATTGACAATTTTATAAATGTATGAACATCTGCAGAATGAAAATTTACCATCTTAACCATATTATCAAGTAACGGAAGCATTATCATATTTTGGTGCAAAAGTTTAAATCTAATTTTGATGCCCTCAGCAAAACATGTGATAAGTTTTCTCCTCCATGTTTAATGTTAATAAGCGTATTTATTTTGCTATCTTAACTGCTCCACATTATTGTGCTGTCTCCAACTCTCCATTCTGTATTCAGCTATTGCACATTGTACTTGCAGCAAGAATGTACTTGCAGATCTTGTACATGAGTAAATGATTGTTTGACTCTCGAAAAGGCTACATAGGTTTTGGCTAATTAGGCATTGTCTCTGTGTGTGAGAGCGTCACATAACTGTCATCGGTTACATATTGCCTGGTCTCAGTCTCCTTTTTTACACAGAGCTAATTAAAGCCTAATTTAAAGGTTTGCTTGCTTTCTGTCAGTCCTCTGTTGGCCATAATATGTTTTTCTGACAGAAGAAAAATATAGCCATCAGCGTTATATTCCAGGCTTAATTAAGCAGGCGGTATAGCTGCGCAGCTTCTGTGCCGGTTCGATTTGACCTCGAGTTCTTTGCGATAGATTAGCCTTTCGTAGCTGTGGAGTTTTTGAATCGCAATGTGCGAACGCTGTTAATGAAGAGGTGGCATGTCCAAATGGGTCACGTCAAGTTCTCCGGATTTAGGATAACGGCAGCGGCCAATTAACGTCAGGAATGTGATGCGTCCGATCAGAAACGATGGTGCCAGGGCCGTCGGGATTCCCTGTTGTTTGCGAGGCGATAGAAGAGCGGAGCTGGGCTCTAATCAGTGTTTGAGTGACAGCACTCCCAAAAGCAATTCCTGCACTGTAATCCCCCTTTGTGGACAGCGTTGGAGATAAGTTGGCCGGGTTAATGCACCGTGCTCTTCTCTGCAGACCTGTGCTGACAGGGCCCTGACAGGTAGACACAGACACAGGTGCTTGTTTATGCTAATGGCGTGTCGGACCGGCCAGATAGAGATGTCGTGGGTATCTGGGAGGGCTGAGTGCGCGCGCACACACACACAAACACCAGCTGCTTTTTTACTTCTCAGGTGGCTGGATAGAAATCATTTAATGGGAATGTTGCAGGATTGGGACTTTTGAGGAAGGAGGGAGGAGCCAAACGTTGTGTATATGTGTACGTGTGTGATTATGAATGTGTTTAGAGAGGGTAATGGATAGGGGTGATCCTCGGTTCCTGTGGTTGTCCCTTAGGTCGACAGCTCGACGGGGAGCCGGGTATGGAGGGTCATTACTCATATCTGCACACACAGGGAGGAGCCGGAGAGGGTGGAAGCCATGAATCAAGGGCGAGCAGCCATCACACAGAGATTGATGAAAAGCCAACGCATGGTTAAGCCGGATTTCATTTACAAGCACAATTTTACCAGAGGTGGGAGGGGCGTATGTGCGTATGTGCTTATGTGTGTGCGGAAGGGGACAAACAACACACCCCTGGGCTGAGATTTCATAAAACAAATACTTGTAATGAATAATGGTGTGGTGACTTTGATTGAATGTGAGCGAGGTGGGGGTTGATCAACAATGCAAAAAAGGTAGCGAGGAAAAGGCCTTCTCGTTGTACCTGCAGTCGAGGTCACGTCCTCTTCGGTGCATGTTTATGGCTCAGGGTGAAACATGACGTGAATCGATTATCATACACACTCTAATTATTCTCATGTTTTAATGCATACTAAAAGGACCAGACGGCAGACGCGATGCAAATGCAATCCCAATAAGGTCGGTAAAAAAGCACCCCAGTCATCATCGTGTCAATGCGCCTGTGTTGGATCTGGTCACTATTGGAATTCCATGTGGCTGTTGCTCCAGATGAAATGACAGGGTTTTTTTCCCACTTTTAAGTTCATAAGATTAAGTTCCCTAGATGTATGGAAGCAGAGTAGAGAAAGGCGGAATTTTGCTGGCTCACCCTAGTGGTTTTTGACTTTATGCTGACACCTACTGGCATGGATGCATTGACATAGATGTTGGTTTGGTTAGGGTTAAAGTTAAGGAATAGCTGACCCTAAAATGAAAATTCTGTCATTATTTGTTCACCTTTATGTCATTTCAAACCCCTTTGGTCTTCTTTCGGCTGTGTTTAGCTAAATCTTAATGCATTTTCTTTCTGTACAATGAAAGAGAATGGTGATCAAGGGCTGTCAAGCTCCAAAATGAAATTGAAAAAACTTAATAAAAATAAGTCTTCTAAAGCTGTATGATAGCTTTGTGTGAGGAAAAGACATTTAAATAGTTTTTACTGATAATATTGCAGCCCTCAAATGTCATTCATATTTAAATTAGGAATGCACAATATTATGACAAATTTATTTGAAACTGAAACTACCGGTATGTGGAAATGTGCTATACAAATAAACTTGGGCTCGCATACCTATCACATTAGGCACGAATCCAAATGTGTGCTCTTTGTGCATGTTTTGCGTTCTTGATGTCAGTTGCATTAAATGC
Source organism: Spinibarbus caldwelli (assembly GCA_039654775.1). Classification (NCBI taxonomy): domain Eukaryota; kingdom Metazoa; phylum Chordata; class Actinopteri; order Cypriniformes; family Cyprinidae; genus Spinibarbus; species Spinibarbus caldwelli. The sequence goes on along the minus strand of CM077256.1, from coordinate 9,416,255 downwards.
AAGTAGCTGTGAAATATGAATCACAGTACATTTCAGATTATAAAAACACAATTTTTATTCTGGAAAATGTGGTATAGGTATAACTACATTGAAAGTATGAAAGACGCATATTCATTTTGAATTAAAAAAAAATTTCATGTTTAACGGTGCGATTCAATTATTAGCATTTTTAAAGAACTTGTTTGTTGATGGCAAAGGTAATCTAAATATTAAAAAAGGCAGACATTAGTCTGCATTTAAATATTCAACCATCAATTTAAAACACAATGCTCATTTCCAAAGTTCTTATTCTTCAAAACTAATGGCGACGTGTTGAGAAAATATGCTTTTTCAAATCACACACGAGATTCAAGAGCTTTGTCGATTTAAATTTCATTGTGTAACTTTTTGCATATACTGTACTAGGGGTGTGCAGCGAAGCCAGTATTTGTATCTGTATTTGTATCTGTAACAATCACAAAATTATTCGTATCTGTATTCGGATAAAACCGGAAGTGGGCGGAGCAGTTACTTGACAGTACAGTTACTTGATAAGACCGTTATGGTTTTACATCTATTTTTTTTTTTTCATAGTTATCGCTGAACAAATTATGCCATGTTAAACAATTTTTTTTTTTTTAATTTATCATTATAACATTTATTTAAATATCTTCTTACAGTCAGAGCCGATACCCTTAGGCTATAGGCAGTGTTTGGAGATGCAGGGTGTTTGTGCTTTGGGGAACGCGAGTTCGAGTCCCAGCTTGGTTACCTTTCGTGATCCGATGAATAAATATTTAAATATCTTCTAATTAAAACAGTAAGGGTTCCGACGCAGTTTAGAAATATAGAAATTTAAGTAATTTCCAGGAAATGCATGAAAAAAGGCATCTGCAACACTGCTATTTTATTTGCGCTTATTTCATTCATAGAGCTTACACTCATTTTACTTCACAAACTTGTTACTGTGTTGTAAGAGGTTTATGCAAAACAAAATGCTTTCCTTTAGCTCATCAGTTCCTGCACAGTTTAAAAAAGTATTTCACTTAAGTAAATTGCAGGTATGGAAAAGTAGGCTATGGGAAAAAAAGAGAACAGAGTAGGCTATGGAAAAATATTTGTGTTTCGACTATTTGCCCTATTCAGTGTTCTAAAATATAAAATTAATAATTTCTAAAAATAAATTTATCATACAAGTAGAGAGATTTCATGACAAACGTTTAGTGATTATTTTAACACGACTGAATTAATTCAAGGTGCACATTTTCATTACGCAGAAAGAAAAAGATTTATTTATTTTTTTAACTTCAGTAAACAAATGTGCGTGTGCCGCGCAAATAGCAAAAGATAAAGAAGCAAACATGTAGGCCTAGTAGAAAATGTTTATGTATCTAAGTTGATTATTAGCCTACTCTTGACAGAGAGCTGGTTTGGTTTTTGAGAGACCGAGACGCGCAGTGACGGCAACGCGGCTGTTTGATTGGTGATCGCGCTGTGCTTATTCCATTCATTTGTGTATCATATCATACAAGGTTTAAATAATTGCCATTTAAATATACACAAGTAAAAGCACGCGTATGATGTAGTATTTTAGTTGATATTACTCTTTCTAAGCTCTGATTTCTGAGATGCATGGAGAGGCAACAGCAATGCGGTGTTTGATTTGCGCTCTTTTTAGTCATAAAGTTTACATTCATTCACTTATTCACACACTCATTATTGCTTGACTTTAGAGGTTTGTGTAAAATATTGTGCTGATCCCCTGGCTCACCTGTTATCTAGCAAACACCAGACTGGGCCAGCCTCAGCCGAATATTCGGGCAGAATTATTCGTTATCTGTTATTCGTTTTTGAAGCCATTATTCGTGCCTTTCCGAATAAGGTATTCGGCTTCGGGCACACCCCTATACTGTACTGTATATATCATATCACCCTCAGTTGTTTTATATGGCTGCTCTGTGTTTGGTCATGAGGATGTAGTGTTTGCTGTGATCTCATCTTCAGAAACACACCTCCGATGTAATAGAGCTCCTTACTTATTTAGCCCACGGCACAGCTTCAGTCGATGAAATGGCTCTTGCCAAGGTTATGAATGACTCCAAGGGCGGAGGGCGCTGGGGGTTGTGGACGGGGATCTCTCTTCTTTGTGTCTCCTCTCTTCCGCATTTCCCCAGGGCCACTCCGACCTAATGGGTGTTTGTTCCGCTCCGGCATTCCATTCCAATTTGATAATAATGATATTTGCACAGGACGCCCTCTGCTTGCACAGTGTAATTACCTACTTTTTATATGATCTCTATTATTGGAAATCGATGTCGATAAGAGCACCCCATTAGAGCTTGTTATTATCACAGCTTGGGTTTTGCAACACTGCCATTATTATTTTACACACTCTAGACTGGCAGGGTTTATGGCCTGCTCGCTGCAGCCAGGCTGGAGTGTCAGTCTAATTCACAGACGGGCAACGGGGGAATAAGACTCGAGGACTCAAAGCGGAGAAATCACAAGTGAGCGTGTTTTTAATTGGTCAGCGACTGAATCCGGTTGAATGTTAAAACCGACAACTGGAAAAGAGATAATGGTGGTCTTAAGAATTAATGATTTTTTTTTTTTTTTTTTTTGGGTGAAACTTTCTGCCTTGTGCAGGTCAGATAAGGAAGATTTTCTCCACAGGGAGGGTCTAAGCACATTTGTCTGTGTAAAAATTCACAGCTTTTGTCTAGCACCCTGCAGAGAGAGTGAAATGATTATTAGCAATGAACTGTCCTTTAATGAAGCAGTGAAAACAGGGCTGGACCGACTGTAAGAAGCGCTGGGACTTTTCCTGGTGGAACACTTGTCTTGTGGGACAGTTTGAATATGTGATTTATTTTGCACATTCACAGCTGTTCTGAAATTTGTTTGAAATATTGAGAGGTGGCTCATTGCCAAAAAACTTTACTACAACTGGTTTATCACCTGAAAACAGGACACCCTGAACAGCATAAACAGTTTAATTAAGCAAATTTAATTACTGAATGTGATTACTGTTTTTCTGCTAAACGAAAAGTTTAAGTTTGGTAAAAAATAATTTCATTGCATAAATATTATTTAATGTGTATTTTGAATGCAATTTTACATTATCCAAAATATAGTAACACATTGTTGGTATTCACTTTATTTATTTATGTATGTATTTATTTATTTATTTCCATAGGTTACATGCTTTTCATCCCTGAGCACTTTCCTGTTAAAGTTTACACAATTTCCTATTAAATAAATCAGGTACACTACCAGTCAAAAGTTTTTGAACAGTAGAATTTTTAATGTTTTTTAAAGTAGTTTCTTCTGCTCAACAAGCCTGCATTTATTTGATCCAAAGTACAGCAAAAACAGTAAAATTTTGAAATATTTTTACTATTTAAAATAACTGTTTTCTATTTTAAAATGTCATTTATTCCTGTGATCAAAGCTAAATTTTCAGCATCATTACTCCAGTCTTCAGTGTCACATGACCCTTCAGAAATCATTCTAATATGCTGATTTGTTGTTCAAGAAACATTTATTATTATTATTATTATTATTATTATTATTATTATTATTATTATTATTATTATCATCATCAATATTTAAAACAGTTGAGTACATTTCTTTCAGGATTCTTTGATGAATAGAAAGATCCAAAGATCAGCATTTATCTTAAATAAAAAGCTTATGTATCATTATACACTATACCATTCAAAAGCTTGGTGTCAGCATATTATATATATATATATATATATATATATATATATATATATATATATATATATATATATATATATATATATATATATATATATATATATATATATATATATATTATTTTTCTTTTTTGTAAAGAAATTATAGAAGTTAATACATTTAGCAAGGATGCTTTAAATTGATCAAAAGTGATGGTAAATACATTTTATAATGTTACAGAAGATTTCTATTTCAGATAAATGCTGTTCTTCTGAACTTTCTATTCATAAAAAAAAAAACCCTGAAAAAATTGTACTCAGCTGTTTTCAACATAATAATAATAATAATAATAATAATAATAATAATAATAATAATAAATGTTTTTTGAGCAGCAAATCAGAATATTAGAATGATTTCTGAAGGATCATGTGACAGGAGTAATGATGCTAAAAATTCAGCTTTGAAATCACAGGAATAAATTGCATTTTAAAATATTTCAAATAAAAAACAGTTATTTTAAATGGTAAAAATATTTCAAAATTTTACTGTTTTGCTGTACTTTGGATCAAATAAATGCAGGCTTGGTGAGCAGAAGAGACTTCTTTAAAAAACATTAAAAATCTTACTGTTTAAAAACTTTTGACTGGTAGTGTATACAGTCACGTATTCCTTTAATGTGTCTGGATTACGTCTAATCGGTCATTATGGAGCTGGTGGCTCTGTGCTAAAATTTTACAGTAAATATGTCATTAAGCTGTACCTGTTGCTCAGTTCACTGCAAACTGAATCACCGCTTCTCAGCAGTATTCTCATATTGATTTCTGAAGAAGATCTGGCCCACTTGAAGGAATCTTGTTTTTCATGAAGTTGTGTGCCAAAAGAAGTGTAGATGAATCAGGAATGGGAGAAATAATAACCCTGACATTTACGGCATCGAGAATTAGGATGGTTGAATTGAGCTACGCAACACCATGCTAACTAGTATCTCCACAGCGGTGAGAGGAGGAGAGCAGCTAACTGGAGGGGAGGTGCTCTTGGGATGCAAATTAGAACTGAAAACAGATAAGAGTGGGTATGAATCAATGGGAGGTAGATGCTGGAGAATGTTGTCTGGACATATTGAGTGGGATGGAGACAGTAGGGCCTTGACATGGTTCCTAGACTGGTGTGAATTCAGGTTTACTGGAGTCTGAATACAATCGCTCTCAACCTGATACCCAATTACCAAAAATCTTTCTGTTGTATGTGCTGGTTGTCAGTATTTTTTTTATGGATTTGGTATAGGCTTCACTCAGGTGTTTACTAAGCAATCCAAAACCAATTTCTATGCGAAGTCCATCTCTCGAGTGGGGAGATGTGTCCTTGCCTTTATTTTGCATCAAAAAAGCAAGACAAAAGGTTGTTTGTTTGTATGTACTTTTATATGCATAAGTCTGAGACCAAACTAAGATTTTAATTTAAATTAACTTGGAAATAAAATCAGTGCAGGATTAACCATGTGGGCATTTGGGGGAACATATAGGTCCTTTATATAAATGTGGGTGATGTAGTTCAATGGTTAGATAACCTGAACTCATTGGACCCCATTATATGTTTGTTGTACTGTACAAACTTCCCACAAGTCCTGACTGATTGATTGATTGATTTATTGATTTATTTAAAAACCATTATTTCTTTTGGTAACTTAGTTCAATTGCAGACAGCAACTTTTCTCTTGCTGGATTTTGCCCCTTGTAAAAATGGGGAGATAACATTTGCTAGACTGGCATGTTACCCCAAGAATTCAGTCTATTGCCTAGATTTCAGAGAGCCCCCTCTTAGCTCTGTAGTTTTGTACTTCAAGTGCTCTGATGTCTGAAAAACAAATATAGGCTCTAGGTGAGATTCGTGATCCTGATGCCAAGCACGGACAGATGGATGTGAGGTTATGCTTGCTCTCTACTTTGGCTGTGCTGGATTACTTTTATGGAAGAAACATGAAAGTTGGTCATGATGAAAATTTCATGGATCAAGAATAGGAAGGAGACCAACCACCCCATTGAGTCTGTTTTTTTTATTTTTTATTATTATTCAGGGAGGTTTCAGGGACATCTCAGAAGTAGAGTATACAGTAACACTACAATACAATAAATTGTCTTCCATCCAGGTTGTCTTCAAGGCTATTCGGACAATTATGAACTGGACTGACATTTCACTTACCGTTACAATTCTTCAAATTACTTTCATCCATGTGTGATGAATAATATATATTTTCTTCACTACTGAAAAAGGCCAGCATGCCATATTCAATCGTGAGCTTTTGCATGGGCTGTAGTATTAGAGAAAACAATGTAAACCACCAAAGGCTATGCACTGGAATAGTTTTGCCTTAGTTAAGGCATATTCTTGTGTTTTATTAAACAGCAGTAAAAGCTATATGATAAAATATTAGAAAAAATTAGAAAAAAACAATCCACTAATGTAGTTTATACACCTAATTGTTGGCTGCCAAGCAACATCACTACTTGAAACATTAATAGAATAGGGTGGTCACAGGTGTGTTTATATGTTTTTTATAACCTTTTCCAATGTGACTCAACCATCAGCTACTATTTGTTTAATATTCCTAATTATATTACACAGTTAAAATTAACTATGACCTTGTTTATTCTGCATAGCATCAGTTATAAGTTGCTTGTCAGAAAGTCCTAAGATAGACCAGGTAAATCAAACATTTTCGCCTGTGTATTTATGTAGCCTAAACATGCATACAATGCTGAATGAAAGAACCACAGTATTTGTCCCAGTTCTTCAAGTGTTCCCAGAGCAAAGCAGAACAAACAACATTTAATCAAATAATTCTGCCCCAGGGGTTTGTCTTCAGTCCCATCTTGGATCAAATGGCAAATGGCTTTAAAGCCAATCTTGGATTTTTATAGCAAAAGGTTGGAGCTCTGCCCCTTTCTCGCTATTCTTTAATATTGAAAAAAATGAAGCTATTGATTTTCTGTCTGTTTCTCACTCTGCTCGGAATATTAAAATGGACAGTGAGATCTTGCACACGGCCACGTCCCGATTCTGAGGCCGTGTTGATGTTGAGCTGCAGTAAAAATGGTTGTTGATGGCCGGATGTTAGCAGGCTTGTTGTGTTTTATGTATTTATTTATTTTTTTTTAAGAGCAGAATGGAAGAAAAGGTCACAAGGCTAATCTCGCTGTTTCTTCTTGCATAGTGCCATTAGTCCCTTTGTTCAGAAGGATAAGAGCTTTTATATTTGTCTAAGAGCTCACTCGTGAAGTTCTAGTGTGTGGTTTTGTTTCTTGCATGATCTGGTAGCATAACTGTATCGTAAAAAGCACGCTAAAATCTTAATTTAATCTATAAAGACATACAGTATGTCAGACAGAATCAGGTTTGGTGAATGATACTGTCAAACCTAATGTTTATAGTTTTAAACAATGACTTTCACGTAATGACACATTTTAAGATTAATGTGCTGAGACAACTGTAAGCCATTATTGACTGATTTTCAGTAAAACAGGTTTAAAAATCTGCTTGGATTTAGATCATTTTTGCAATTCTGTTTTGTGCCAACTTGAAATTGCACACTTCAGAGGGGTTTATGTGTTTGCAGATTTCTTTGACAATAGAGACATCTAATGCAGCAATATAATAATGCTAATTTTGGGTTGTGAAGTGATCAGAATTGTATGAATTAAGCTGAATAACAAGTGGAGTCAGTAGCTTCTATCATAAACTAACCATCATTTCTCTCTCTGTATCATTGAGAAGCTGTTATTATGTGGTAAATCAGGGTGTCCGCGGGTCCTTAAAAAGTCTTAAAATGTCTTAAATAACGTTTTCCTAATAAAAGGCCTTAAAAAGTCTTAATGTCTTAAATTCAGATTCAATACGTCTTAAAAAATTTTGGTCACATTACCGCTAAAATATCTTTTTCAGTCTGACGGACCCAGTGACTGTTTACAATCATTGGACAGAGCGAAGATTTGTTTTCTTCCCCCGCGTGTAGTTAATGTTACTGCGTCACCAGAGAGAATTGCAGAAGCAGAATTCAGGCCGAACAACCTTCTTTTTTTTTATATAATGTTCTCAATAATAATATTATTAAGAGCTACAGCTAGCTGACCAGCCTTTTAGCTAGTTTAAAATGTTTTTTTTTTTTTTTTTTTTTTACTTGCCCGACCAGACAAATAGCCTGATTAAAATTTAAGCGAAGTATCTAAACGTGAGAATGATTCTTCTGATTTTATTACATTCAGTGTAAACAGCGATTGATATTTTGGATAGTGTATTTCTGTTATCAAGCGAGAGACGCCTACACAAATGAGCAAAAACAAACATAAAGAAACGAAGAAGAAACACACTTGAGGTATAAATTAAAAATGCTTAGTTTATTCATAAAATGATGTAGTAAAATGACATACCATGACAAGGGGACTATTTTGCTGAATATTTCACTATTGCAAATGTCACTGATTTTAGTTCAGTAAACAAGTAGTCAAGTAGTTATTACGTTACTTACATTTTAGACACAATATTTACTGTTTAGTTCTATTTCACCAACAAAATAGTTCCATACAAAAAAGATCAGCACATTCTCCAAGCAACGGTGTTTTGTTAGGCTACTGAATGATTCGCGTTTTGAACGAATCGGTTGACTCATTCAGTAAGTGACTTACCTCCACCTACTGGTGGTTCAGTACATTTAAAAATATGCATTACCCCCCAACATTTCTTATTTGTATATCCAAAAATGTATTTAAAGGGGTCCTATTATGCTTTTTCACTTTTTGAATTTTAGTCAGTGTGTAGTGTGTATGTTTGGGCATAAAAAATATCTATAAAGTTACAAATCTCAAAGTCCACTCCAAAGGGAGATATTTCATTTTTAAAAAATCCCTTTTCAAGAACTACAACGAATGGCTCGTTTGGACTACAAAGTTGTTTTCCTGTATTTGTGACATCACAAATTGGTCCATTAGAATATCATTTAAATAAATCCCGCCTCCGGAAATTCGAATGCACGCTTCAAAATCGAAACCCGGTGCGGCTGTTTTTATATCACTGTATTTCTGATGGAAACCGACTGTCTTCAGAAAATTTTGGATGTCATTTTCATTTCATCTTGCATGTAATGTCTGATAAAGCAGCGTTTGTGAGCAGAGCTCTGCTTTGTGTACAGCGTTACCGGGGAAACCTCGCTCTCTCCTGCTCCAACAGCGCCTCCCGCTGGCAGAGAATTCATTTGCATATATATGCCGCCACAAATAGTGCAACTCTGTGGGACTATGATATAAATAAATTCAACTGTATAACAGTTTCACTGCAATTCATGTTATAATGTCAGAATTAAAGAACAATAAACATAACATATTACCGTTGCACTTATCTGTACATAGTAAATGCAGTTATTTTTAAGCTGTTGTTGACATCCTATCTAAAATGTGATTTAGCCAAAAAAAAAACAACAACAATATCGTTACCACTTTAATATGTCTCGCAATATCAGTGCGTGCACAGGTTCTGCGTGATCCTCTTGTTCAATATTCTCGGGGTCTGAATTGATATGGCAATATTGACGAACTTGCTGTTTTGGCAAGGGGCGTGGCAATACTGAAACACCGTCTAAGCTGTTCACCAATCACAACGCACTGGGACAGCTAACCAATCACAACACATTTCGTTTTTCGGAAGGCGGGGCTTCATCAAACCCAGAACTAATCGAGCCGTTTGCGCCAAGCTGGGGAGGAAGGTATTGTAATAATGTAAATTATGTGAAAAATAATGCGATTTTCGAACCACCAAGCATGAGAGCATGTTCTAGTACACCCCCAAAATAAAATCAAGACTTTGTAAAAGAGCATAATAAGACCCCTTTAAAATATTAATCTCATAACATAATTTATTGCAGTTGTAATTTTGCAGGGTAAATTATTTAATATGACTGGTAACAGCCCTATAGTGTATATTTTGATTAATTGTAATAATTTGACATGAAAGATGCATACATTTAAAAAGGTTGAAAAAGGCCTTTGTAAAGGTAAATAAAATATGCAGATTTAAGTATGTAAAAGCTGATAGAACACTGATGAAAATAATACTTCAGAATAAATTGTTTACACCACCAAAAATCTCAGTGATGCAGTACTTTTGTGGGGATATTTTGTATGGAATATTGTCTGCTGATATGAAAAGTTAACAGTATATCATTGTAATAAATATAATTTATGACCGCAATGATATTTTGTTTTCTTTTTACATTAAACACATCAAATATTACATATATGTATGTAATATAATGTGTATTTCCATTATGGGTTTAGGTCTTAAATTTCATTTAAGTTGGTATTAAAAAGGTCTTAAAAAGTCTTAAATTTAACTTGTTCATATCTGCAGAAACCCTGTAAATACAAGTCCATTGAAAGACAGCGGGTTATAAAACAAAATTTGATATTGAAAATTGACTGCATTCAGTATTAGATTAAGGGGCCTGCATCCTTACTAAGCGATGGCAACAGCAGTAAAGCTATTTTTTTAGAAATTTAAGGCCTTTCCTATAAATAATAATGTATTAAAAATCAGTGAAGACTGTGAACAAAAGAGTAAGTATTTGCGATTTTGCTACATACATTATTGGATATTATGGTACAGCGAAGAGCCAACAGGAAATTATTATCTGTATTTATAATCTGTAATTATAATCCATATTAGAATTAGAGTTGAGTGGGCTTAATAGGAGAGCATTGAAGTAAAGCTGGGATCACAAGAATATTAAGAAGTCAAACTACATTCTGGCGTGAGATGTGCCAAAGTAATGTCTTTTTTATTTTAACTTTTTCAGCAATGTTGATATGTGCGATTGGTTAATAACTATATAATGAAAACAATTTGCTTAAAAATGTAATCAAGTTGACATGCAGATCATCTGCGGGTGCAGTCTTGTGTGTTATTCTGGAGAATTCAGGCTGCTGAAACACGAAGAGGAAAGAAACAGTTTTTATTTCAGCTCCCTGTGGAAGTACACTTCTTCAACTATCCATACACACTCAAAACAACATCAGACACCATGAGTGTCCTTCAACAGAAACTTTCCAACAACTTTCCTTTAATGAAAAGCACAATGACAAGCCCAAGGAGAAGCAATTCACCGAAAAACAATTTACGACTCAAAAAGGACAAAGAGAGTGTTGAGGAAACAAAGAGAGAAAGGAAAAGTTGCAGAGGAATGTGACAGGTCCCCGAAAATCACATAAATGGTTAGTGATGAGTGTATTTTTGTCAGACTGTGGCAACGCTCACCTTGAGGAGTCCACAGACGCGGTGTTTGAAGAGACAGGGGGCCGAAGTCACACATTTTACTCAAGCATTCCTCTCCACGACCACTGAGGGAGGTTGTAACCCTGAGAATCTGTTTTAGTTTAGCCAAGTTGCCATTAATACTGGCCGTTTTAACATCCTAACCTTTCCAGTGCTCATCTCAAGGGTGTTTTTAGAGGAAAAAAAAACAGCTTTTGGAACAATTGCTTGGGGCGATCTAAAAGTGACCTCCAGCCAAAGTCAGTTTTTTTTTTCTCTTCTTTTTAATCAGTAGATTCCACAACCCCCAGCCGCACTGCGTCCCCTCACGCTCTGCCCTTCATACTTAACTTCTTTCCTTTCTGTCCTAAGGGTGAATGTGGCACTGTGCATCATGAAACTGGCATCATGCAATGTCTTTAGTCATAGTGAAAGTCATACAGTGTTAAATGATATGTAAAGCATAAAGGTGAACAAAGAACCTGGTTAAGTATCGTTTGAACACTGGGGAACACATGTGCACCTAGTCATCCATTACAGATAACATTGAAAAGGATTTATTTTACACCATATAAATGTTGTAGTTATGAAACGGGTATTTTTGATTGTCGTCTGAATGATTGTTAAAATTCTAAGACCAATTTTTATTTATTTATTTTTTTTTATTAAATGTTATATTGACCCATTCATAGCTTTTCTTTTTCAAAGGATATTAGACATGAACTGTAAACTGTTATAAACAGTTTAGTTTATAATTTGTGTTAATTTAACACATGATTTGTTTTACACTAGAAATGCAATTTAAAGTGTACTTCAAGCTTTAGTTTTTGTTTGTTTTTATTGTTATATGTTAGATATATGGCATAATTTGGGCCCTGTTTGTTTTGTATTCTTTAAGTTAATATTTCCATAATGAAGTTAGAACATTCCCTGTATAATTCACAGTAATAGTGGAGAGGGAATTTGAATTCTTTCAAATGTAAGCAAAATAGACATTTTAAATGAAATAGGCTACATCTACATAAATCACATTTGAATTGAATTGAGAGCTTATGAATCAGAAGTGGGATGTGTTTATTGATACCTTGCCAATTTTTGTTGGTATTTGCTTGTAACTTGTGTCTTGTCATTTTGTTAATATACAAAGTGGATAGCTTTACAGCAAAATTCAGTCTGATGTTTATGTACATGCTGTGATACAGTGCAATACAATTCATTTATATGATTGGAGGTATAACTCCAAACACTGGGTAAGACACATTCTCTCTTCGTCTCTCAAATTTATGCAGAAGTCATAGTTTCTTCCCTCAAGAATTCTCATCTCCTCGCCTGGTAGTTTTCAAACCTGTAACGCAGTTTTCCTTTTGCATTGATAAGTATAAGTATAAATGTATATTTAAAGCTGGGAGGAATGTCAACAGGAACTATGTTCTTCAATTTTGACAAAAAAAGGAAAAAAAAGTCTTCAAGGAGTTTAAAAGTCATCACTGCAGTGTGCTCTGAAGTTATTAATAAACGTTTATTGTGCAGTAGTGCTAGCTCTCCGAGATATGAATAAGTGTCGGTGGAATTCTCACATGGAGGCATCATTTTTCTTGATGACAACAAAAGACAGTGCTCTGTTGATATCACTTTAAAACATCAGCTTTTTGTCTGGGTAAATAGAGGACAGGGTTGTGCAAACGTGCAATTCTGTATGCAGACTTCTTGCCTTTGTTGCATGTGAATCAAAATGTTGTGTGTCAGATATAAAACTGATCAAAATAACTTTGGGGAAAAAAACGCCTTTGTTTACATTTGCTTCCATAGCAGATACTTCCTTATCAAAGAAACATGAAAATGCATATGGTTGTGTTGATTACTTCAGAAGGAAGTTAAGCAAACAAATGCAGTCCAAACCAAGAGGTGACATATGTAGTCTTGGATGCATTATTTTACCAGGTCAATCGAGTAAAAGAACCCACTTCAAAGCCCTCTCGCTCGTATCGGTCTGCAAGAGATCGTTTTTTGATTTCTGAGGCTCAATCCTCTACAGGATATCTCCAACTGCATCTCCAGTCTGGTTGATTGACCAGGACCAGAGGCAGACGATGCATCAAATTACTGTGTAACTGTCCTTCAGGGAAGCGTCTGGCCCTGAGCTGGGCGACGCTAGACTTTTTAACTGTGACACCAGCTTATTAGATCACAGAGGTCATCCACCTTCTGCTCATTTAACGGGCAGGCCACCAATAATAGACATTCTGGGCGTCATTGGGATGAAGCAGTGTGTCAACGCAGTGCCGGACTCCAATTTGAAAAGTGTTCGAGACCTCCAATGGGAGTCCCAGCTCTGTTTCAGGCACATTTGTCCGGTGACCTTGCAGGGTCACTCGTTTTTCGAAAAGGAAGGGAAAGATTAATCAGTTGCCTCGAACTGTTCCCGTCTTAAGCGCTAACTGATTGGCCCGAGTGCTGAGGGAAACGGGATATAAGCCCATTTTACTGTCTTTCCATGTTAAGGTTGAACTCTGCATTAGATGTTTTCTTCTCCCTTCAATATCTCGATTGTTCAGCCATTATTTTAAAGAAGCATGCAGGGCTTTTGCTGACTTTTATTCATCCAAGTGGTTTTTGCTGTTGCTGTTTCACACAGGAGCTGTTTGTTTGTCTTTTGGTGCTTTTCATCCATTTCACCTGTGGCCATTCTTGTATTCAGTCCCAGCAAAGTTGTTGGTGGTTCCTGCTTGTGCATGGAATCTGGCTGCAGTAGTAGTAGTAGTATAAATGTTATTTCGAATTTTGATGTGTGTAAATCTGCTGAAATTGCTTGTGGTATTAGATGTATCTAATACAAAGGAAGTATACGTTCTGTTCAATTGCTGAACTGTGAATTTATTCTAGAAAATGATTTTGTGATTTTGTTCACATTTGACTTAGAAATTCCTTGAGCTTACAGTAGCATACAGGAATGATGTTATGAAATTAAATAAACATGCAAAAATAAGTTAATTTGAGTACTTAAATTGTTCAGTGAGAATAATTGCTCCCTCAAATCACTGTATAATGAGAATGTAACATCAAAAAATGTCAAGTTAATGTTATTTCAATATCTTTTGGATATTTCTTCTTATATTCTTAGGGCTGCACAATTAATTATATTTTAACTGCGATCATGATTTTTGCTTCTGTTTGTTAATTAAGTGTAGTTGGTCTGCTGGCTATATTTTTTGAAAAGGTTTTTTTTTTCATTTGACATTTTTTGTTGTTTTGCATTGGTAACAAGCCTTTACAAGCTTTCATTCTTGGAGTTGCCAGATGTCAAGTGTTTAAATCCCCCAATCAGAGCTTTTAGATGGATGTATATTCTGCCAAGTTTTTTAATCTTGCAACCATGTGCACACGATCTCTCTGTACTGCAAAAAAAGCTGATGATCTGAAAACACAGACATTTAGGTTGGAGTTTAGTGACCTCCATTGCAATATTATGCTTGATTTAAAGGGAACCTATTATGCCCCTTTTTATAAGATGTAAAATAAGTCTCTGATGTCCCCAGAGCGTATAGGTGAAGTTTTAGCTCAATATACCCCACAGATAGATTTTTATAGCTTGTTAAAATTGCCATTTTTAGGGTGTGAGCAAAAACGTGCTGATTTTGAGTCTGTTGCTTTAAATGCAAATGAGCTGTTGCTCCCGAAGAAGAGGGCGGAGCTTCAAGAGCTAGCCTTTGCAAATAAACATTCCACTATTAGTATTTACAGAAAACATACTCGGTTTCAAAGTCTGTCATCTGATTATACTGGGCATAATAAATTTGTGTTTATGAATTACATAGACGGGGAGTACGGCGGGATAAAAATAACAACATAGCTGGTCTCGTGCTATCACAAACTTTATAAGTCCCACTTCTGATTATGAGCTCGACAACTTCAAGCGATCGACTCACATTGCTTTCATATGAAACTTTTAACTACCACATTCCTATTCACGATCATTCTGATAGCACTTGAAGGCAGCAGCAGTGAAAACAGACAGAGACAATGGTAGCTCTTTCAGAAAGGCAATTTGGAAAACAAACGCGTGATACTTACTTTGTCTGGAGCTGACGTTCTCGCACGAAGCGTTGGTATTGATTCTTAAACATTTAGGGGACTTTACCGTTTTTTTTTTTTTTTTTTTTTTTCTGGGATATTTCCTTCGAAAATGAAATGTAACCACAGTATCCTCGGCTCAGATGGGGGGAGATTATGGCGACTTCTATGTTCATTAGTGCATCCCAAAACACAACACTTGTAAAGCCTCTTTGGCGCTGACATTGTATATATCTCTAGTAATGGCATTTTATAAAAAAATGACTTGGTGGATTTTTAACATTATAGGCTGGTTGTTTTCACACACTGCGGCCACACAACTGTGTTCAAACACCTTATAAAAGTGATTTTTGCATAATAGGTCCCCTTTAAAAAAGTGTAAATCAAACATGAATCACGACTATATTGCTTGTGAATTTGGTTGCTGAATAATGAATTTTGTTGCTTTGTGATATAATAAGTCATGGCAATAATAATAATACATTATTATTATTATTATTATTATTATTATTATTATTATTATTATTATTATTATTATTTGTTGTTGCTGTTAAATTTTAACATAATTTGGAATTATTGGAATTAATATGATCAATTTCACAGTTTTTGCATTTGAGAGAAGCTTGTTAAGGTTTTACCAGTTTTCATAATGTAGAAAGTGTTAGGCCTAATGTATGTGATTAATAAATCAGGAAACAAGATGTAATAAATCCTGCATGTGAGTTAATGTTTACTTGATTTGTGCTTATGTGAAAGTGCAGGAATTCTGATTAATGTAAAAAGAATATTTATAAATTGAGCACAAATAAAGCAGCCCTACATAATTGTTTATATATTCGTTTTGAACTGGAAATAAGCAAATGTGCTATTACAGTACAGATCAAATCACTAATACACATAGGCCTGGTTTCACAGACATGGCTTAGACTAAGCCAGGATTAGGCCATAGTTCAATTAGGATGTTTAAGTAATTTTTATAAACGTGCCTTAGAAAAAAAACACTACTGGTGTCCATCTTGAGACAAAACAAATGCATTGATATATTTTAAGGTCAATCAGTGCAAGTTTCTTTCAGTTGAAACAGCTCAGACTTACATTTTAGTCTGGGACTAGGCTTAAGCCTTGTCGGTGAAACCGGGGGATAGACTATTTATTTATTAAAACAGTCAGAATATCATGTCATTTTGTGACATCACAACCAGCATGTTTGTCCCCACCACATTTTAAACGTGACATGCATAGTAGTACTATTACATAGTAGTAACTTGGTCAAAGATGCAAGACGTGGCTGGTCATGTGATATCAACATGGTGGTGTAATTTGTCTGTGTGTAGAATTAAATAGCTTTTTTAGGCCACTGATATATGAATGCAGTCGTTGTATTTGAGTGTAAAGCTTTTTAACGGGGGAAAAAATCCAGTGCACCTTTAATTATGTTCTGGCCCATGAGAATTCTCAAAAAAGGCTTGGTTACATGAACTGACAGGTTTTCTTAGCTGTCAGTGTAACCAGCAAAATTGATTTTGTCACATTATTGATATCCATATCAGTTCATCCTTGACTTCTTTCACACAGAAAAGGGTCAGTTCATATAAACAGACATCTATAATTCTGTTTCCATGTCTGATCTGCAAATAAATGAGCTTCACTTTGGACTTTTAAGCATCCTTCATGTGTGCACTCAAGAGACATTTGTTCAGCTTGAAAAAAGAGCTCAGGTTGAAATGATCCTGACACCTGTGATTGATTCTCTTTTCTACAGCTGTGAAACAAAGTTGATGGCTTTTTCTGTTCACCAAATGCTAGGCGTTTGCTTTTTGGTCTTCTTTAAGGCTGTTTTGAAATTGAATACTGTAATATAACTTTAATTTGTTTTTAATTGCGTTATTGGGCTTTTGCTCCCCTAAGTATTCCTTAGGTTTCCCTAGTATAGTTAAATGTTGTTAAACTACCCTAAAATGTCTTTTTAAATTATTCACAAATATTATTAGGTATTAAAAAACCCTTTCTCTAAATTCAATTTGTTTTTCATAGAAAAAAAAAATACTGTGTGTTTCCTAATATTACACACTTGAAAGTGGAAAGCACAGACTGCTCTTTTATCAAACGGCCTTCCTCATAGTAGCTTATTTCAGACGGCCGTTGTTTATTTTTTGTTTATCAGTTTATTTAATTATTTATAGTTTTTTGACTTTGTTTTTTTCAGCCCACAGATTCTTCAAACTATTAAAAGTTCCACCGAGAGAAAAACACAGCAGCCTTCTGTGGCTGGATAACTTTGAATTCACTGCTGTTTCTAACAGCCATGAATTCCTGTGAATAATATATTAGTTTTGTGCTGTTATCATCTGACATTATAATCAAAAACTATTGCTTAAATAGGCAAGTGAGGTTGGTAGAAACTTGTTTTGATAGACGAGGCTCTTTTTGCAAAAATTAGTTTGTCTTTGCTTTAAAACTTCAAAGCAGCAACTTTGAAAATCTGTGAATAAAACATTTTGTTTTTTAGTTCTGCTCGTGCAGGACGGTTATAGTCTTCGTTAACGTTGCATCACCGTGGCAAGATGCCATAAATGGTCTCATGGAGCTTGGCACCTCGTTCTGAGAGACCTGCCATCCAGAGCAAAGCTATTAGTTAATGAAACAGCATGACATCACTGTGATGAAGAGACAGATCTGCTCACATGACAACAGCCAGTGTGACACGTTTTAGCCAGAGCTGTAGTGAGACGGTATGGGGCGAAAGGTCTGGTAGAGAAGGTCTGGCCAGTGCTGGCTCTCTGTTGTTAACAAGCTTTGGGCTTCTAGCACTCCCGGCCTCTTCCCACTGGCCCGACATCACTCAAAGACTGTCCGTCTGCTGGAAGGATCCCGTCTGTCTGACAGTGATGGATTCGCTGTATCTCTATGACTGCAAGCCTTCACATGAGTTCCCTTCACAGAGTAACTGCACTCATTAAGATAAATAGCTGCAAATCAAAAGCGCCTTCTTGGTGCAAAAAAGGGTTCACCGCTTGGCCAAGTGATTCATATTTACTTTTATGTAGTCGATTTGAATCGATACGGGTCAGAGACTAACATGGAAGGTTAAGAAATTTTCCAGGGGTTTCTTCTCGTATTTAAAGGACTTCAGAGTAGTAATCTACATAATATGAATACAAATGACTCTGACAGTGGAACACGGTGCACAGCAGGCCGCTGGCAGCATTCGGCTGTGTTTATCAATCATCTTGCCTGTTTATGATGGGGCAGAGAGAGCATGTGACCCTGCGTGGCATGGGGAGAGGTTGCTGTGCACTTAATCTGTCACATGCTGTATGACATTCCAGGGACACGGTTCGAAGACGTTCAAGTAATGTAGCTAACACGAGAGCTCTAGATATATCATAATGTATGTTAGATCAGGGCTTGTCAAATGGTTGCACCTCTGGTTTTGACTTTTAAAGAGATAGTTCACCCAAAAATGAACATTCTGTCATCATTTATTTACCCTCATGTTGTTGCAAACTTGTATGACTTACTTTCCTCTGAGGAATACAAAAATGTGCTCATGTCTTTGCAGTGAAACTTGACTTGCAAAACGACGTTGGACCCCACTGGCGATTATTTTTTTTTATTGTATAAAGTACACCCCTCACATTTCAGCAACTATTTTATTATAACTTC
Organism: Spinibarbus caldwelli; assembly: GCA_039654775.1. Taxonomy (NCBI): domain Eukaryota; kingdom Metazoa; phylum Chordata; class Actinopteri; order Cypriniformes; family Cyprinidae; genus Spinibarbus; species Spinibarbus caldwelli. The sequence goes on along the minus strand of CM077256.1, from coordinate 9,397,541 downwards.
TCAAGGGACAATACTATAATAATGAAACTTGGATTTATTTTAGAGCAGTCAATGTGCAACATGTATAGCAGTGTAGATTTACTGTCCTCTGAAAATAACTCAACACACAGCCATTATTGTCAAAATAGCTGGCAACAAAAGTGAGTACACCCTAAGTGAACATTTCAAAACTGTGTCCAAAGTGTCAATGTTTTGTGTGAGCACCACTGTTGTCTAGCATTGCTTTAATCCTCCTGGGCTTGGAATTGACTAGAGCTGCACAGGTTGTTGCCGGGATCCTCTTCCACTCCTCCATAATGACATCACGGAGCTACTGAATGTTAGACACATGACGCTTCTCCACCTTCCGCTTGAGGATGTCCCACATGTGGTTAATAGGGTTCAGGTCTGGAGACATACTTGGCCACTCCATCACCTTCACCTTCAGCTTCATCAGCAAGGCGGTTGTCATCTTGGCCGTGTGTTTGGGGTCATTATCGTGTTGGAAAACCCAGTTTCTGAAGGGAGGGCATCATGTTCTGCTTCAGAATGTCACAGTACATGTTGGCATCCATGTTTCCCTCAATGAACCGCAGCTCCCCAGTACCAGCAGCACTCATGCAGCCCCAGACCATGATGCTACCATCACCATGCTTGACTGTAGGCAAGACACAATTTTCTTGGTACTCCTCACCAGGCCGTCACCACACATGCTGGACACCATTTGAGCCAAACAAGTTTATCTTAGTCTCATCAGACCACAGGACATGGTTCCAGTAATTCATGCTCTTGGACAGGTTGTCTTCAGCAAACTGTTTGCAGGCTTTCTTGTGAGCCAGCTTCAGAAGAGTCATCCTTCTGCGACGACTTGTTGCAGTGTGTGGCGTATGGTCTGAGCACTGACAAGCTGACCTTTCACTTCTGCAGCCTCTAAAGCAATGCTGGCAGCACTCATGCGTCTGTTTTTTGAAGCCAGCTTCTGCACCTGACGCACACCACAAGGACTCAACTTCTTTGATCAAGTCTTGCGAGGCCTGTTCCGAGTGGAACCCGTCTTGGAAAACCTCTGTGTGACACTGGCCACTGTACTGTAACTCAGTTTCAGGGTGTTACTGATCATCTTATAGCCTAGGCCATCTTTGTGGAGAGCAACAATTCTAATTCTCAAATCCTCTGAGAGTTCTTTGCCATGAGGTGCCATGTTGAACATCCAGTGGTCAGTATGAGAGAACATGAACATGATGTAGGACATGTGGCTTTGCATGGTTAAATGACATATAGCTGTTATCACTTAGGGTGTACTCACTTTTGTTGCCAGATATTTTGACAATAATGGCTGTATGTTGAGTTATTTTCAGAGGACAGTAAATCTACACTGCTATACATGTTGCACATTGACTACTATAAGTTGCATTTTTATAGTATTGTCCCTTGAGAAGATATAATAAAGTAGTTGCTGAAATGTGAGGGGTGCACTCACTTTTGTGAGACACTGTGTGTGTGTGTGTGTGTGTGTGTGTGTATATTTTATATATATATATATATATACAGGTGCATCTCAATAAATTAGAATGTCGTGGAAAAGTTCATTTATTTCAGTAATTCAACTCAAATTGTGAAACTCGTGTATTAAATAAATTCAATGCACACAGACTGAAGTAGTTTAAGTCTTTGGTTCTTTTAATTGTGATGATTTTGGCTCACATTTAACAAAAACCCACCAATTCACTATCTCAACAAATTAGAATACTTCATAAGACCAATAAAAAAAAACATTTTTAGTGAATTGTTGGCCTTCTGGAAAGTATGTTCATTTACTGTATATGGACTCAATACTTGGTAGGGGCTCCTTTTGCTTTAATTACTGCCTCAATTCGGCGTGGCATGGGGGTGAACAGTTTGTGGCACTGCTGAGGTGGTATGGAAGCCCAGGTTTCTTTGACAGTGGCCTTCAGCTCATCTGCATTTTTTGGTCTCTTGTTTCTCATTTTCCTCTTGACAATACCCCATAGATTCTCTATGGGGTTCAGGTCTAGTGAGTTTGCTGGCCAGTCAAGCACACCAACACCATGGTCATTTAACCAACTTTTGGTGCTTTTGGCAGTGTGGGCAGGTGCCAAATCCTGCTGGAAAATGAAATCAGCATCTTTAAAAAGCTGGTCAGCAGAAGGAAGCATGAAGTGCTCCAAAATTTCTTGGTAAACGGGTGCAGTGACTTTGGTTTTCAAAAAACACAATGGACCGACACCAGCAGATGACATTGCACCCCAAATCATCACAGACTGTGGAAACTTAACACTGGACTTCAAGCAACTTGGGCTATGAGCTTCTCCACCCTTCCTCCAGACTCTAGGACCTTGGTTTCCAAATGAAATACAAAACTTGCTCTCATCTGAAAAGAGGACTTTGGACCACTGGGCAACAGTCCAGTTCTTCTTCTCCTTAGCCCAGGTAAGACGCCTCTGACGTTGTCTGTGGTTCAGAAGTGGCTTAACAAGAGGAATACGACAACTGTAGCCAAATTCCTTGACACATCTGTGTGTGATGGCTCTTGATGCCTTGACCCCAGCCTCAGTCCTTTCCTTGTGAAGTTCACCCAAATTCTTGAATCGATTTTGCTTGACAATCCTCATAAGGCTGCGATTCTCTCGGTTGGTTGTGCATCTTTTTCTTCCACACTTTTTCCTTCCACTCAACTTTCTGTTAACATGCTTGGATACAGCACTCTGTGAACAGCCAGCTTCTTTGGCAATGAATGTTTGTGGCTTACCCTCCTTGTGAAGGGTGTCAATGATTGTCTTCTGGACAACTGTCAGATCAGCAGTCTTCCCCATTATTTGTCATCACCCTCATGTTGTTCAAAAACTGTATGACTTTTTCTTTTGAAGAACACAATATATTTTTAAAAATGTCTGTACCGTGATAAGTTCAAAAACAAAGTTGTTTTGGGCTCAATTGACTTGTGTGGGCAAAAAACACTTAGAGTTTCTTTTGAAATCACATGTAAATGATGAGTGAATTTATTTTTGTGCAAACTTTTATTTATTTTTGTGTGTACCTTTTTATTTTTCCTTTTTAGTTTAAAATTTAAACAACATTTCAATTTTAGATTTCAGTAAATAGGGACATAATGTTAATTTGTATGATTTTATGTTTTATATCTTACATTTTTGTACATATTCTTTTTTAAAAATGTCTACATTTGGTGCTATTTTGGATTACCACTTGGATTACCATTGTAAAATGTGTGTTCTTAAACAAAACCGATGTGTAAGAAAATCATTCTGAGGTCTCTAGTGTTTAGATAGATGCGTGTTTTCAATGTCGTATGCACTTGTGTGCTCTCCTCGGACTTGGATAAGTGACTATGAAATGAACATGGCGCAAGTTTCTTTTCTCCGCCAGTAATAGGTTAAGACTTTCAAATAGGATGAGAGCAACATGATCTTTGAAAATATTGACTAATCAATGAAAAGTAATTTACAGTGATTACCCTTCTACGTGTGAAGATCTTTTAAACAGTGTCAAGACTTGTAAACCATCCCCCCTTTTGCACCCAAAGCTTTCACATGGCAAAAATCCATACCCAGCAAATACAATCTCATTTCTCCCTCCGCCTCGTCGCTTTAAATAGTCCATATTGAATTAACTCCATAAAAACGGAGATCGATCTTTCCATTGCCCATCTTGATACTGCTGTTCGCACCACTGAACTCATAATCACCTCTGATCCAGGCAAGGCATTAGTTCAGAAGAGAAAAGCTTTTCCCATCAACCAAGAGTCGCATATATCCAACCATCAGACAAGCAGCTCTTTGCTAATATCTGTTGGTGTCTCATTATGCCAGCTAATGGGTCAGTGGGTGACACAGTGGTTCAACTTAGAAAGTTGTACCTATTAACCATAAATTCATTTTCTTAAATCCAGTTTAATGGTTATTGATAGCCACTGATTTTCACAAGTAGAAACATAATGTGATTATGTGAAGCGTTCAGTTTGGAGAAACCCTTCTTAATAATGTATAACTTTGTCAGTTGTTTTTGTTCCATGTATAGAAATTTCTAATAATAAACTGTCCACTCATTTCATGCAATAACAATGGAGGAACAATGATGCAAAAGCACCATCCACTAATATGAAGTATTCTGAATCCATATGATAGTTATGTGTCAGAAATTTATTTCAATCTTCTCTGATGATCTCTCTTAATCTTCTGATGTGTTTTTAACCACTGGGACTGAATTTTTTAGTTAATGGACTGAACTTGAGAATTTGTTTTGTCTAATTTGTGAATGAATCACCTTAATTGATTCATTGAGAAGATCTGACTCGAATGATTTGTTCAGACAGCACTGCTTCTCTAATCAGCTACTGATGAACTTAACTACTTATGAACTTATGAACTCAACTACTTATGAGCTCATGAATAACAATTTGAAAGTCAGTCTTTTTCTCGTAGAAAGCCTATGTTATGCCATTTGCATTTGCATGCATTTTGAAGCTAAGAAGCTTCAGGCCCCTTTCATGGTAATTGCATGCACAAAAGTGACCAGCATGCTAATCAAAATGTCTCTTTTTGCATTAAATAGAATAAAATAAGTCATACGGATTTGAAACAGCGTTAGGGTGTGTACATGATTACAATTTTGATGTTTAGGTGAGCTATCTCTATACTATTAATGAAAACAGGTGATTTTATGCTGTTTCCCCTTGGTATTCGAGTTCCATATGATTGATTTGTATCAGAAGTCCTTTTTCTCTGATAATCTTTCTCTTCAGGAGAGTTTTTAACCATTGTGACTGAATCTTTGAGTCAGTGGATTGAACTTGAGAGCTGAATTAATCCTTATGAACTTATGTCTTAATTGATTCATTGAAAAGAATAAATCGTTTATGAATCAGATACCATTACTTCTCTAATGAACTACTTATGAACTCATGAATGTGGTAAGCAGAAATAGGGCAGATGTCAAGATTTTCAGTGAATAACAATTTAAATTTCAGTCTTTTTCTCACAGAAAGGCATTTAAATCTGTTTTAAAGCTTAAAAGCTTGAGGCCGCTGTTCATTGCATGTACAAAAGTAGTCTTTTTTGCGCTCCATAGAATAAAATATGTCGAAACCACATGAGGGTGTGCACATTATGATATTTTTTTTTGTTTTTTTGTTTTTTTTTGTAGGTGAACGATCCATATAATATTCGTGAAGATTTTATACTGTTTGCTCTTCACATTCCAGATCACCCGTCAATATCAGTAGTTCAGTTTACTGTAATCAAGCCACCATTTCATCGGTCTGCAGTTCTCCTTTTTATGCTTTTCATTTGAACTGCGTCTTTAAGGTCTGGCAGTTGTGGGTTATCTAATGAATCAACCATGGTGGAGAACAAAGGCAGTATAAAACATTTAAATCATACACTTGTGCATTAATGCTGACAGTCAGCACTGGAGGGGTATTTGATGCGATGAAATATTCTTGTCACTGAGAAACAAGAAAGCCTGTATCAAAGCAAACAAGAATAATGGAGCGAAGAATGACACATTCATTATTCATCACGGAGCTTTCGCAAAAACATTTATTTATTCATCCACCGGCTTATTTATTTATTTTATTTATGAGCGAATCCCACACCATGCACGACAGCAGACGCAAGCCACGGTTTAGGCTGCCCTTATAGGGACGCACGGCACCGAGTTTCTCCTGCTGTTTACGCAACTTTGAGAGCGTTGTTGTCAGTTTGCTGATAAATAGGTAAAGGTGAATGAGGCAGAATGAGAAATGAAGATCGGCTGGGGATTTCACCTTCTCTCGCGCTGTTATTGCCATGTGCACGCAATGATGTAAACCGTCGCCTGGAGTGATGAAGAAGCCTGATTGCGCCGAGGAGATGTAGGATGCACCTGATAAATCCAGAGGTCTGGTTTCGAGATTTCTGCTGCGGAATGTTCAATGCAGAGCTATGACTGGCTGCAAAGTAGCTTTGCCCCAACTACCACATTTCTCTGTTATCACAATGGAGATTAATTTGCATGTGTGCCAGACACAGGCTTTTTTGAATTTATTTATTGCTTTCCAGTGGCAGGAAAATTCCCAAATTTGATGAAAATGTGCACATACTCAATCTTCTATGCATCAGTCATATGGGAGCCATCAGACAAACATAAATTAGAGAAATGCATGGTGAAGGCCTCATTTATAAAAGCAAAAATAATCACAAAACAGTGAGCCCTCAGGGATCTCAAATACAATTTTCATTTGCTTCAGATCCTTCATTTTTCTCCTCTGTCGTTTTCTGTACCTGGTCTCTCTCATCTGGGGACGATCATTAGACTAATTAGCAGGTAATCAATGTTTAATTAAAATGAGGTTGTTAATGAAAATGACTGGTGGTGCAATTTTGGACCGACTCTCTTCGTCACACCATCCTCATGTGAAATAGACATTACAGGAAAGCACTTTTAGCACATTCGTACTTTTGATGTAGTTAGACAGAAGTTGTCGCACTCTGTAACCCTGTCGTGTACCGCAGCGATTCCTTCCGACGTGAGAAACCGAACCACTTTGAAACATCGCTAAATCTGCAAAAGTCATATAATATTTAGCACACCTGTTGTTATTTTCATTAAGCTAAGAGACTGTAGTCGACTTTTCATTTATTTCAGTTTAATTCGATTTTAATTTTGCAATTGCACACTTGTTTGTGAAAGCGGCTCAGTGTGTGAGCAAATGAAACATTTGATAAACTGAAGCATGCGTACTGCAGAGCTTTATGCTAAACACTCCTATGTGCTACTATTCTAGTACATACTAAAAAAAAAAAAAAAAAAAAGCTGAGACATTCCCGGTTGACAGGTGAGAACATCCTTCAGTCAAGGTTATGAGATGGGCCGGGCAGAGCCGAATGAGTTCTCAGTGATCATATACCCTAATTTGAACCAAGCATAATGAGGGGCTGTAATAAAACATCTGTTTTAGCATAGTCGGTGATTAAAACTGACCTTTGAGTAAGACAGGGAAGTGCTTAACGACTGGAGTGGTATGCAAAGTGAAAAATGAATGCATTATCAATGTAATTAATGTCTATGGTGGACCTAAAGGCATTATGCAAATTGCACTGAATCTTAATGCCTTTCACATCAAATGTTCTGTCTACTGATTGCCCACAGACTTTCCTCATGAAGGTTCAGTTCAGCATTAACTCCCCAACCTTCCTAAACTTAGTCATCTCCAACATCTTCAGAGTGGTTTAAATGTGGTGGAGAGGCAAAGGGGAAATGTCTTTTTATGTTTGCCATATATAAATGCCTTTTCGGAATCTGTATGCTGTAAATAAGTTGTTTTTTCCAGAATTGAAATTGTACCTGACCACCTTTTACCTGTCACACAACTTTTTTGATGTACGCCAGTAGTGCAATCAACAGATTTATAAACCTCCAACAATTTTTAGAACAATTTCTACATTTAATAAACATGTTTTTAACTATTTATTTTTCTTTTAAGAGTGTATTTGGAAAAAAATAAAAAATAAAACAACAAATAGTGACTATCTTTCACAAGTTCCCCCCAGAAAATATTTCTTCATATTTGTCTTCATTTGATTGACTTGTTCAAAGATTTTAAGTCTTTTCCAGTCATTTCTGATTGTTCCACATATGATTTATATGGTTGTGGAGAAATTAATTTTTAGCAGTGATTCAACTCTGGACTCATTTGGATCATTTTATGAAATAGCTTTTTTAATAATTATAAATAATAAATGTTGATTTAATAAATGAATACACATTTGGCTATGGCAAAATATTTTTTTAAAGAAACATTTTTTTATATCGTCACATAGTGTAGTAAAAGCCAGCATCAGACATTATTAGTCATCTTTTACACATGTACAGTATGAAGGGCTTTCGACTGACACATTTTGTAAAATGACTTCATTAGGGCTTTAATGTCATCTCAGATGGCAGTTTGGTTATACATTCATATTGAAGGTTTTTAGTTAATTGGACAATTATTATGTTCTAATTATGTGATTTCTTGAGAGCCTTAATTAATACTTAAAATAACTTGATGACATTAATGAATCAAGTATCAGTGTCAGTATCAGTGCAACTTATGCACTTATTGTGATTCTAGTGAATCTATGTAGACTTTAAAATTGTAAAATACACTGCTTACCATGTAAATAGCTTGAACACTGAGTAATTCTCAGAAATAAAAAGAAAACATCCATCCAAGTCAAATTAAGATAGCAGATTCCACCCCCAAAGCCCTGTTTAGGCTACATTTATCTAGAAAAAAGTATTTTAGTAAAACAGCACTTATACTGTAAATAAATTGCAGGCTGAAGGGTGAATGTCTTAGAAATTCTTTGCTGCTTTGTATGAGCTAAGACTATGAAGTAATGATTATTTAACTACGCAATGGACCAGTCAGGCCTGCACCAATGCCACAAGACTATTATATAGTGTTTGAATGATATTTCCTGTGCGCCACCTGGGAATACCAGGTGCTGTATATCTTAATGTGATGTTTGTATATCTTGCTGTATATCTAAATGTGATTTATTGCCCTGCTTTACATGATAGTAGGAAATGGTTTTACTGAGAAATTGCTTTAATGGACAGTTTTTTTTTTTAATATAATTTTTATTATTATTGCAATTCATTGAATTGTTATTAAGACTATTTTAAATCTTATTATTTTTAAGTTTGCCATGAATGTAGCCTTTGATACTGATATGGCATAAGTTTACAAATAAATAAATAATTTCATGCATGCACAATTTAAAATTTTTTAATTTCAAATGTCAGATTTAAAATGTCAGTTTTGACCTTGTCTGTGACAACACAAAAAAGAGCCACATATTGACACTTTTTCTTAACACCAAAACATTTTCATCTCGCACCAACTCCAATGAGAGCTCTCCACTCCTCTTTTTTTTAAAATCCTAATGACCCTTTGTGTAAAATAGATATCATTAATCTGGACAGAAGAGCTCTTATCCTAGCTGATGTGCTGTTCACTTTGTATTCATTAGAGCTGTGTACTGTGATAATGCAGGGAGAGGGGAGTTTTCCTGCGCCCCCACCAAGGCCAACTTTTTCATCAATGCACCTGCAGTGTGCTTATAGGGATTTAGATTACCCTGCTTCATCAATAAGCTGCACAGGTCATCGATGAAATTATCCTTTGAATACAATTAAGGAAGTAATAAAGGCTTTCATTGTCCTTGACAGATTGATGGTCTTAATCTTTGGGGCGAGAACATTACCTACTCATACCAATGTGAGGTGAAATGTCCCCATATTGCCTGACATAAATATTACAAGTAAATAATGATTCTGAAGTATCCGTGCAGCGCAGCGCTGATGCGTTAATTTGATTTCATGTGGAAAAAATTATACTAATTTACATGCTCGCAACCTAGTGTCACTGATTAATTACAACATGTTTATCTCAAATTATCTACATTAATTAGACACATGACTATGCGGTGACCTGACAAATGGGGTCAGTGATATTAAAACATGTTTTTATGCCGGAAACCGTTCTCTTCCCAAAAGCGCTTTCGTTTCTCGAGAAGATAATTAACAGCCAGAGAAGAGTTTCCATGCTTTATTAATGATTTATTTTGTGCAGATCACCATGCACCTTTTGTAGAAAAGCTCAGAGATGGGCCGGACTCGAAGCAAGAAGTAAATCTGAGCTGCTGTGAGTTAAATAGCATTTCGGGCTCTCTCAATAAATAATTCACTCTCCAGCGATCACACCAAATTTAATTAGCTCTTGTTATCCTGATATTATCAGGGCCTCCACGCTGGAGCATCTCTGTCTGCATCAGGGCGAGAGGACCTCTCGCTGCACACTGTCTCTGGGTCACGGCACAACACGCACACAGTCATGCAGCGGCACACGTGCAAACACACACCTCTGCTGATTTAGTGCGAAGCCAGTTAAAGATTATTAAGCAGAACAAGAAAAATGTACATTGCGCAGAGGGTCAAATTTCAATGGGGTCACGAAGTGTCTTTTGTGGTGCGGTGTGTAATTGGTGTAACTGAGATTTAGTTTGTGGAAGCTTAGTAGCAACACTTCTGTAACAAGTATGTGCCGAGTAAACAGTGTTTTTCCAAACTTCTGCCTCTAAATGATTTTCTATTGCTGTTTTTCTGTTAGCCTCAAAGGACGTTTTAGCTCTGTTTTCTGCCATTAATATTACAGATTGCCTGTAAGAAAAAACATATTTGAGAATCAGTATGTTGAAAATGTTCAGAGATTAGTTACATGACATGTTTTTGATGTGATTCTTGTGGTAACTCATAATGTGGCAGTTGTTTATCCTAACAATGAGATTCACTTAAAAGCAAATGGAGAAGATGTCTTCAGCTTGCAAATCACGTCTCCTCTTAAATTTCAAAAGATCTCAAAAGTGTCTCCAGTGAAGATGTGTGCATTCAAAGATTTCAGTATGAGAACTGAATCAGTTCTGAATCATTTACAGTTACAAAATTGAAATTGCATAATAAATTTGTGGCTCTATACTTATATTAGGCCTCGGTAAATAATAATTATGTAGATGTTTCATATTTATGTGCACAGGAAGAACTTCATGGAAATTTTCCACTGGTTTCACAGCAAGATCTTCAAGTAAAGCAAAAACATTAATAATAATAATAATAATAATAATAATAATTTATTATTGCTATTACATTTTAATACTTTATTTATTTAAATTCTGGATTAACATATTCCATTTCTAAGGCCACTGTAATTATGTGTTGTGGTTTCAGATTTATTATTTAATTTAAACATATATTTTTTAAGTTATATTTTTGGGCCTTTTTATGCTTTATTTGACAGGATAGTTGAAAGCAGGCAGGAAAGCATTGGGTGAAGATAGGGAAGTGGGACCGGCAAATGACCTTGAGATGGGAATCAAACTCGATTCCAGAACCTAGATCAGTATATCACTTCAAGCTAACATCAAACAGACTTATACAAAACATTACCACTTTTCTATATAATGTTGTAACCCGCTCTCAGTCGTGTATAATGTCATTGGCCACTGAACTGTCTGTGTGCTGGAGCTCTGAACTGCAGTGGCATGGTGTGATTCACCCAGGCTTAATTGCAGTGATTGTGAGAGTGTTGTAGCAGTATAATGTGGTGGTGTTCAGGGAAGCATAGAGCCATAGAGTGATCAGTTTGAAGAGGTGACTGGTTGTGAGTTACACACACACTCTCTCTCACACACACGCACACACTTGTCAAAAGTGTGGATGGAACAGAGAAAGACAGCAGCCCTAGGAGTCTAAAAATTGGTCTAACCTCATGATAACTGGATTGTGAATTTTTAGGAGGGTTTTTGGGCATATTCAGCAATATTTTCATTCCAGAAAGATAGTCAAGATTCTGTTAAAGAAATAATGTGGGTTTAATACAAATTAAGCTCTATTAACAGCATTTGGAGCCAGTTTTTTGGAGCATTTAAATGCAGAAATGTGAAGCTTATATAACAAATAATATATAATAAAATCACTTTTAAATTGTTCTTGTTAAAACTTGTTATATTTGAAATATGAAGTTGTTCTTACTGTTTATGTAGTTGATAGTGTTGCCAACAAAGTTGTAAAATTGAATTAAAATTTAGACAGAAAAGAGTATTTTTTTTTTTACACTAAAATCATGTTAGCACATTGTGGCTGTATACTTTAAATTATGGGCATTTTAATGTTTATTAATTGACCCCATTCACTTTTTCATAAGTTCCTCACTCTATCTCAGACTTTTTTTCTTTTCTTATTCAAGAAAAATAAGAACAAAATTTAATTTTGTAAATTAAAGTTTTCATTTTAATTGTAGTTGGTGTTTTGGGATAAATTTTAACTTTTTTGGTTTTTGAATATGTCTGTATAGTTAATAATTTTTATTTCAGTTTGTTATCTTAGTTCATCAAGTTAAACTAAGTAAAAAGGAGAATTGTTGCCTTGGAAACTAGCTGAAATAAAATAAGGCTACGTTTATTTTATATTTTACTTTATTATAGTTAACATTTATTTAATTTAAAGTAACAAACATTATTATTATTGTTATTGTTATTATTATTATTATTATTATTATTATTATTATTATTATTTTATAGTTTTAGTTGACTATAAAAACTCTGGTGATAATCAACATTGTCTTATGCTGTCAAATGCTGTCATTTAATCGTCATTATCAGCTGATCATCACACACAGTCATAACATCTCCGTCCTTCTCTTTCAGATTTTTCTCCTCACAACATCAGCACAGCTGAGAGCAGCCTGTCCCTTCCCCTTCTATCGGCAGCTTGACATTATCAGGAATCGTAAGTGTCTTACGAATCACTTCTGCATTCCTCTTCACCGCATTCCCTAAAACATCCTTACGCTTTCAGCAGCCATGTTAGTTTACCCCACTTCACCCCCCTCACACCTCAAATCTTGTTAGTCATTCTCCAAAAGCGTCAAAGACATCTTTATTGCGTCTGGGATGGCAATGTTTTTTTTCTTCTTCTTCTTCCAGTGTGACAAGATAAAGGCGAGTCTGCACTTCAAACAGCTTCTGTTGGCTGCGCAGGAATAACAATCGGCGCTTCATTATTTATTTTTCGCCTCTGTTGTCTCTGGCAGTTATCTTAGCCATACGTCGTTATCCAACAACCCCCCCCCCGCATGGTCCCCCCCCAGCCCCCTCCCCGACAGTCCTTCTCCCGTTATTATTACGAATTCAAAAGAAATACTTTCTGAAGTGTAGCGAGCGCCTAGGGAGCTGATTAGCTATTTACAGATGCCACCCACAAAATCCCATGACCCTTGGAGTGGAGGCTGCTAGCAGACAAGCCAATTAGCAAAGAGAGAGGCTGCAGTCTGCTATTAATGCCATTATTCTCTCTATAATGTCGGCTATTGTTATTCTTTGTGTAGCGGTGCGGTGGAAGCTGAGGGCACCTGCGTGAACCTGTTAATGGAGGTGCTGAGTGCCGGTGATGGGGCTGAGAGAAGGGCAGCCGTGAGTGGGGGAATCCCAGTTTAGTGGCACGTTGAGTAGGCCACTGCTTTGGGATCCATTTCAGGCCCACAGCGTTAACAGGATATGATTAGTGACTGCTGGGAATCCACACTGTGGATGAGTGAAAACACTGGGGCTTTATTGTGTGTACGTGTGGGTCTGACTGCTCCTGTGTTTTCTTGTTTTTTTTATTTTTAAAAAAAATTGAAGAGTGTAGCATCCGTTCAGATGCTTTCTTGCATCTTGTGCTGTTTATATTTTATTGAAAAAGTATACTAGATAGTAAAACTGTTGTTTTACTTTTAAAAACATATTTTGAGGCATTTTTGTCCATCTAAAACTTCTAGCTGTTTTGAAAATCTGTGTGAGCTGCTTAATAAGAGCTAATTAAAACAAATTTGTTCACATAAAATGTAAATGACTTTGATAACGACTTAAAATGATGACTGTTTTCAAACAGGTTTTTCCCCCCATGTATGCATGGGCCATTTTTTTAATAAATGGATGATATAGATATTTCTAAATATTTTAAAGTGGATATATTATTATCTATTATAATTTAGAGGTCAGTAAGATTTATTTTAAATGCATTAAAAAAAATCAAAAGTGACAGTAAAAAATCTTGAAAAATGTATCATGGTTTCTGCAAAAAAATATTGAGCCGCACAGCAGTTTTCAACATTAATCAGCATATTAAGCCCGACTCACACTGTGCGATTTTGGCCACGATTTGGTCGTCTGGGACAAATTTTGAAAATCCAAAACGATTCCTATAATCCTAGGCTAAAATCTGTAGTCTTTGATCGCTGGTTTAACATGTTCACCGACAGCCGATTAATGGCTATTGCGATCAAATTTCACCTCCGACGAAATTCTGGCAGTGTCAGAAGATTTGGCGCACAGTCCTGCAGTGTGACTACCCCTACGATGAATGTCAAACTGTCTCCGTTTTTTAAGACAAGCTATGAGCAGAATTAATGCTAGAGAATTATTCTATCAGCCATAAACTCCAGTGCTCCCGTCCTCCGCTCACGGAATTCATCTGATATGTTGCCTTTTCTATATAAACACTGGTTGCGCCGCTGTTTTCATGTGGGTGTGTAGAGCTGTATACACTGTATTCTTCTTAAATACACCGATATTGCCGCCATTCATATACTTTTCATGATAGCCAACATTTTGGTCCCGCGTGCAATGCAGTTCGTAGTCACTGAACGTGTATGGGTTGATAATGTAAAACTCCGGACAAGTTTTCTTGTGCGCGCCCGTTTTTAACTCGTATCGACTGTTGTAAAGTCTGACATTAATGACAACTGAGATCCCATAATGTGACATGATCATCATGTTCTTACAGTCTGACAAGTACAATCCTAAAGGACTTTTAAAACATCGCACAGTGTGAGCCCGGCTTTAGAATGATTTCTGAAGGATCATGTGACACTGAAGACTGGAGTATTTGCTGCTGAAAATTCAGTTTTGCCAACACAGAAATAAATTACATTTTTTTTATTATTATAAAGTAGAAAACAGTTTTTTAAAATGTTAATGATATTTCACAATATTGCTGTTTTTACCGTATTTCTGATCAAATAAATGCAGCCTCTGTGAAAATAAGAGACTTAAAAATAATAAATGGATAGATAGATAGATAGATAGATAGATAGATAGATAGATAGATAGATAGATAGATAGATAGATAGATAGACACCAAACCAGTAGTGTGCATTATATTATGTTATATTATATTATATTATATTATATTATATTATATTATATTTCCATGGTCTGTCTGAATACTGGATTCTGATTGGCTGGCAGGTATGCAGTATAACAGTTTAATGCACAGGTAGTTCCAAGTCAGTTTAATCACCGTTCTATATTAATGCGCTGCTTTAATTGATACACACTAACCAACACGCATCACTCGCTCACACACACACACACACACACACACACACACACACACACACACGGAGAGAGAGAGATCGCAGATTGTGCTGCACACACATAAACTTCCAACGCTTCCCTGCGATTTTTATTAATAAAAGATAGATACTAGATCGCTACATTGTATTCCCCAGCAATGAGGTGATAAAATTGCTGTTTTTGAAGTAATTTTTTTGTAGAGAGAGACACGCAGACGCAGCAAGTAGGTATACACAACTGTGCTCTCTCTCTCTCTCTCTCTCTCTCTCTCTCTCTCTCAATAATTAATTGAAATACATATTATAATTCATTCAAATAAATGTAGTCTTACCGCACTATTTCATCTCTTTGTCTGATTTGAAGCTGGCAGAATGCTAGAGCAAACGAGCCGTAACTGACGAAAATAACTCTCATTTTTACCCATTTGTTCAAATATTGCGCAGCAAAGAGCTTGGCAAATGACCATGGAATAAGCGGGATAATCAACGGCTAGCCGTGCATTAAAGGATTTTAATGCACTTCGCTTTGGGCGGTTCTTTGCCTCCACGTCGTGCATTAAAATCCTTTAATGCACGGCTAGCCATTGATTATCCCTTACATATTGCTATTTTTATTTAATTTTTATATAATAATTATATTTATTATATTATTCTGTATACAGTAGTCAACATTTAAAGTGGATCAAAACCTTTCATCAAAGTTGTCCTAAAACCTAAACCCGTTCTTGTCTTAGGACAACTTTGATTAACTTTTTTTGATCCACTTCAAATGTTGACTACTATATATCGTCTATCGCAACATGAAAATTCATAACTATGTTTAATTATGCGACATACTCTGTTGGTATGTTGGTGATATGATGGCTAGCAACGAGACCAGCAACAATTACCACAGCAACAACAGCTGCATTGATTTTACTGATGGCGTTAACGCTGAAGCATTAATGACGAGGTGAAATAGTACCAGGTGTAATTGATGGGATGCGTTCTCTGATAGCAAGTCATGAATTACATCACAGTGCTTAGATCAGAGTTCAAATGGCTAATTTAGCTTTTAATTGAAATCAGTGGAGTGTAGTCTACCCTGCCAGCATTGAGCGCTCAGGGGCCCACAGGGCTGCCATTGAGTTTCCACACTTTATATCCTTAATCAGTTAAAGACATCTCCCAGAATAGAATGCTGAAACTCTTTTATGAAGCATACATTGTTTTCAAACCTAGATTTCCAGGCCACTTCCACTAATAAGCATAAAAATGTGGAAACTGCATGGTATAAATCAAACATCAAATGTATATGGTAATCATCAAGTTTAACTGCAAGCAGGGAAAAATGTGATTGCTGAATGTGCATGAGCTTGTATGTATTGTGTCAGAGAAATGGTATAAATTTAGTGCGGATTAGAGATTGAGAGAACGATAGCGGAAAAGAATAGAGGGCTATAGCTGCCTCTCTTCTCTATCGTTCAGTACCTGTCAGTCTGCGTTAGCAGTCGGAGCCTTCCAAGAAGGACTCGCGTGAAACTGTCAGTGCATCCTCTCCACCTCCACGTTCTGTCTCTCCTCCTCCTTCTTCCTCCCCATCCGTCCCTCCCACCCTCATCTCTCTCTCTCTCTCCATCTTTGATGTGTTCTTACAGTGTAAGGCGCAGCCAGTGAGTGAAAGCCCAAGCACCCTCCCCAACACACACACACACACCCACCACTTGTGTGAACATAAACACATACACACACCACAGACGCGTGTGGTTGACCGCACCGGGCTCTCGGCTATGTGTGAAGACACGCGCGGCACGCCAAAGAAGCAGCACTACTGAATCTGACGCTCGCTTTGTAGCAGGACCACCAACCAGATCGCATCGAAAACCATCCTACTTTCTCTCTCTATCTCGCTCTCTTTTTCCCTCCCTCTCTTTTCAGTTGTACTTGTGTGAACAGAGCTGGAGAAAAGGAAATACCCCCCCATCTCTCTCTCTCTCTCTCTCTCTCTCTTTCTGTCTGTCCTATGGTGGGATAAACAGTGAAAAGATGAGCCTGTGAAACAGCACCAGACCTGAGTGACCTGACAGCTCAAACTGTGAGTACACGAGTCTCTTACTTTCACTTCCACACCGGCACACACTCACGCCTACATGCAAACAGCATACAAACTCTTTAATTGTTGTATTTGAATAAAGACAGGTGTATTGTCAGCCGCTGCTTTTTAACCTTTGCTAAAACTCTTTATTCTCTGCGCTTGACATCAGATTGGATGTTTAGATTCGCTCTGAATGATTGGTTTCATTTCGATGAAACAAATATCCTCCGGCAATCGCGGCGCTTCATGAATTTAAGTGGCACTTAACGCGTCCAGAACTGCGTTTTCTCATATGCGTTATTCAAAAGTACACCTCGCTCTTCATTTATCCCTAAAACAGGGCACTTATTTGTCACGGTGTACCTCAGATTCTTGCATTTATATGAGAAGGCAGGGAGTCAAAAACGAAAAGACATCATCGTCTTAAAGAGTGTCATCCATCTATCTTTATTCTTCATTTTAATTCAGATGTATACATGAAATGATGCTGTTGTTTACTTTGAATGCTTTAGATTCTTTTTTGTACCTTTTTGAAAAGTATGTCTCATATCTTTTGTTGTTTTAAGGATTCTTTGTCATTTGGATTTCGTATCTAAATATAGCAAGACATTTAAAATAATAATAATAATAATAATAATAATATTGTGTTTTGTCATATAATTCCTTTTGTGTAACTGTATTCTTCTTTGTTTTTTTATTATTTGGGTGTGCAGTGGCACGCATTAGACTTTACTGTGTGCTGCAGTGTAGAATATTTTTTTGTTTTGTGTGTTGTTGAGTGCTGGACGAGAAGAAAGTGTGAGGTTTGCCTCCTCTTCGGATGACCGGCCAGAGAGTGAGAGAGAAAGAGATACAGACAGTGAGACAGAGAACAGCGTGCCACATTCGACTTGCTTGTGACGGTTTGCTCAAGCAGTGTAGCATAGCTGACAACTAAAGCGAGAACACAGTGTTACCCTTAGCCTGTGAACAGCCTGGAAACAAAGTGAAGCCTTTAAAATGGATTTCAGGAGTCATATGAGCTTGATTTTATTTTTTATTTTCTATATGTTTTTCATTGGAAAATGGTGAATGGTAGGCATACGCTAACCTATTTATTTATAGTGCATATATACTGTATATATGTTAACATGTTATATTATTTGTCAATTATGTTTTTAAAATATCTTTTTAAAATATAAAATGGAATGTAGAATTGTAGTATAGCTACTGTTCTGCACATGACATCATAGGGTAGACTGAGAAATAGTTTCTTCTTGGCAGTCTACATACTGAGTTGTATTGGTAATAGCTAGTTGCTTTTTATTTCTCCACTACACACCTGAACTTTGCACCTGAATAGTTTAGTATAGCGTATATTCATAGTCAATTTTAAAGCCGTCTCTATAATCCTACACGTAATTTCATAGTCTGCACAGAAAATTCTTTTTGCAGGCACACATTCTAATCTTATTTAGTGTTGATTGTCTGTTGTGTAGTGTATTTATTCTTTGCATTTCTATTTCATGCTGTTTTTTCACTGCCTGGATATTTGCTGTGATGTCTAGTGTCTAACACATATGAGAGATCAAAGCCATCAAGAAATCCATTTCACATGTACATACAGAGGGCATTTGCTTTGCTTTCCTTGCCAGTAGATTTTTACTTGCCCTTTCAACATTTACAGCAATATATAGGAAAAATATACTGTATGTAGTTTTTTAACTTTTTAAAAAAAGAAATAAAATAAAACAAAATGTTTTTAGAAAATTGTTTTTAATTTGCAATAATGCTGCAGTAAACTTTTTTTTTTTTTTTGCAATGTATCAGATAAATATAGGAATATTATATTTAACATTTTTCCAGAAAATAAGGTTTTAATGAGCATGTTCTTTCCACAAATAAATTAAATAAAAATAAATAATAAACCTTTTTTAGAAGATAAATATATTTGTAATTGCAATAATATCTGGAATAAACACTTTTTTATCAGAATAATATATTAAGATTTTATTTAACATTTCTTTCCAAAAAATAAATTGAATAAATAAACCCTTTTTTAAAAATAATTATGTTTGTAATTTGCAGAAATAGCTGCAATAAACATTTTTGCTGGAAAAGTGTGGCATAGTGCAAAGCATTGCTATTTTGTTTAATTTTTTACTTAAGTCCTTCTAGTAATTCTGGTAAGTCAGCTGGATTGTTACCTTCAAATACATGATCAACAAATTATTGGAAAAATAAGAGAGTAAATACTGGCCCAATAGGATGGGAAGGAGTTCTCTTAACTGTCCCGAAACTCTCTTGCCAGCGGCCCATTCTTATTTTTATGTCCTGATATTGCAATAAAGTACTTTACTACTACTGCACAACTACTATGACAGTCTAATAGAAAGCAACATCTTCTTTTCTCACTCTCCGGTGTGTATGCGCTTGTGTGATTTCACCATTAGGTTTGACTACTGTGCCGTTTCTCGATATGATGACAATTTCCTGCTGAGGCGCATGTCAAATGAAAAATGATGTGAGATGTGTGAACCACATGGTCAGAAAGGTTCACAGCTTGTGAATGCAGATTTCATTCATCCATATTTTAGCAAAGAGCGTAGCACTAACATGAAATTAGCTTTTTACCAAGCTTCTTGATTTCAACGTAAAATTGGCATGTTACTTAACTCCATCCCAGCGTGAGACTCTGACTTTTTTGTTGAAGGATTTTGTGCTGAATGCTCCTGTCAGAATGAGCTACATAGAAGTTAGCATCTGTGTAATAAATGCTTGTGATGGCTTTTAGGTGAACTCTTCCTGAGTTCTATAAAAAGCCACCGCACAGCCGGAAAAAAAAAATCATCAATGTCAAAGTTTGTATTGTAAGTATGAGGCTTCTTTGCCAATTCAAAAGCCAATGAAGTGATATGTGTAAAGGACATAAAGTAAGACTCTGTATTGCTTTTCAGGGACCTATAACTTAATGCTCTTCGCTTTTCAAATTGCCCTTACAGGCCTTCAGTGAAGAGCGCATAAGAAGTGCTTGACAGGTAAATCATTTAAATGGATTCAGTAGTGATATTATAGCAGTTGTGTAGGACCATCTAAAAGAAATTATGAATAGTTTAATACTAACAAAGAGTGTCATCATTGGTGCCAAATGGAGTTTATTTTATCACATTGGGGGACTGGACTGGCAGTTCTTATATGTTTGGCAGTAAACCAGTTAAGTTACACCAGAGAATATTTTAGTTGTCAGAAGAGTGACTCATAATTACAAAAACTAAAATAATTATACAAAGTAATATGTATACGGATGTTTTGTATTTATTTATTCATTCATTCATTGATTTAATCCTGTTTTTCTGTGAAAAAAATGTATATGTATATATATATATATATATGTGTGTGTGTGTGTGTGTGTGTGTATGTATGTGTGTGTGTGTGTGTGTGTGTGTGTGTATATATATATATATATATATATAATATAAATATAATATATATAATATATATAATATTTTTTACATGTATATGTATATTCACAGAAAAAAAAGAATTAAATCTATTTTTTTTTCTTCTTTTTTTTTTAAACAGCTGCCTGGGTTCCAGAAGTATATTCATTTATTTTCTCCACAGGGATTTAAGCAATTGTTCAGGTATGGAGTAATTCAGGAAAGAGTTTTAAACCTTGAAACCAAAACAACCAGATGTAAATGAATCATTACATGATTTGATTCTAAGATAAAAGTTTTGGAAAATCAGACAAATACAAAGCTACAAGACTGCATCTTTTTTATGAGGCATTAAGCTATATCCCATAAAGCATTGCAAATGATGTAATCAAATCAGCAGTGATGGTACAATATAAAACTATTGACTATTGCACAACTATTGCACAAAAGTGCAATATATTAGAAGTTTGTTAAAAATATTGACGTGTACTTCTCCTGAAGTATTTACCATCGCTTATCATCCTCAGAGCTCAAGGTTGTCTTCCTTGAAAGATTTGTATATTATTGCTAAAAATCTATTTCCCTATGGAGAAAATGAATGGGATTTTTTTTCAAACACCCTCAATATGGTATCAAAAAGCAGCTTTTTTCTTTTATGCGAGGGCATTTTCTGTGTGCTTTTTGTTTGGACATTTTGTGTGCATATGACCAGGATTTAATCTGTCATATCCAATTTATTCAGTCTTTTCTATGACCTGTCTTCTGCTTTATGGTGATAAACAGGTGGTAAAAGGGCCATAGTGTTCCCATGGGAATGCAGGTTTAAGTCCAGACCGTCTTGATTGCACACCCTCTGTTTCCCCCTTTAATTCCCTGTCTATCTTCACTACCATTCAATATAAAAAGCACAAAAACATATATGTACATTCATGCTTATGGTATATAATATCAGCACTGTACACCCTTATATAAATGAGAATGCTGAGGGACAAACATAGCTCTTCCTTTCGGCACAATGCATAAATCACCCGAGTAGTGTGAAAATGCACATACAGATTATTTGTCATCATCGAATTCACATATTGGATATTCATACAAATTGGCGCCGTAGCCATATTCGTTCATAATCTGAACCTAATGATGTGTTGGCTGACTGCGGTTGGACTGCGTTAGTCCAGGGTTAAAGGGAACCACCCTGACCTCACCTTGGACCCCTTGCTGTCACAGTCGCCCAGCGAGTGACTGATGCAGGACTAAAGGACCTACTTGTTTATGTTCAATGGAGAGCTTTCTCTCCCGTCTCCCTGTTTATTTATGAGCCCCTCTCATCCAGCCTGAGCGAGGGGAGATAAATCTGTCACACTCAGATCTACTACCGCTACAACCTACCCGTGCACACCAGCTTACTCTCACTCTCTCCTTTAGTTATGTTAGAGTACATGAAGACAGTGTAACAACATTTGTTTGCCTTGTGTTTATCACAGGGTCTTGAAATGGGGTGCAACAGGGCTAAAAGCCCCCTTAAGGAATATATTTTGCTAAATAAAGGTGCCAAAGTCTATTCTATTCTATTCTATTCTATTCTATTCTATTCTATTCTATTCTTAAAAATTTTATATTTTTCAAATAAATATTTATTTAATATTTAATTATTTTTATTATACTTTACAATCTGAAATTATTTATTTATTTTAGTATTATTAAATGTTTTGTTTGAAAAAAAAAAAAGTTTTAAATTTACAATAACAGCCTGTAAGTTTTGCTTGGCAGTCTTGTTGAAGGTTCCATGACAGACATCCATTGACTGTCTGCTTACAACAGACACTATGCTTACAGTCAGCTGTGCATTACTTTATTTTATTTATTTATTTTTTCTCCCCCTAAAACATAGTTTAGATAGGATACAAGATTTATGTGTTTGAAGTTCAGAGGGATCGGTGGGTCTGGAAACAGTGACGCATCTTCTTGTCATAACTTGTCATGCTGCTCATATTTTTGGATGGAGCTGCATTAAAGGCCTTCTGTTTGATCATCTGTCTGTTTAGAAAGCCACTGGAAGTGCTGTCACTCACAGCATTCACACCATTGAGCACCTGTTACAAATATTTGCAAACATATTTTAATGGAAGTTGGACATTTTAGGAAATCCATTTATATTTAAATATGTATTTATTAGCTGCAGTGATATTGCAGTTTAGCTAGAATTGGGGGATATTTATGCTTCTAAATTTATATATAATTTTATATATGTAAATTTCTATATATACACTTCCATTCAAACGTTTGAGGTCGGTAATTGTAATTAATTTTAATAATTTTTTTAAGGTAATACTTTTATTCTGCAAGGATGCATGCACTGATCACATATGACATTATATATCTGCTATTATTTTTAATAGTTCATCAAAGAATCCTGAAACAAAAATGTCAAGGTTTCCATAAAAATATTAAGCAGTACAGCTGTTTTCAACATTGATAATAATAAGAAATGTTTCTTGAGCACCAAATCAGTATATTAGAATGATTTCTGAAGGATCATGTGGAGGAAATGGCTGTAAAAACCACAGGAATAAATTACAGTTTAAAATGTATTAATTTAGACTAGAGTTATTTTAAACTGTAAAAATATGTCAGAATATTACAGATTTTCTTGACCAAAAAATGCTGCTTTGGTAAGCACAAGTGAGTTCTTCTCAAAAAATTTTACTCAATACAGACCAAACTCTGCATCCCACATTCGTGTTTAAAATTTTCAGCTGGCCTGATGATGTTGTCTACAAGATTATCAGTCATTGTTTTCCCATCAAATTGTGAATGTTTAAAGGGAGCCAGGTTCAAAGGAAAGCTTTAAAAATGTATCTAACAGCAGCAACAACCTTTGGCGACGTGTGTTGATGACAGCTCTAGTGTAATCCCTCAGTATTCAGCTAGGCAACATTTCCATATGCGACTGCCAAGACCATAGCAGTCGAATCCATGCCCTCCAAGGAACGGCTTTGATAGTCAGACTCACAGAGATTGTGTGGTCCTAGACTGGATAATGCTAGTGCTATCCGTGAGACTCCCGACTGAAAAAAACCCCCTCACAAGGGCAGTTGTGAAGTGAGGAATGGGGCGAGTACAGTATACAATACCATAAGGATGGAAAACATCACAGCAGCACCTGGTTAGGGGTCATAACTTTTCCACTGAATGCACAAACTGTGTCCTAAACGGTATACCGGAGCTGCAAAATGAGGGACCAGTTTTTGGACTGTGCCTCTGAAACGCCCTGACAAAAGACAGCTTAGCCAACAATTTCCTCTCCTTCACAGAGGGGGGAAATAAAAAAGCAAACTGGCTGGGGGAAAGACTAGCTTTATCCACAGTCCGTTTGATGTTGGATTTTGTGTGTGTGCAGGGCACCACCGGTCCTGCGAGAGCATTGGTTATCATTGTGTGTCAAGGGAGGAATACGGTCGCCTCTGGCCCCTGGAGAGACACTCCTGCGTCGCCCGAATCCACCAAAACAGGCAGAAAAGCTAGTTAACACAGCAGCCGTCGCGGACACACAGACCCTGGCCATTAGCGAACGCTCGCTCTCTCTTTCTCTCTCTCTCTGTGCCGGGTCTGGTGGCAGTGATTAGAGCGCTGTGGAAGCCGCTGTAATAAGGACGGGGCTACGGCTTTCGCGCTGGCATGATCTGCTGTGCGGCCGTGGCGGGTATTTCAGAGGGCTGCGGCAGGAAGATAGGGAGATTGAATGGGGGCGGGGGGAACTGTCCTAAGGTAAGAGAGGAGAAAATGGGTGAACTGGTATTAGCTGGTAAAAGAGCTGGCATGGGCGGCAGGGAAAGGAAACTCAAAAGGCTGATGGCACAATTATCCTCTAGATCTTTACGCAACCTCACCACTTCTTCTCTTTACTATATCCTGTGTTTTATCAATGGTATAATCATTGGCATTTACACTTGTATGGAGGTGTCAGGCGAGCAGAGAGTTTCAATGGGATCTAAATGAGAAGTCTCTGAATTCTGATACTACTTAGTGATTCTGGTACCTTAACAGCACTTATTTAAGTAAAGTTGCAATTCTCTGTTCATTTTGAGTAGCTCTTGATTGAAAGTAATGGTTTAGTGATTGAGTCAGATGTTACAAATCATTAAATTAGTTTGGGCTGTGTCTCCCAAAGCTTTGTGAGCCTAGGTTGCCAGTGGTTTCAGTGTTAGTCTTATGATGCTTTTGGGAAACTCAGCCCAGATTGGTTATTACACAGGTTCAAAATGACAACGTATGAGTTTGAGACGGATTTGTGAGTCTTTTTGGCCATTTCACTACAAAGAACCAGCTCAGGGTAATTTTTTTTTTCCAAATTGGACTCCACTTGTTGTGCTTATTTATTTATTGCCTGTTATAATTTATATTTCAATATAATTTTGTGCACTCTACTTTTCAAGCTTTCATTACAGTATATCCTGCAGTTGATTGCAGACACAACTCAGAAAAAATAATGAGAGAAATTACAACGCTTATTATGCCAGCTTTCAGTTAATAGAACCAATCATGCATTCACTAAAAATGCTGTTTTCTAGAGTGATTTGAGCTAAAACTGCAAAAATGTGTTGTTATTTGATGCCCAATATTATTGCTAATTTGAAATGTATATTATTGGAGTGCAATCTTAATAGTGTTAATAGTGACCACAAAAGAAGATATTTTGAATAGCATTGGTAACCAAACCATTTTGTTGACCATTGACTTCTGATGTATTAAGAAAAAAAGGTCAATAAGTTACTAATTTGCTGCTTATTAATAGTTCGTAAGTTGTTAAGTTTAGGTATTGGGTGGTATTGGGAATGTAGAATATGGTCATGCAGAATGTGCTTTATATGTACTCAAATGGCTAAATGGGTGCCCTAAGCAGGATTGTATTGTTGTGCCCATCAAATAAATTTTTTTTTATTGTTTTTGAGCAACTGGGGTGGTGCCCCCCTGGGAGTTGGTGCCCTACGCAAACTGCATACTCTGCGTATAGGGAGCGGCGGTCCTGTATGTACTAATAAACAGCCAATACTGTATGTTATCAATAGGCATGCTAATAAGCAACTAGTTAATAGTGAGAATTAGTCCCGATACTACAGATGTTACATATTCTTTTGTTACACAGATGAACGAATACCAGTTTTGAAACAATAGAGGGAGTAAACAATGGCGATATCAATTTTTTGGTGAACTATCCCTTTTAAAGGGACTTTGAACATAATCAGCCGTATATTTTTTATCAATAGAGATATAAAGGTGTGTTCAATTTGTCCAGTCACACCTGTGAGCTGTAAGTGTGGCTTAGCACAAGGGATGACAGATGGTCAGGTTGTTAGTGAGTGCAGGGTTTGACCCGCCCCAGCATGAGGAGCAGTCGACTGACAGCAGCCAGTGCATCTGCAGGCAGATCTCATACTCCACTGGACTGTCCCTTCCCCGCATGGCAGCCAGATCTGGCCTTAAACTTGCACTTACTGTTCGGAGCATTACACATCCATGAGAGGTGAAAAATGGTCAGTGTGTGTGTTCACTGAGAGAAAGAGAAACAAAGAAAGGTGTCCTGAACAAAAAATCTCACTAATAGCCATATTGACTTAACACATACAGACATGCTGACTGAACACAACAGAGAAACAAACACTGACTAAATGTACTCTTTGTAAATGTGCAAGATGGGGGTGTGTGTGTGTTGGTATTGATTTATTGTCTAAAAGCATCGCAACATGAACAAATCATAGCATGCATCCTTTTGATTGCACTGGAATCAGGAGCAAGAAAAAAATCATTTGAACTTTCAGTAGACAGACACCTTTAAAAGACAGATTTAAAAATTTAAACCCTGCATTTTAAATCTTAGCACAGCTTTCTTTTTCAGAGATCTAAATGAACAGTTTTGCCCTTTTCAGTAAGATACAAGTTGCACAGTTGACTAGATGCTCTCGGAAGGTTACCAAGTAAGGATTACCCAATTAATATGCATGAATTAATATTCATATTAATTAAAAATGATCATCAATATCAATTGTAATAAAGCTGAAAATAAAATATAAATATTAAATGTTAATGAATTAAAAAACGTAAAACTGACAAAAAGAAACCTAAAAATATAATATTTAGTAAAACATTAATAGTAAAATATAACATTTAATAAGTTATAATATTTAGTATTTATAATATTTAGTAAAATGTCATATTTAGTAATTTTTGTTGTTTGCTTATATATATATATATATATACATATACACACTCACCGGCCACTTTATTAGGTACACCTGTTCAATTGCTTGGTAACACAAATTGCTAATCAGCCAATCAAATGGCAGCAACTCAATGCATTTAAGCATCTAGATGTGGTGAAGACCACTTGCTGAAGTTCAAACCGAGCATCAGAATGGGGAAGAAAAGGGATTTAAATGACTTTGAACGTGGAATGGTTGTTGGTGCCAGACGGGCTGGTCTGAGTATTTCAAAAACTGCTGATCTACTGGGATTTTTACGCACAGCCATCTCTAGGGTTTACAGAGAATGGTCCGAAAAAGAGAAAATATCCAGTGAGCGGCAGTTGTGTGGACAAAAATGCCTTGTTGATGTCAGAGATCAGAGAAGAATGGGCAGACTGGTTAGAGATGATAGAAAGGCAACAGTAACTCAAATAACCACTCGTTACAACCAAGGTATGCAGAATACCGTCTCTGAACGCACAACACTGGCTGGCTAGAGACTGTGTCGAGCAGCAAGGCCCTTGTGCCCGCTCTCTCCGTACACTGTCTCTGCACGTGTGCTTTTATTTAGCAGGAGCTGTCATCTCCCATAAACCCTCAGTGCGCTTACATCCATTGCCTCTGCCAACTTCTCTGCATCAGGCACACTTGTTACAGGAGAGAGAGCTGACAGCTCCGGTCCAACCGGCCGCTCACTATCCCTGGAGAGAGAGAGACAGGGAGAGAAAGAGAGATATTTGGTAGCATGTATTAACCCTTAGGCCAGAAATATACCTTACGTAAGTCCGCAAATGCAAACATCTCCCTGTTGTACATCCTTAACGTATGTTTTTGTGTCGTTCTGGTGGTAACAAACCTCAGTACTCAAACAATACAGTTACCATCTAATGTTTGTGCCAATAAACAGAATATGGTGTTGTTCGGGTAGCTAGCTATAAACATGTTGACTCTAGCTAAATTGTTCAGCAAGATTTTTTATATATTGCTGTGCTATGACAGTAGTTGATCTTAAAGAGGAAATTAACAGAAGACAGGTTTTGTTACTGTACACTATAGTGTCCATTGCACGTTAGGACTGTCACAATGCAATTTGGCAAACACTGAATTGTCATATAAATTATTGCAAAATAAAGCAATTATTTATATTAAAATATAAAATAAAAAAGACCTATAAAAATATTTATATGTGCTGTTATAGACAGATAGTTTCTGTTCTATTCTATTCTATTCTGTTCTATTCTATTCTGTTCTATTCTATTCCATTCCTTTCCGTTCTGTTCTGTTCTGCTCTCCAAACCGCTTGTCCTGTGAAGAGTCAGACAGATGCTGGAGCTTCTATTCTATTCTATTCTATTCTATTCTATTCTATTCTATTCTATTCTATTCTATTCTCCAAACTGCTTGTCCTATGTAGAGTCAGATGGATGCTGGAGCTTCTATTCTATTCTTTTCTGTTCCGTACTGTTCTCCAAACCGCTTGTCCTGTGTAGAATCAGATGGATGCTGGAGCTTCTATTCTATTCTATTCTATTCTATTCTATTCTATTCTATTCTCCAAACCGCTTGTCCTATGTAGAGTCAGACGGATGCTGGAGCTTCTATTCTATTCTATTCTATTCTATTCTATTCTATTCTATTCTATTCTATTCTATTCTATTCTCAAAACCGATTGTCTTATGTAGAGTCAAAGGGATGTTGGGATATTATGTTATGTTATGTTATATCATATATCATATCATATATCATATCATATTATATTATTATAAAATAATTTTAATCATTTCTTAAAAAAAAATAATTTAATTAAAAATATATATTAATATATAAATATTAATATATCTGTATACAGTATATTATATTATATTATATTATATTATATTATATTATAATTTTAATCAGTTTCAAAAACTTATTATTATTAATATTATTATTATTATTATTATTATTATTATTTATTATTATTATGTAGGGTTAAGGGATGCTGAAGATTATATATTATATTAGATTTTATTATATAATTCTAAAATAATTTTAATCAATTTCAAAAATCAATTTAAACAATATTGATATATCAGCATAAATTATTATTAATTGTATTATTATATTATTAATATTTTATTATTATGTAGGTTTGAGGGACGCTGAAGATTATATTATATTATATTATATTATATTATATTATATTATATTATATTATATTATATTATATTATATTATATTATATAAATTGTGTATTAATATAATATAAATATAAATTCAGAGTTTGGCCTTACTGCGTAAAAGACATAGCTTACCATTTTCCTCCACGCCGTCAATTTTTTTTTTTTTTTTTTTTTTTGTAATAAGGGTTGGAGAGAGTGAGAGCAAGTTTTTCAGTCCAGGGTAATGTGTGATGGTCAAATGGTGCCTGTGGATTGCAGTACAGATAGATGTGGTCAGATACTGGCAGTGTTGAATTCATCAGCATCTCATCTCGGCCACATGAAGTAGTATCATTTTAATGCACATGTAATCACGGCCACATTTATGCAGAGGTCACTGTATCTTTTGACAGAGTGTAAAAAGCACAGCTAGGGAAAACTTCTCATGTGTCTAAAATGGCTTCTGTCGTTCCTTAGCAGCCATGTTTGCAGGAGCTAAATAAAGAAAGCATGTAGGAGTGAAGCTTTCAGGACTTTGGAAAGCTTTGGAGCGGCTCCCACCAGGGGCCAGCCACCTCCTCTATGTCAGTTAGCCTGCTGGTTAATCATCAAACAAACTACACACAGACAGAAAGCAACAAAAATTTCTCTTCGCATTTTGTCACGTTCCAGTCTCCTTAAGCCCTCGTACGGATAGAAGATGAAAACGCACAAGGCAAGGCGTGCTGACAACGCGAGCACATTCTTCACATTCGGTCCAGTGTTTCCATGAAGTTACAGCATGAGGTCTTCAGGTTTGAATACAAATCATCGTACGGTCTCTGTTGAGTCCTTCTCCGCAGGGTCTTTCCTTTCAAGTGTTCCTTCCAGTCCAGAGAAAACCAGAACGCTTTTTTTCATTTTTTTGCTGAGATTACCTGCCTGCCTGGCTCTTGAGTATGCAGAGAGAGTTTCACCTGCTTTAGTGTGCATGCTGTTTACTTTTAAGTAAAGAGTTTTAAGTATGCATTTGCAGACTCCGGTGACAATACATTATCAAGTAATTTTTGCTCTGCGCCCATGCTTGTTTGAGTGTGACATTTGCAAACGTCAACATGGTTTAAATTCAAATTAAACAATGTCACTGCATGCGAAGTAAAGTTAATGAGGACGCTTTTTTTTGTTTCAGAGCAACTTGCTGACCACCTTTACAGGACTGAAGAATCAGGAAAATACAATCCACGGACAGATAATTACAGCGCAACCCTGATCGCAATGCTAAACAGAAGACCTTTATTCTCTACAGCTCCAAGCTGAAAATCCATAAATCACAACTGCTGTCGCACAATCGCTACACTCTGTATCGGTTTTAAAATCCCTGGATTTGACATTACTCTACTTCACTTGTCTTTATAAGAACAAGATTTCAATATCATACAACCTCAGCATGCGACTTAAAGAGTTTTCATAATAATCTATTTCATAGTGGTTAGTACATTTTTTTAACAGGCACTAATTCTCACCAAGGCTGCGTTTATTTGATCAAAAATACAGTAAAATGTAATTTGTCTATTTTTGAAATCTGATGTGCTGGTTAGTTCTAGTCCAAAATGTTCTCTAGGGTCTTCTGATCGTGTCCCCCTCGCTTTTTCACAAGTCAGGACAAAGACTTATTTGAATGCAACCTTCAGTGTTAACCTAATTTGAATTGAAAGTTTAAGTTGAATTGATTTGAATCAAATTACACGCAAGTAAAAAAGGCTTTACCTCTGCCTCATCAGGACAGGGCCTTGTCTGTTTCTTTTTGCTCAGTTCTTCGAGCTGTCATCAGCGTGTCAGATAGAGCTGTCTTATCCATCACTGAACTCTTCTCTCATTGTTCTGACCCGTGGAATAGATTGTCTTTGAAAATAACATGATTTCATCTGACCTTCCTTATAAACCCGCATGTAGACACTTGTAGTGTACATCAGGTCGTGTTGGGCGTTACAGACGGCTATTTTATTGAAGTGGAAAGCGAGTTACTTTCCAGAACACGTGACTCTCGTTTCCTCCCTGTGTGTGTGTGTTTTTCGTAGATGTACTCTGGCACTGTTCAGCCCTGGCCTGTAGCCGGCTATGGGACTGGCCCGTCGTGTGAGGAGCAGGAAGCACCCCACCGGCCCTATGCCTCAGTACCAGCAGGAAGAAAGGAGATTCTGCACCTGCTATAGTGCAAATCCCCGCCAATCTCCAAAGCCAGAGTCCTCCTTTTGTCCTTGGCCAACAGTGGCTGCGTCCCTTACTGTTGGGACGGGACAGGCAGGTGGTGCCGGGCCGATCGCAGTGGTTGTACATCATTGATGGCAGTCATTGATGAGCGCCATTTTTTCTCCTCTCAGGCATTGATTGGAAAAAACGTCAAAGTGGAGCCCAAGATGTGATCAATGGCAGCCAGGACCCTCCTAGAATCCCACTGCAGGCTGGGGGAGAGAATTCCATGGCGCCGCTTTTCTCTCTCACACCTGTATTTGGATGGCGTCGTTTTCCAAGGCGGTTCGTCTTTGTATGTTTAGTTTACTTTGATAGTGTGCTTTGGTTTCTCCCTTTTGTTTTTTCTCCCTTTATCTTATAATTGGCAGAGGGTAAATGATAAGCATACAGTAATGCACATTTCCAACATCACTTCAGTGTATTGAGATCATTAAAATCATTTGTAACCTTTAGTGACTTATGGCACATTTAAGTGGATTGTGGTTGTTTTGCAAAGTGGCTGTTATAGGCCAGTTACAAACTACATTGGAGTTTTAAAGGCAAAGTATTGTTTAATTTAACATTCATAAAGAGGGTTAAAATGGTCATATATGGCTTTACAGCCATATACTAACCATTCTGCGGAGACCTTAGGGAGAAAAAAGATGAAAAATGTATGATATGAACTCTTTCATGAAGATAAAGCAGACCCCCAACAGTGAAGTGTTTGACTTTGTAGTATTTAATCTTTCCCTTAATAATGTTTAACACTTAGCCTTTCTGCCCATCTTATACTGAGTGATTAAGTTTTAAAATGATTGTATTCTAGACGAGGACACTGCGCACTTGCATTTCTACCTTTCTGCTTGGTGCTCAGATCATGTAAAGCAGTTTGTTAATGGCTTTTAGTCTCTGATTTGCATTTATATTTAGAACAGCTCTTTACAATTAGTGTAAAAGTGTGTGTGGCGGGTCGTGCTGAAATTGGTCTTGAGTTCTGGATGAGGGGCAGGGCACAAAATCTGATCAATCTATCTGAACTGCTTAGGGTGCAAAGATTCTCTCACAGTCTCTCTCACTCATTTTTTTTTTTTACAACCCTCTAATCGATATCAGATGTTATCACAGCTCATCAGCTGTGAATGTGACGTAATAGAGGTCAAGCCACTGAGGACTTCATCTGTTCTCGCAACCGGTCCAATGACAGTGTTGATTGAGACACACGTTCAACAGCAACACAGGGCCTGACTCTTGTGTGTGTGTGTGTGTGTGTGTGTGTGTGAGTGTGTGTGTTTGTGCATGGCTTGGTTTACAATCACAGTGCAGTGAGGGACATGAAATGATTATACCGAAAAATGGAACTCTATATATCACAGTGCACACCGCGGTCAGCATATCAGTAAGAAAGTTAAAGAGACGAATGCAGGCCAACCGACACAGAGCAGCAACGCGATAATGGAGCCTCAGCTCGATATTCCAGAGAAAGAGAGAAACTATAAAATCGGTGAAGAGGTCCACCTCGAACAGGACCTTGGAAATGGTATGGAAATCAAGCACAAGGCAAACTAATAAAATTCATCCTCCAAGCACAAACGCTACCCTGCTTCGCCTGTCTTCATAAGAGCAAGCCGGCAATATCGTAAAACCTCAGAATGCTGTGGTGAGGTCATGTTACTGGTTTGTGTTGTGGCATTTGTAGATTGACAAGAATATGCAGATGGTATGAATGAATGAATAAAAGGGAACCATGCTTGTCTTTCTGGAAATTGCGATATTTATTTGTTTTTAGTGTAAAATTGATTTTATATTCTTATTCTATAGAAATTGAAATACTACAATTTAAAAGATTTTTTTTTCTATATATTATAAATATGATTTTTTTTTCTAATGGCAAAGCTAAATTTTCTACATTTTCTGCATCCATTACTCCAGTCTTCAGTGTCACATAATCCTTCAAAAATCACTCTAATATGCTAATTTTAAAACTGTTATCCAGCTGTTTTTGTGAAAAACATGATACAGTTTTTTTTTTCAGGATTCTTTGGTGAATAAAAAGTTAAAAGAATTTATTTTAAATATAATTTTTCAAACAATTTACTGTCACTATTAGCCAGTTTAATATATCCTTGCTAAACATATATGTATTTTTTTAAAAGAAGTTTCTTATGGTCATCATTTGCCATTGCCATTGCCATTTGCCATATGTTAAATATATGAAGTTTCTACAATATATAAATATTGTAGAAACCTAATTTCCTGTAAAGCTGCATTGCAACTATTTGTATCGTGAAAAGTGCTATACAGATAAACTTGAATTGAATGGAATCAAGGCTGCATTAAAATTAGAACAAAAAACAATAACATCGTGAAATATTTCCGATTTAAAAAGAACTGTTTTCTGTTTTAAGAATATTTATTTTATATTCTTGTATATTAATTGTCATGTATATTTATTATTAATATTAAGAATATATATTTTATAATGTAATTTATTCTTGTGATGCAAAGCTCACAGCATATTAACCCTTTAACAGTCACACTAAGAAATACATTTGCAAAAAATTGTTTATTGTTAAAATTGTGTTCCTGACACCACACTGAGCAACTTTTTTTTAAAAATTTTTTCCAGATGACCCATTCACTAAGCCGATACACAAGTCAACCAGCCAGTTGACTTGCCCATTTAGGGTAATTCTCGGCATGAACTAAAAAGTATGATGCATTTATGGAATTTTTCATTTGTGCAACTGAAGTTTAAGATTTTTGTGTATAAAAACATTACAGACAGTAGAATATGTTAACAATACCCATGATTTACCCATGATTATATATAAAAATAACCCCTGTTCTTATTATAACACAACAATCCACTGTAAAAAAATTCAACATTAAATGTAATAGAAATCTAACAATTTAAAGTAAATAAATACACTGCCCTCCAAAAGTTTGGAAACACCCTAGAAAAGTGGGGTTTTGGACAATATTGGCATGAATATTGGCCTTTTTAATTTGTGATAATTTTGCACACAAACTACGAAAACATATTTTATTACATAAACAGTTTATACATAGAAAATACTTAAATTTCCGATTCATCAAAATATCATTCATAAAACAGGTTCATTGTATTCTAAACTTAATTGGCAATCAATTGATGAAGCTATTAAGGTGTGCTGACCCAAAAATCTTTTAAAAACCTGGGCCAAGTTTAAACCAGTAACCAGGCATCACAGCTGGCAAAGGGGCATGTCTGACTTTGACATGTATATATTGCCATTATTATGTAATCAAAATGAAAATTATTATTGCTAGTCTTCAGTGATAATGTCAAGTTACTTTAATGTACTGTATTTGCACCAAAAAATGATAAGGATTTATGCTGATATCATCCAAAACCACACTTTGCCAGGGGTGTTTCCAAACGTTTGGAGGGCAGTGTACATCAAAACAAAGTAATGAAAATAAAAACAATAAACATAATAAAATAATTATTAAATTACATTAAAAATAATAACCCTCAATTGATGAAGCTATTAAGGTGTGCTGACCCAAAAATCTTTTAAAAACCTGGGCCAAGTTTAAACCAGTAACCAGGCATCACAGCTGGCAAAGGGGCATGTCTGACTTTGACATGTATATATTGCCATTATTATGTAATCAAAATGAAAATTATTATTGCTAGTCTTCAGTGATAATGTCAAATTACTTTAATGTACTGTATTTGCACCAAAAAATAAGGATTTATGCTGATATCATCCAAAACCACACTTTGCCAGGGGTGTTTCCAAACGTTTGGAGGGCAGTGTACATCAAAACAAAGTAATGAAAATAAAAACAATAAACATAATAAAATAATTATTAAATTACATTAAAAATAATAAAAAAAATATTATTTAATAAAAAAATATAATTTTATATATATATATATATATATATATATATATATATACATACATACATACATACATACATACATACATACAGTCATGGCCAAAAATATCGCCACCCTTGGTATATGATCAATGAAGGCTGGGAAAATTAATCTGCATTGTTAATCCTTTTGATCTTTTATTTAAAAAATTCACAAAAATCTAACCTTTCATTGGATAATAAGAATTTAACATGGGGGAAAAATATCATTATGAAATAAATGTTTTACTCTAATACACGTTGGACGTGTAATATGGGGTTTGGCGAGTTTAATTACACTAATTTGATCGCAAAAAAGGTCGACCGTGTGGTTACAATGCACGTTAAAGGGTTAAAATGATTTCTGAAGTGACACTGCAAACATAATGGCTACTGAAAATTCAGTGTTTGCCATTGCAGGAGTAAATTACTTTTTAAAATATATTAAAATAAAAACATGATTATTTAAAATTATAATAATATTTCACAACATACTTTTTTTACTTTATTGTCTGTAAAATAAATGCAGCCATTTTGAGCATAAGAGAATTCTTTTAAAAAACATTACAAAATTTTAATTATTGCAAACGTTTGACTGCTAGTGTATAAATATAACACTATATGTTTATCTTTTAATTAAACTTCTAAATGATTTTTGAAAGCACGTCCCTTAATGTTGTAGTTGTGCTGGTTAATCATTTTGAAAACCAAAAAACAATTTAATCTTTTTTTTTAAAAGGGTCATAATATGAAGATTAAACTTTCCCATGATACTTTCCCATTAAATTAGTTCGTTGTTCTATCAAAACATACTGTAATTTTCCAAAAGGGTTGGATTTGTAGCCTGTTGTGAGTCCGCAGTCCTGTCACAGTTCAGAGTATCGAGTTTGCTGTTTGTGGCGGTCAGCGAGGTTACTGGTTTTGCAAGTCAAATATAGCAAGGTGAGGATGCGCTTATCTTTGGCTGACAAGTGCGATCTGTGTCAGAAACGGGTGCAAGGTGTACCCTGTGCTCTGGCTGCCCCATTCTGGAACTAACACTGATTGGCACTGGCTTGCCACAAACTACCCAGCATCCTTTTTGCCTTGAGCCCCTCTAGCCCAGATCAGTATACAAAACCACACAGCTTAAATAGACAAAATATAATGAGATTCTCAAGTTTTCGAGTGAATAAAAGTCATCAGGTTGCACTTTTGCCAATTTGGACCACAAAGAATTGAGCTGCTCATTATTTTAATAAACAAGAAAATATAGCCTATTATTGCACTGAAGTCACAGTGAAATATTTGTTTGTTACCCTGTCGATCGGCAGAGCTCAGAGGTGGTCGAATCGGTGGTAAAGCCACATTCTATTAGGTTCAGAAGGCCTTTCCTTCACTCACTGGGGGCCAGTCGCCTGGCAAGCTTAATACAAATTGTAATTGGGTGCCATAAATCGTGCACAGCGACAGAGTAGGTCAAGGCCCAGAGACAAGATTACTAAAGCATTACGGTCAATCAAAAGAGTCCTTGAATTGGAAGATTTTAATTAGAGTTTGGTTCTTGCGTGTGCGTGCGCGTGCGCCGTGTACTAATGCGTTGTTCTCCTGAAAGTTTGTTGAAATTTTGGGAACTGAAATTGGAATCAATTAAATCCTCAGCGCTGGAAGTCAAATGCCAATGTGGATGCTAATAAAATGTCTTGGCTTCGGCAGAGTCAGTAATACAGTGATTAAAAATGAATCTTAATTGGCAATATTCCTCCGATTCACTGCAATGCTTGGGTTAATGTTGGAGACAGGGAGACGTTCTCGGAGTGCTCCTCATAAACCCTCGTCTCCTGTCTCTGCCGAGAGAATATTTGCACGATGAAGGGTTTGGCTCTGTTAAGCCTCCTCATGTCTTAATGGAGCAGATCCCCCTAATCATTCTGTAATCTCTTTTAGGCTAATGTCAGCAATATGTTCACAGAATTATTGCTGATTTGGAACGCACTTTTAAGATTGGGGAAGGAAAATCTTACGCTCGAGCAAGTGAGCTTAAGAAGTCTCTTGACAGACGAAAGGTAAATCTTCCGTCATGTTTGTTTTCCTCACTCAATTTTACATTCATAATAGGTTAAAAATCAGCTCATTGATTCCGGAGCGCTAAGAAGCTTAACGCTAAAATGTAACATTTACACTAAAAGTTTCGAACTCAGCCCTTGTTTGTGGGCAACGTTTCCTCGAGGGCGACTTGATCCAGTTCGCATGTCACATGACAATATCAAAAGGCGTTATCTGGCTTGGATGGAACTTTCAATCAGCAGATTTTCAAGCTTCATAATGCAAATGTTAAACAAACATGCTCTGAGGTTTCTGAAATGGCTCTGTTCATAAAAATGCATGAGTTCCCGATGTTATGCTTAAGGATCAAACTGTGGCCATTCGCCAGTTCAGTCTCACTGGCCGTGGCGGCCCGAAAGAGGAGGCGAGGGAGGCTGATCTTCCTCAAAAATGTATTCAGAATTAATGTAACAATGAAAATGATGAAAGGAACTATTGTTTGAATCAGTTTACCTATTAATGTGCGCAACTCAGATCGGTATAATGCATAAATATATGTATTTTTTTTCTTGCGCAGTGGTGAGCTTTATTCATTGCACAGATGCTATCTATCTATCTATCTATCTATCTATCTATCTATCTATCTATCTATCTATCTATCTATCGTTCTATCTATCTATCTATCTATCTATCTATCTATCTATCTATCTATCTATCTGTCTGTCTGTCTGTCTGTCTGTCATTCTGTTTTTCTATCTATCTATCTATCTATCTATCTATCTATCTATCTATCTATCTATCTATCTATCTATCTATCTGTGTCTGTCTGTCTGTCATTCTGTTTTTCTATCTATCTATCTATCTATCTATCTATCTATCTATCTATCTATCTATCTATCTATCTGTCTGTCATTCTGTTTATCTATCTATCTATCTATCTATCTATCTATCTATCTATCTATCTATCTATCTATCTATCTATCTATCGTTCTATCTATCTATCTATCTATCTATCTATCTATCTATCTATCTATCTATCTATCTATCTGTCTGTCTGTCTGTCTGTCTGTCTGTCTGTCTGTCATTCTGTTTTTCTATCTATCTATCTATCTATCTATCTATCTATCTATCTATCTATCTATCTATCTATCTATCTATCTATCTATCGACCTATCATTCTATCGTTCTGTCATTGTTCTATCTATCTATCTATCTATCTATCTATCTATATCTGTCTGTCATTCTGTTTTTCTATCTATCTATCTATCTATCTATCTATCTATCTATCTATCTATCTATCTATCTATCTATCTATCTGTCTGTCATTCTATTTATCTATCTATCTATCTATCTATCTATCTATCTATCTATCTATCTATCTATCTATCTATCTATCTATCGTTCTATCGTTCATTCTATCTATCGTTCTTTCTCTGTTGTTCTTTAGTCCATTTAGTCTATCATTAATTCTCAAATTTTATGCATCATTCTTTCTGTGGTCTATCGTTTTATCTATTTTTCTTTCTTCTCTCATTTTATTCATCGATCTTTCTGTGTATTGTTATCATTCTTTTTATCTATTGTATTCTATTGTTCTTTCAGCTGTTCTATGTATCTGTTGTTCTTTGTCTAGCTGTTGTTTTTTCATCCTTTTATTGTTTTTTTCTCTTTCCATTGTTACAGTACTGTATGTATATGGGTGTTTAATAATTACAGTCTTTTATTAATATTTATTTATATTAATATTACTAATATTATATTATTATTATTATTATTATTATTATTATTATTATAAACATAGTTATTAATCTATTGTAAAATTTTAAAATATCAGGGATGATCTGAGTATGTAAGTATAATTATAAGACAAAAAAAGCTGTTATTAAAACCTACTTTTGTGAATTGGTTTGATTAATATTGATTCACATTGGTTTCCTCAGAAAATTCCATCTCGGACCGCCACTGCTCACTGGCATACTTCTACGGAACATGCATATGTTTAGAACTCACCATATTACTACTTGAATATGTAGGAAATATGATGTTGAGCCATGGTGCTTATGTGGGCTTCATGACTTTGAGTCAAGCTCGCAATAATTCTCCCTCTATTTTTGCCTGCATAATTTTCTGTTCTCTCTTGACTGACACCATAAAACTGGCAAACAAACAAACAAATAAATAGATAAATAAATAAATAAAAACAGCCATAAATAAGTCCAAAAATAAAACATAAAAAGTAAATGCATATTCAAGACCATCAGTAACCTCTGAAACAGTTTTTATATATAACATAGTGTCGCCTTTTCTTCGCGCTTAGACAGAAGTTTTAAAAAGTCATTGAGTTGTGTGTTATTCACACATGATTTGGCCAAGGGTGGAGGAGAGGGATGTACCCTACTTTGTCTTGAGCATGTCGGGCTGTCAGGGTCTCTCTCGCTCCGTCTCCCACCTGGCCCAATGAGATAGCAGGTGTGGAGAGAGGGTTCCCAGAGGACTGCTGTAGACAATCGGCTACATTCTCTTCTCCTCTCTCTTTCTCTCACTGCCTGACACAGGCAGTAATTCCCCCCAT
>CM077256.1:9340513-9353013 GCA_039654775.1 Spinibarbus caldwelli | reverse complement strand
TCTGTAATCTCTTTAAACGGCCTAAACAGACTGAGATATCGCTTTATACAGTCCAAGGAAAATTCTGGAAAAGGTTAATGTTGCCAAAGGCAAAGAGCTCACCCACCAGTGCTTGAGAGGAAAATGGAGTTCATTGTTAATGATCCGCAGAAACATTTAAATTGCACAGAGTTAAATTAACTTTCTGCTAGCTCCATTTGAGCAACACCGCATAAAGTAGGAATTGAGCCAAGGAAAGCCTAAACACCATTTTTACTTTTTACGCCATCTAACTGCACTAATTTATGTCAATATGTTTTTTTTTTTGTCCATCTTACAGGTCTATAATCTTAGTGGGACGTATTCGTCCACATTTTTTGATCTACACTCTTAAAAATAAAGGTGCTTCACGATGCCATAGAAGAACCTTTTTGTCTAAATGGTTCCATAAAGAACCTTTAACATCTGAAGAACCTTTCTGTTTCACAAAAGGTTCTTTGTGATGAAAGAAGGTTCTTCAGATTATAAAAAGGTAAGGAAGAGATGGTTCTTTAAAGAACCTTTGACTGAATGGTTCTTTGTGAAACAAAAAATGGTTCTTCTATGGAATCGCTTGAAGAACCTTTTGTAGCACCTTTATTTTTAAGAGTGTAAGTCAAACAGATAGTGAATATAACAATTCAGGAGGAGATCCAGAGGACAATGTAGCCTTTAACACACATGACCTTGATCTGTGGTAAACGGTGATAAGCATGTTAAGTTCTGACTCTTGTCACAGCAGACACTAGAGTTATTAACTGAATCTTTCTCTTGTCATTAAATGATTCATTTCAAATCTGTGGAGATGACGGTTATGTCTAAATTAAATAATAAGACTTCATCAATCAGCCAGAGATGTTTTAGGTCAAAACTACCGCTGTGGGAGCTCATATTTGCGTGTGTATTTGTGCGGGATGGGCTATTATATAGAAATGAGTACGTGTCAGAGTATGACATTGCTCTGGGCCTTTTATTCTGCTTGTTACAGTGTTAAAGTATTTCATTTATTCAGCGTGATTCTTGCTGAGAGCTCTTTTTTTATTGGAGGGAGAGAGCGACCGGCACAGGAGGGGCGTAATGAAATTGCCCAAACGTACTTGCATCCCAGAAATCTAATCCATGTCTATTGTGTATTATTGAGAGACATTCATTATTAAATGTACAACTTTGGCATCGTTTGAATACCAAGGGCAGGTTTTGGACCCTTTAAGCTGATGATTGCCCCTTTATCCAATTTGGAGGCGGTTAGATGGGGAGAGAATTGGTGCTGTAATTGACAGAGATTGCTGCTTCAGTGCTAATATGCTGGTAGCTGCTCACAGGTCGTTTGTTTCCTTTCACGGCTGTGAGAGTAGGTTGAGTAAACCTGCTTGGAATCAAGACTGCGGTAAGAATTATTTTTCCTGTGACCACATTATAGTGTACATATAGTAGTATTGCTAGTGTTTATGGTATGGGCCCATGAATGATTAGTTTAAATAATGAATTTTATAAAGGAATGGTTTATCATTAAATAAAAAAATTCCATTAACTCACCCTCATGTCATTCCATCCTCATGATTTTCTTTCTTCCATAAACCAGCAAAGGAGATGTTTGGCAGCATGTTTGTGCTGCTCTGCTCCTGTTTTTATGTACAATGAAAGTCAATGGCAACCATTACATTTTTACATTTACATTTATGCATTTGGCAGATGCTCTACTGTTTGAGCAACAGGAATGCTGCCAAACTCTAAATACGTTCATACCATTGGACTTTCTTTCTTCTGTGAAACACAAAATGATACATTTTGTATAATGAACTTTCTATTCTTGTACATACAGAGAACTTTCAAGCTTCGAAAAGACAGAAAAACACAATAAAAGTGGTCCACGTGATTTAAGCAACTTATTGTACATATTCTAAAAAAATATGATTAGTTTTGTGTGAGGTAAAAGGCTGAAGTTTTTATTTACTGCTAATGTTCTCCACCATAACTCTCAAATCTCAATTGTACTATTTTTATTAGTGCTGGGCAATGATTAATCGCGATTAATCGCATCCAAAATAAAAGTTTTTGTGTATATAATATATGTGTGTGTACTGTGTATATTTATTATGTATATATAAACACACACACGCATGTATATATTTAAGAGAAATATGTTAAGTTTATATATTAAATATTTTTATATATAATATAAATTATATGAACAGAAATATATACATGGAAATATTTTTAAAATGTATACTGTATGTGTGTGTCTTTATATATAAATAATAAATATACACAGTACACACATATATTTTATATGAAAAAAAAACAACTTTTATTTTGGATGCTATTAATCGCGATTAATCGTTGCCCAGCACTAATTTAACACATGTAGCCTTTATTATATGTGCATATTTCATTCTGGCACTTTTGACTTTTGGCATCATTTTTGGCTTAAATTGTGGTTTGTTTGTCATACAAATCTGTCATATGACTTGCAACGTAGTGCCATAGGTCACCATTCACTTTTATTGTATGGAAAAGAGTGACGTTTTTGCTAAACATCTTTTATGTTCATGGAAGAAATTCATATAGGTTTGGAACAACATGAGGGTAAGTAAATAATGACAGAATTTTCATTTTTGTGTCAAATGTTCCTTTAGACGGCTATGTGTTTGTGTGTGTGTGTGTGTGTGTGTGTGTGTGTGTGCGTTTAAACATACAATAGTGTTGTCAGGGCTGGATGCTTAAGAGTTTGTCTCCAGATGATTGTCAGGGCTAGCAATCAATAAGGATGTGAAGTGGCTTATCTCTTGCATTGTGTCAATATCACCACTATCTGTGTTAGCCCTCTGATAAACAAGGTTTCAGGAAGCTCTCCTTAAAACAAGCATTAAGCAGTAGTGGTGACATCTAATTTTTCCTTCAGGGCCTTTTGTAGCACTTGATGACATTCGCCGAGTGAATGAACGGCAAGTACAAAAGGGATCGATTGGTCAGTTATTATATGATTAGTCCCATAAAAGGACGCAAATAGATTATCAAAGATGCGATTTGCATGCACAGCCCCGAACCTCAATGGAAATCAAGCTTCTTGCGATAAAATGCCACCCTTTCATGCATAAACAAATTTAACTGGGAATTTTATGAAATGTTTGACTTTTTCGATAAGCGACAGCCTAAATCTATTTACACAAGCCTTTGTTGTATAAGAGTTAATGTCCTGTGAAATTAAAAATCTCACCAAAAACATTTCCAACTTGTAAAAGCAGCGTGCTATCTATTTATGATATTCATGCTTGGCCACTAAAAAAATGAGCCATGACTATGGAAAAAATGCATTACCTGCAGATTCAACTTGGAAAACAGGGTCATTAACAAGGAAAGACGAGATGTCCAAGTGTTGAGATCAAACGTGCGTCCCTCCAGCTGCGCAACGGCTCCCTGTGATAGAAAACTGGTCTCGGTTGCTTTAAGATGTCAAATGACAAATGCTACAATTAGCGACCATCTTAACGGACGTGAAAATCTTTAGCGTCGGTGCAGCACTGTTGCTTAACACAGCCAGGCATGAAATGAATGCGACATTACCGGGAACAAACAGAGAATATACAGTCATTTTTTTTTCGAACGAATCCCGGTAGCTAAACTGACCTCTGTCAGCCTTCGAAAGGAACATTTTATCCCAAAATCTGCGATGACAGCTGTCAAAATGTGCAACTAATTCTCAGAAGCAGCGCTAGATTTGAGTTGACCTATGGTACGGTTTCCTACAAGAATTCCTCCTCGCGCAGGCCTTCAT
The DNA here is from genome assembly GCA_039654775.1 of Spinibarbus caldwelli. Classification (NCBI taxonomy): domain Eukaryota; kingdom Metazoa; phylum Chordata; class Actinopteri; order Cypriniformes; family Cyprinidae; genus Spinibarbus; species Spinibarbus caldwelli. The sequence goes on along the minus strand of CM077256.1, from coordinate 9,349,220 downwards.
CTTAATTCTAGTCATCCTCTATTTTCACCTATCTGCTCATCTCTGCATGTGAGAGGGCTTCTACCTGAGGTCTGCTGTGGCATGTGTTATGCGGAAGGATCTGGGTGGTCTGCACTTAGAATTCTGGGTAGCTGTTTGTCATTGTGAGTTATGCGGCTATAATTGCACAGTGCCGCTGGGCTAGACCTTGGGGAACGTGGCCTTGTCAAGGTGCATTCGTGGCAGGTTGCGTGGCTCTGCCCTTATTGATCAGGCAGGGCCTAGATATCTCGCTGAGCTTGGGCTCCCCCCATTGAGGTATTTACACAGCAGCTCATCTGAAGTAAAGCAGATAATTGGGTATATTAGAACCTGGAAGGAGAGAAACTTGGGTCACTCCTGCTTTAGTTTGAGAAGACTGATACAGTACAGCATTTAAGAAAACTGGGCAAGACAACACTTTTAAAAGCTTCTAGTGTTATTCTAATAGCCTATATATGTACTACTGGATTTTTTATTCAAATTTTTAATTTGCTTTTTAATATTTTTTTCTAATTAAATTTTTAGTCACTTTGTTATGCTTTTGTCTTTTTTTTCATTGTTTTTTTTTTCATTTTGTCATTTTTATTAGTTTATGTAATTTTGTTTCTATTTCAATTTTTTTTTTAAATTGCACAGTGCTGCTATTTCCAGTTGGTAATCTTAGTGCTTTAACTTTGTTTACATTTTTAATGTACCATTTAAGTTAAATCTAATATAAATCTAATATTTATGTTTTATTTAATTTCATTTTAGCATTTAGGTGACAATTAATATTTTTATTTTTAATATAATATTATAATATAATATTATATTTTTATTTTACTTTATTTATATTTATAATCTATTATACTGTTATAAAAATCTCTTTGATTTACATCATAAGCTATCAGAATTCCGTCTTTGCATATTTTTGCACAATTTGGACCTCTGGGAAAAAAAGTTTTTTTTTTTTTTCTCTCTTCGGGTCATGAAAAGACTGATGTATCAAATATAATATAATACGTAAAAACACATGCAAACCTTTTTTAGATTTTCTGTTATATTTTATCTAAAGGTTCAATAAACACTTACATTTCAAAACATTTTTTTGCACTATTATTTTATATATCAGGATTATTTTATATGTTAGATTTATCAAACATGGATATATATTTCTTATGTTTTTCCATTAAAGCAGCATGTAGTTCACCCAAATTCTGACATCATTTCATACCCATATAAGGTGCAATTTTTGCAGAATATCCTGGCCTCTTTTTTCCATAGTGAGAGTGAGAAAATGAGAAATGTGGCTGTCAAGCTCCAAAATGACAAAAAAAGCACAATGAAAAAAGTCTTTTGAAGCTACATGATAGCTTTGTGACACAAACCAAAATTTAAATCGTTATTCACTGACATCTTGACATCTTACCTAACTCTTTTAGTGTGTTTCTGAGTGCTTATGAGAGAAAGTTATGTCTGCTTTTGTGAACAAATCATTGTTTTTTTTTTTTTTATTATTATTCTTTTTAATGAATCAGTTGATCCATTTCACAAAATGTGTCTAAATGATTCCCTCACAAATTCTCGGGTTCAACTCAGCGGTTAACTCACTAGAGGGGATGGTTATCAGTGAAAAACGACTTCAATTTCATTCTGTTCAGTCTCACACAAAGCTATCATATGACTTTAAAATGCTTAATATAGAGCACAAGTCATTTAAACCACTTTTAGGGTGCTTTTTGTCATTTTGGAGCATTCTGGACAGCCCCAGTCCGGTACTTTTATTATTAGCTCTTCAACTTTTGTTTTCTGAGAAAGAAAGTCAGTCAGTTTTTAAATTTAAATCTCAATTCTTCACAGTTAAAGTGGGCTTGTTTGTTTGAAGCCGTGCTTAGGAGTTGTTGAAACTTTGTTTTCGTCTAAAGGAACCATTTAGGCCTGTTACCAATTAGAAATATTGATCAAACGGGCGCTCCTGCAGGTTATGTTCCATAGTCTTCCGTCAACGTCTTGTTCCAGAGTGCTGGGGGAGAAAAGAAAAATCAATAGTATGCTTTTATGTGCAATAAAGCTGATTCTTTTGCAGGAAAACTGAATCGTAATCAAGATGTGTTAAACTGATGATGTTTATGAGGCAGTCCGTGGACACATATTATGAGGGTATAAAATGTCCCATAAGAGAAATAGTTTGAGGGAGGAAGCGAATCAATGCTTGTTTACACAAGTATTCAATGTATGCACTTTAGATGAGCTACTTCTCTTGCTCTCTCTTTCTGTTTACCTATTTGAGAGAAGAAAGAGCTTCATATGTATATTGCTTAAAAGAATGCATTTAAACTAGGGCTGTCGATTTAACGTGTTAATCTAATTAATTAGTTATGGAAAAAAATAGCGCATAAGCAATTAACGTCAACACCTCACATACATTGTCACATTCCGAAAGGATGACTTGAAGCGGCGCTGCGCAGACTGATCGTTGTATGACATCAAAGTAACGCAAGCGTGATTCGAAAGCATGCAGAGCCGTCTGCTCTCTATAGCTCTCGCGGCACTTTGATGTCATATGCTGATCGGTCTGCGCAGTGCCACTTCAAGTCAAACACACCTATAAAGTTGATTGGTGATGAACATGATGCAGGACCACAACTCACTGAATGATGTAGCTTGTAGAATGCAGTTATTTGCCTATAAAATTCAAGAGAATTGGGGAAAAATGCCCCTGTATGAGTTTTTGTCATACCATATAGTTTTGTCATACCACTGCAATATCACACAAGCGCTGTTTTTGTCCCGAATAGCATGAGTGCAAATGTGATACTGATTTTATAGAACAGTTCAATAAATAAGAACTTAATATTGTGTTCTATTTTAGACACAATATTGTCTGTTTTTGCTAAATTTTGCCAAAGCAAATATTACCTATTAAAGCCACAGCAGAACTGTTGTGCGTCTGCAAGCAACACACAATTTCTGAACGAATCCGTGTTTTGAATGAATCGGGTGAATCAATGATACAATGGCTCGTTCATAAAGAGAGCCATTTATTTCATTTCTGAATGAATCAGCTGTTTGAATGAATCAAATGAATGAATGAATGACTAAATTACTTATTCGTCAATACATTTACGAATTTTAGTTTTTTATTTACAGTATCATTTAATTAAAAATGTCATATTTACATATTATTAAAAAAAAAAAAAAAAAAATATATATATATATATATATATATATATATATATATATATATATATAGTTCATAAAAAATATATAATTAAAGGTAACACAATGTGACACAATAATGGCTTTGAATTATGTTTTGTGGGTAATTTCTCAGCCAAATTTAATGTGCAATTAATATGATTAATTAGATACTTTGTGTAATTAATTTGATCAACAATTTTAATCGGTTGACAGCCCTAATTTAAACCCATTTTATGATCCAAGAAGTAAGCTATCTATCTATCTATCTATCTATCTATCTATCTATCTATCTATCTATCCATCTATCCATCTATCCATCCATCTATCCATCTATCCATCTATCTATCCGTCTGTCCGTCTGTCTGTCACTGTTAAACATTCTGTCTATCTTTCTATCTGTCTGTCACTCTATTAAATGTTCTGTCGATCTATATATCTATAATCTATTAATCATGCTATCAATCTTTCTATCTAAATTCTATTGATCGATTTATCAATCAAGTAGAATCTGTCATTCAGTGTATTAATCATTCTATCTCTCGTACTTTACTCTATTGCTCTTCTGTCTACCTGTCTGTTGATCATTCTGTCAATTTACCGACGTTTATCTGTTTATCAATTTATATGTGGGCTGGTTTCTGTTGTTATTTTATGTATCTATTTATCATTTTGTTCTATCTATTCTTCATTTTGTGCTATTGTTTGTACAATCTGTTGTTCCATTATGTTTTTTTAAATGGTGCTTTGTGATTGCTAGGGTTTTTTGGGCGTTTGCTTATTGACTCAATTCAAAAGAACCCATCCTGAAGTCTCTGTGATGTTATGATTCCTAAATATTGTTTGAATCACTCCTTTAATGTGCGTTTATGGGATATTTTTTTTTCATCTGTTTTATGATCTGTCAGGTTAAATTATAAGTCTTTCAGCTTTGAAACATAGTAGCATACCTCTCCTCAACAAGCCACACAATTTGAGGTATCATTCATGTCTGTAGCGCAAATAGTTGTGTTAGATGTCAATTTGTCTGATTAACTGAGATTGTGCTTGTTGGCAAGATCCATCGCCAGATCTGCCATGTTAATAGTGTTAAAATAGCCCTCCTCAGCAGACCACAGACTGTGTATGCGACCCAGCTGACCCGTGCAAGCTGACCAGAGCCGAGAGCGCATGTTCACCTCCTTTACATGGCTCTTTACTGCTGAAGCCAGTGTCACATGCCCATCTTCCAAGATATTAGCAACTTGTCACGCTCTCCCTGCAGCTAAAAATATTCTGTCTGGGCTACTGGAGGGGTGGCCAAGTGGAACGGGATGACGGCTCGGCTCCCCTGCCCCTCTGATCAATCTCTCCCAGTCCCAAGCAGCAAGCTGTCCCTTCTCGCCTAGTGTGACCTTTACCAAAGCTTTTCCCAGCATGCTTGGGCTGTCTGTCTGCTGCCACCCAGCTGTCAGGTACCTCTAAGTCTCACCCTGTGTGTAGTTGGTCACGTTGTCCACAATGACACATTCTGACCCCTTGTCTTGGGCTGAACGAACGTCGCTGATGGCAGTGCCCAAAATTTCACGTCCAATTATTTTTGGTCAGGAATATGAAGGATCTCTGTCATATATATGCATACAAGTGTTGATGTATCGTGCATTTATATTGAAAGACCAACAGGAAGCTTCTGCTTTCAAAATATCTCTTAAATTCTTCACCAACCATGTACAGTATATCCGTAAAAACTCTAACGAGGGGTCATCAAAACAAATCTTGATGGCAGAAATTCTGTTTGGTTGACCTGCTCCAACCATAGTGCCCCTTTTGCAGAGGTAGCTATAGTTAACTGAAACTAAAGCTGGAAAAAAAAGCAGTTAATTATTTTACCAAAATAAGAGGGATCGCATAAAATACATGTTATTGTTTATTTAGTGAAAACTTCACCAGCCATGTAAACTTTTGACCTCAATTGTAAATAATAATAATAAAAAAAAAAAAAAAAAAAAAAAAAAATATATATATATATATATATATATATATATTACAATGAAATAAAGTAAAATCATTAAATAAAAACAAATATTAATTATTTAATTAATTTATTTTAACTTTTTTTTGTATTTCAACTGATTGCCATAATTTCTCATTTTTATTTGGTTTAACTTGAAGTACTAAAATAAAGCTAAAAGAAAAATTAATAACAATTACGAACGTGACCATATAGACATACTAAAATGACAAAAAAAAAAAAAAAAAAAAACACACACAAAACTAGTAAAACTACAATTAAATTGGCAAATGTAAAAATATAAACTTAAAATATTCATAAAAACTATAATAGTACTAAAATTAAAATGACTAATGCATACAAATACTCTGAAACCTTGTTAGAAAAGATGCAAGAAAATGTAATTTTATATATGCAAGTGTTGATGTATCATGCATTTACATTAAAATACCAACTTGTACAGTACAAATTTTGATTGCAGAAATTCTGATTGGTTGAGCCGATCCAACCATAGTCCATCTGAACCCTGATAGGAAAGTGGAAAGTTTCTTTAAAAATTGTCAAATGTTTACCAGGGATTTGAAATCGTACATTGTAATTTGGTGTAAAATTGTCGGTAATTGAAGTACATAAACAACAGCCCTTGTTTATGCTGCACCATATAAATGACCCCTGCATGTAAGTGTTTTCTTACATTCATATTGAAAGACCAAGCAACGGAAGCTTTGTCACCTTCTGCTTTCAAAATATCTCTAAATTCTCAACCAGCCATGTAGATCCATGTAAACATCGACGCAATCTTATTTATTCGCTTTGACATCTTAAACTCTAGCGAGGGGTCATTGTTATCTGTACAAATCTTGATGGCTGAAATTCTGTTTGGCTGAGCCGCTCCCACCATAGTGCCCTTGTTCACCATCTGAACCCTGTTAGGAAAGAGTACTGTTGCCCAAGGGTCATCCATTTGCATTTCACTTGATGGTGAAATGTCAAAATAGCTCAAAGGAATTTCTCTTATTGTTTACTGCAGTATAACACTCGGCATGCCTCTGTAGGCGCAGAAACAGTTTGGGAATTTGTGATTTTCAGGAATTCGAAAAGATGGAGAGGGCGGGCCAGTAAAAAGAGGTTGTCCCTGTAGAAAAATAAAAGAACAAGATAGACAAATGGATTAGAAATGCTCGTTGAAAGCATAAGGTTTAAATGGGGTATGGTGAACAGCTCCTCTCCATATTGGCTGGCCGTGCACTTGTCTTTAAAGCAGCTACACGCTGTAACGTTGCTTCAAATGGGCGAGGAATCAAGCGCTTTTGCTGCTCTTGATCCTCTAGCTAATTACCTTCGGGGTTACCGTATGCTTATTAAAATTCTTCCACTCCCAAACATCGAGTTGTTTTCAACATGGGGAAAAATGAAAAGGCATACTGATAGCTTTGCTCAAAGCTAAAAGACTATTGAAAGTTTCTTTAAAAATTATAAAATATGCACTGGGGATGTGAAGTCGAACACTGTAATAATTTGGTGTAAAATTGTCTGTAATTGAGGTAAATAAATAAATAACAACAGCCCTTGTTCATGTTCATGCTGTACCACATATTTGTGTTTAAAAATCGATTTTAGATATTTGTAGGTTTGTGTCATTATATTTGAATATTTTTCCTACTGTTATGAAAACAACTGTCATATTACATTATATAATATATTTTGTATATAATTTATATAATTACATATTTTGTATATTATTGTTTATTATTTATATTAATATTTTAATTATTTTATATTTAATGTTTTTATATTATTGTTATTATTATTATTATTATTATTATTATCTAATTGATTTTACATATTTATATGTTTGTTTCATTATATTTCAATTTTTTCCTACTGTTATAAAAACAATATTGTCATATTATACATATTTATGTTTTATAATATCATTTATATAATTACATATTTTGTATATTAATTTTTTATATTTATATGAATATTTTAAATTATTTTATGTTTAAAGTTTTTGTATATTATTATTATTATTATTATTATTATTATTATTATTATTATTATTATTATCATTATTATTAATTTTTAAATATAGATTTATATTGTTTCTCCTACTAATTTCATGCAAATGTTCCTGTAGCTTCCATTTTGCCATCTTTGTACATACCCAAGTCCTTTAAAAAACTAATATAATGAATTGCAGGTAATTGTGCTCTTGCCCTTCCCATCTATGATACAATTCATTATTGCACACAGTGTTGACAATTAGTAGGGTGTAATAGTGCCATAATGCTATGGTTGAAATATGTCCCTTTTTGATTGCAGGGACCATGGATCAGAACTAATTCTAGTTTAATTGTTCCTATATTTCAGAGGTGGCAAGTTCTGAAGGATAATTTATTTCCTGCCTAAAAGGAACCCTGGCCTATGCCGGCAGATGAGAGTGGTTAATTACAGTAGATAGCCTTATCTCCTTGTAATTATTTTGGTCTCTTTGGAATTTCCTGGCTCTGACCAGCCAATCGATGCTATCAGACCGTGAACAGGAGAGGAAAAGGCAGGAACACAATAAGTGTGCCGCAGATTTGGGCAGGAGGAAAGAGGAACTGTATCTGCGCAGAGTTTGTGGAAAGTGTTCCTCTACATACCTATTAAATTGGTGAGGACATTTTGATAGCTATCATTTATATCTAGCCCACATTCATAGATGCCCTTTTTACTGCACTAAATTAAATGACCCACTATTACATTAAAGATGACCACCTTTCGTTTTAAATGACCAACTGTACTTGATTTACATAATATGGATATTGCTTTATGTCATTTTATATGACATGAAATTTACTCTAAAATGGCTTTTTTAAAGTTCGCAAGCTGCATTAATGTTGAAGTGGTTCTTGGTTGTGCTGCCAAAATATCATCACAGGGTTTCCTTTTAGGCACCCATTTTTGGGTCCTGCACTTCTGAAAATGTTCCAATAAATCTCATGGGCATTGCTCAAAGAAACTGTCCCTTATCATACTGATTGTGCTGCCAGAACCTCTTCAGAATTGGGTGAAATGGAAAAGAGTGTAAAAAACCAGAGTTGTGAAGCTAAAAAGGATCCATATTCTCACCAGCCAGCTCGATTAGTTTCTGCATTGAGTTGCTGCAAAACATGCCAGCGTAACAAACCGAAAACAACACCTCTTGGTTGTGTTCAGACATCAGTGCGTCTGGAGCAGGAAGTCAGTCGAAAATGGCCCAAAAAAACCTCTCTGATGGAATGCTGATGAAACAAGCGGCATTTGGCTCCTTGTAATCATCCCAGCAGCTTGGACACAAACATAGACGAAATGCTCCTCGGTAGCTGACTGGCTGCTTAAGCTTCCTGATTGCCATATCACTCTCATTACAGCAGTGCTTTAAATCGACAAAGCGAGAGAGAAGCTGTGGCAGCACATGGAGGCAGTATCTGAGCGGTGGCAGTGCAATCACTCCTATTACCTTTTATAGTCATGTAATTGACTTCTAGTTAC